>JARQOD010000006.1:366974372-367140187 GCA_033576555.1 Oophaga sylvatica
TTTAAATTTTTGAATTTTTTTTCCTGCCCTAGATTTGGGGGAAACCCAGGGGGCAGAAAAAGGGGCATTTTCCCCCCAAATCTCCTGCCCTGGGGTTTTTAAAAAATTTAAGAAAAAAAGGGGAAAAAATTTTCTTGGCCAAGCACCGGCTATCTTTTTCCCTTTAAAACTTAAGGCAGGGGTTAGAAAGGGCCCTTTTCCCTTTTGGGGGCCCTTTTTTTTCCCTTTGGGGTTTTTCCCCTTTTTTTACCCCCCCCCCCCTTCTCCCGTTTCCAGCCCACATTAAACCAAAAGAAATTCCATTCCCGGCGAGTAAAACCTAAAATAAAAACCCTTGGCGGGGGCCTCCCCCTTTCAGGTCTTTTTACCCCCTCCCCACCCCTCTTCATACAGCCCCTACATCACAAAATAAAACCGTGGGTTTAAAAATTTTTTGCCATGCCCCCCCCAAAAGGGGTGGTTCCCTTTTTGGGGAAACAGCCCGTAAACAGGGGGAAAGGAATACGAAGCAGTCTCATTTTTTTTTGGGGGTTCTTTTGCAGTGGGGGGAAAAAAGGGGGTGTTCTTTCCCGGGTTGGGGGCCGTGGGGGGGCCCAAAACCACGGTGTCCCCCCTTTTCGAAACGAGGGGGAGGCAATCTCCCGACAAATTTTTTCAAAATACACCAGATCGCCAGGTGTGAAGTCGGGGTACTGATCCCCTGGGAAATTGGGGGAAGAAGCAGACACGTAGAGTGGGGGGTTAAAAAATTTTTTTAAAAAAGAAATTTTAAAAATTTTTCCATTTTGTCTTTGGCTTGAAAATTTTTGGACCAACCTCCCTTTTCTTGGGGGGGGGCTCCGAACAGAATTTCCCATATGGGGTCAGACCATTTGGGCTTGGGGAGTGGTCGGATAGGGGTAAAACCCACAGGGAGTGTCGGGCCCGGGGGAAGAGGGTGGTTTTGGGTCATTTTTTAAGATGGTTTTTAAGTGTGGAGTTCATTTTTCCCCCCTTGCCTGAGGGGGGGGGATAGGGGGGTTTTGGGAAAGACCAAATCTGTCCCCAGAGTCCAGATTTCCCCTTTTAAAAACACCAGCGGTAAAGGCGGGTTTCCTTTGGGGCCCGATTCTATCACCGGGGGAAATTTCCAACCCTGCGGGAAATTTTTCAGTTTTCCTTTTTGGCTGGGGTTTTTAGCTGTCATTTGGGTGCCCGTAGTTTCGGCCGGGGGGGAAAACGGGCACTCCCCACCAAACTATTCAATTTTCCGTTTTGGGGGATTTAAAAGGGGGTCCCCTTGTATCCTCTGCAGGGGAAAGGGGGTTTTGGGGCCAAGGGGGGGAAAAGGGGGACCCCCGGGGCCTTGGGGTTACAGGTGGCGCAGCAGACCCAAGCCCTTAGATGCAGCCACCGGGGGGGAGTTTGGGGGCCCACAATTAGTTTCTTGTTTACAGGCTAGGGCCGGTTTTTTTTCTTATGGGGGGCCCCCCATGTCCCCCACGGGGCCACTGCGGGGCCCATGCTTGGGAAAAAAGGGGGGTTTTTTCCATCTATTTTTGTAAAGAGCGGAGGGAAACCCCGGGGGTCTTTAGACCCCCCCGCGGGTTTTCCATTTTTTTAATTTCTTCAGCCCCCCCCCCGCCTTGCTCCCCCCGTTTTTTCCTTCAAGGGGGGGGCCGGGGTTTGAGTCAGGGGGTGGTTGGGGGGTGCTCTGCTTCTAGGGCTTTAGCTTTTCCTCCTTCTGCCGTTGGGAGTAACTCTGGAGATCCTGTAAAGGGTACGGGGGCCACCCCCTTTGGGGCCCTTCGCTGGGGTGAGGGCCACCCACGCCTGGGGGGGGCCCGCGGCCCCCCATCTGTTTTCTTTTTCCTCCATTTTGGTGACACATTCCCCAAATACGGGGGCCCCTTTCCCCCGGGCTTGGCCCTGGGGGGTGGTTGCCTTAGCCTTTTCCTTAAATTCAATTTCCCCCAGGGGTTTTTTTTTTTGGATAAAAAAAAATCTGGGGGGCATTTCCAGGGCCTTCATAAAGGTTTTTACCCCCCGGGGCATTTTACTGGGTTCCACAGCTGTAATGAACCCCGGTTTTCCAAAAGGAGTCCAAAATCGTGGAAAAACCCTGCCCAAAACCTTGAATCAGTTTTTATAGTTACTGGGGTACCTGTCCCCAGATAAAGGTTATAAAAGGCCCCCGCCGCTTCCTGGCTGACAAAGGGGGGGCAGAGCTGCAGCCCGGGGGTTCGTTTTTTTGGGGTTTGACAAAAAACCCTGTGGGGAATTTCCCCGGGGGGGCTGCGAAACGGGAACCATCATCCACAAATTAAAAGCGGCCCTGGAAAATTTTTGGGGCACAAAATTTTTTGGTGCGGGGTTTTTCAATTAAAAAAACCCAAAAAATAAAGGGCCCCTTTGAGGATTTTTTTTTTTCCCCCCCCCAAAGGGGGAGCAAAGTGGGGGGGTTTTAAAGGGGGCACCTGGTAAACGTTATTTTTTGGGGAAAGGCAGTAAGAGAGAGCTTTTCATCAAAGGGGGTTTTTTCTGGTTCGTGAGGTGTCTTGGGGGGGGGCTGTTTGGGGCACGAAAACAGGGGCCACTTTTTTAAACCCCAAATATGCCCCAAGGGGCAATGTCAGCGACTTCCCCCAAGGCGTCCATGCTCTCAACTCTTTTGGACAAGTTGGGGCAGTAGAGCTCCCGGGGGCCCAGGCGGGCTAAATAGTACCTGAGGTCGGTATTTAAACCGGGGGGTTTGGGCCCGGGGAACCCGGGGGGAAAACCCGGCTTCTGATACAAAGAGATAAAAAGGGTTTTTTTTAAAAACCCCCGGGAAAATCCCCAAAAGGCGGGGAAAGAAAAACAGCCCTTTGAGACGATGAAAATGTTACTCGCGTTTTTGGTTTTTGGACCCGGACATGAAGCCAGGCACCTTTCCACCCTTAAAACAATCAACAATGGCTGCATTAGCTTGGGGCATCAGGGACCCATTGTCTGCAATAGGTGATGACCCCAAGGAACGCCCTGAAATAGCAAATAAAAGCGGGGAAAGTGATCTCCATATCGCCATTTCCCTTCATGAGATGTCGGGCCCTTTTTGAGAAAGCAATGGCCCCCAAGAAAAAAACCCTTTGGGGTTGGGACACCCTGCACTTTATTTTTGGGGGACCGGGGAATTTTTCAAATGGAGGAACATCAAGGTAAACGCGAAGCTTCCACAGGTTGTCCCCCAGTTCCCCCAGAGCAAAGTCATCAAATATTTGAAGGGTGACTTGGGGGTTTTTTAAAATCCAGGGTTCTGGACAAAAAATTCAGGGGTTGTGAATTTTTTTGGTGAGTTCTGCCCCTTGGGGGGGCCGGGTCCACAAAGCGGGGACCCCTTTAAAAAGTGAATGGAAGAGGACCAAAAACTTCGTGCAGGGGGACACTGAAGAAGGCATTAGCCAGGTCAAACACAGTGAAAAAGGGGGGCCCTAACGGGAAACTGAGACAGTTTTTTGGGTTAGGCACCCCCGGGGGCCCCAAAAAAGGGGGCAGCATTGACCCCCCGAGCCCCAAAAAAACCAAAACTTGGAGGTTCTCCCGGGGGGTTTTTTTGACGGGGAAAGGGGCTTTCCGGTAAACCCCATTTCTAATTAATCCGATTTTGGGGGGAGGAAAATTTTAACTTGGCCCCTTTTCCCTTGTGCCCTTGAGGGGGTACTGAGGAAAAAGGGGGGACCGATAACCGGGGTTAAGGGGACCTCAAGGGGGGAACCCCAGAAGACCAACATCTCGGGGACAGACCACAGGGATCTGGGATTGAGAGGAAACGGAATGTGTGAGGGTATAGTCATCATCACGGGGGAAAATTTTTTAGAACACACGGTCCTCTGTTCCTTGTTCTGGTGTGGGTCTTGAAAAATTTTTCCATACCAGGGTCCCCAAAAGGTGAAGTTTTTTTCCCCCCCTTTCCGAGTAGGTCACTCCAAGAGATTAACGGGGCAATTTCAGAGCCGGGGAAACCCTTTTCATTTCCATTTAAAGGGTCCTCAGCCCCCGGGGGCGGTCAGGGGAAAGAGGCAATGCTGGCCTTCACTCCAACACGGGGGAGAGTTTCTGAAGATAAAAATACTGGGGGGGGAAAGTTGTTAAAAAAAACAATGGCCCCCCCAATGCCACCAGGAACTTAAAAATTTTTGGGGGCCCCCCGTATGGTAACTGCCCCCCGGGCCCTGCAAAAGGGGGGCTAGCGGGGAAAAGGGGGGCACGGTTGGCCTGCCGTCATTGGGGGGGGGGGGGCTTCCATATTTTTCCGTACGCCTGTTTTTCTTTTGGGGGTTTTACCCTTTGGACCCTGATCAGGGGGGGAAAATTTTTTCCATCGGATGATGGGGGGTGGGGCTTTCCCTTTCAAAAAATTTTTGGGTTAAAGGACTCCCCCAAAACCCCCAAAAACAACATAGGGGCCTTTTTGGGGGCCACTTTTTCCTTTTCCCGGGGAGGGGGGTTTTTTCCCCTTTTTTCCCCATCTTTCCCCTTTTTTTTAGGGGGGGGGCCCCCCCCGGGGCCCCTGCCCCTCACCCACTTAAACCTTGGGTTTCCCCCAAAAGGGGTTGGAGCTTTTTTATTGATAACCATGGTGGAGCCCGGTCTCCCTTTCTTTTTGGGGGTTGGGGATTTTTTCCTTGTTTTTGTGCCCCTTTTTGGGAAAAACCCCTTTTAAAATGGTAACTGCATCATAAAAGAAAAAGCCCAAAAATTTAGGGCGTTTTCCCCAAACCCCTTCTTAAAATTTTCCTGGAGACCGCAATAAAAGATTACCACGGGGTTTGGGGCCCGTTTTTTTACAGGGGGGCCCTGTACCCAAAAACTTAAAAAAGCATATTCCCCCTCGCGGGTATCTCTCCACAGGTTCCCCGGGTTCCCTGGACATCTTGAACAGACCCGGGGTTTTTGGCAAAAGGGGGGGTCTGTCCCCCTTTTTTCAGTTGTTTTTTGTTTTCAAGGCCGGTTTCCCTTTAGAATTGGGGGGGCCCCCCTTTTGGGCCCCGGATCCAAGTTTTTTCAATGGGGGCAGAAAATATTCTGTAGTTTTCACAGATTAAACCTGATAGGTCGCCCAGGTCGCCATATATGGGGGGTTACGCCAAGCCCTCAAAAAATTTTTCAAGGGGAAATTTTTCCCCCGGGGGTGGGAGCTTGGAAAAAAAAACTCAAAACCCCCTTTGGGGTAAGGGGGGAAAATTAATTACACCCCCAAAACCGGAACTGCGGGGGGGAGGGGGGCCACGATGATCGGGACTTCAGGGGGCCCGGGTGGGGGTTTGGACAGGGCCCTGAAAGGGGTTTCGGCAAACAGCAGCATTTGGTACCCAGAGGGATGGGGGTTTTTGGGCGGGGGCTCCGGCCCCCAACAATCGACGGATTTTAATTCAAAGGTCGATGGTGTAGACCGTCCCAGAGAAAAAACATTTTTTTCACAAAGGGGCCCCGGGGGGGGGCCAAAAATGCCAAGGGTATAATGGGGATTGACACGGTGCGCCTGGGGAAATTTTTGGGGGTTTTTAATTTTCCCGCAGGAAAAGTATTGAACGGTTGTGGATCTAAAAGTGAACCGGGGGTTTCTGGGTGCAGGGAAACAAGAGGGGGGGCCCCCCGCGGGATGAAATACACAAGGGAGGGGCCAGCCCGGGAACCCCGGTCGTCCGGGGGGGAAACGGGGGTGTTCGGCCAGAAGGCACGCTTCCGTAGTGAGGGCAGGACCCGGCCCCCGCTATTTTAGACCAGGCCCCCTGTATTGGTAAGGTTGGAATTAGAAAAGGGGGTTTTTTTAGGGGGGCCCCGGGGGGGGCAGGTATCACCATAAACCCCATGGACAGGGTGACGGGGCCGGGGGCTGGTCCCCAAGATCGCGAGTGGCAGGGGGGCCCGACCTCGGCAGGGCAGGGCCTGGGGGGGGTTCTGTGGAGGGGGGGGGGCCTGCTAGAATGAGGGGTTTTTTGGGGGAGGTTTTTTGTGGGTGGGGGGTTGGTAGAAAGGGGGCCCGAGATTCAGAAGGGGGGAAGCCGGACCCAGGGTTTCTTTACGACCTCCACCCCGGGGGGTTCTGTCTCCCACAACGACACATCCCCCTTTGGTGAATTTTTTGGGCGGGCCCCTTTTAAAGGGGGGGCCCGGGGGCTTGGGGGAGGGGCAGGGGGCAAGGTGTTTGTGGCCATTTTTTTTTACACAAAAAGATCACATTGGAACATTTTTAAAAAATCCGAAAAGGGGGTTTGGGACCTTTGAACCCGCACCATCTACCTCTTTTTCCCCCCCCCGACTTTTAAATTTTAGTCGCACCCTAAAAGGGGCCCGGGGTTGGGCAGGTTTTCCTTTTTTTACTTAACTTTCCTTTCTTCGCCACATAATCTTTTTCCCCCCTAAGGGGGTCCCGCCCCAAAAAGGGCCCCCTCATCAAATATAAACTCCTCACATTTTTAACAGCCTTTTGCCTTTTTCCCTGACCCCTTTCCCCCTCCCCCCCACGCTCCCCCCCAAAATTATGATTTTTTTGACTTAAAAAGACCAACTTTGATTCAAAAAGTAAACCCTGTCGCGACTCCCCCCCCGTCCCCGCCGCGGGGCCCCCCCCGTCAGGTAGAGCACCCTCAATACACTGGTAAAACAGAGAGTTTTCCCAAAACTACCCTTTTTCCCCCAACCGAGGGGATGACTTTCCCACCCCCATCATCGCAACACTAATTATAACAGCGGCCCCGCCCCTTTTGGGATTTCCCCTTATTAGACAAAGACACTCCTAAATTTTTCTTTTCCCGGGCTAAAGGGTGCGTTTTCCCCCCCCATAGAGAAAAACTATACAGAATTTTCGCTAACGTCACAGGGGACAACTATAGAAATAAAGTACAGCGACCGGAGGGGGAGGAAGGGTTTCACACGAGTGCCCAGGTACGCGACGTCCCCGGGGCCCCCATTGCGGGGTTTGGGGACGTGGCGGGGGGGCCCCCCCAAATCTCACCATCGAGGCCCACTCACCCCGACCCAACAGAAAACCGCGGGGCCAAACCATGACTGACACACGGGAAGGGGGAAAATTTAAATATAGCTCTTTTTTTCCGTTCGAGGGGGGTGATCAGTCCCCAATTTTTATCACCGGGGGGGACCACCGGGAAATCATGAGACGGGTGGGCCCAAAAAGCGACCCTGGCCACGCCCCATTTGGGCCCCAAAATTTTCGCGTCGTACCCGAAAATTTCCACCCTCCCCAGCCCACCCAAATTTTCCGTCATGAGCGGGGTCAACCATTCAAAGAATGAGTCAGAAAACAGGTGTTCAAACAGAGCATGCCCCAAAGGGCAAAAAAAGGGGGCAGAAATCCAGCAAACTTTTCCCTTTTTTTCCCAAACGAAACAAAAGATTAAATACACTCACAAAACAGGGGGGGGGCGGGGGAAAAAAAGGGGGAAAAAAGTCCCCCCAATATACCCTAGAAACCGGGGTTAGGTCTGATGGCCCCGGGTGCTTTTTGGGGGGAATCGGGGTTTTTGGGCCCCGGTACTCCCCCCTTTTTAAAAAATTTAAATTTCGTTTTAGTAAATTTTAAAAAAGGAAAAATTATTTTTTAAACGACAAAATGGTAGCAAGACCAAAAAGCATAAAAAAATATAATTTTCCCCCCCTGAACAGTCAGGGCCAAAATTTTGAAATGCACAAATTTATATTTTCACATGATCTCTGCCCTCTGTTTTTATGTGTTTTTGACAGATTTTTTTAAAACAGAAATAAATAATTCCCAAAAATAAGTACAAAAAACTTTTTTGACAGTTAAAAAAAGTTAATGCACAAGTCAATATTTGCAGTGTTTTACCCTTTTTTAGGACCTCTGCAATTTCCCTGGCATCTCCAATCAACTTCGGGGAAAAAACCCGACGATGCATCCATTCTTGCACAATCAATGCTTTTTTTTTTTTCAAATTTTTAGGTTTTTTTTTTGCCACCCGTCTCTTTTATGATTACCACAATTCTCCCGGGAAAAAACTGGGGATTTCCAGCCAGGACCCAAAAACTCTATGTTTTTTTTCCCCGACCATTTAGTTATCCCCCTTTTTTTTTTTGGGGGGGGTGCTCCATCATCTGGAAAAAAGGGATTGTTGATCGCCAAAAATGCCTTGGGGGGGTTGGGGGGAAATTTCTCTTGGGGGACATTTTGTACCATTTTTTTTTATGGGGTGTTTTTAGGGAAACTGTGAAGCCCATTCCCCTTTGGGTGAGAAACAAAACCCCCAAAAGAATTTGGGTTTTAGGGTGCTTTAAAAATTTGGGGGGAGACAATACTGGGGGGAGAACTCACCTTGTTTTCAAAAAAGGCGTTTTCCGATGCCCAAACAAACGAAAAGGGGATTCATCAAAAAATAACTTTTCCCCCGGGCCCCACATCCCCTGCCTACCTTTTTCAGAAATCAGGGGTCCTGTTTTTTTTCTGGGGAAAAGGGGGTTCTTTTCGCCCTTTTTTGAGACCAGGCCTTGCCCAAAGTCCCCCCGCCTCACAGTGCGGGGAGATGCACTCACCCCGCCTCTGCCCTTTTCCCCAAACAAGCTCTGCCTGGTAGCCCATCCCGCGCGAAACACTTTTAAGGACGGTCCTCGCTTTCTGGCTTTTTGGGCGCCCTGAGCTTTTTTCAAAATGGAACCCCCTCCCCTTTTTGTTCTTGGGTGATGCATAGATTTTTTTTTTTGGTGAATCTTTCTAGCTGCGATACTCTTCCCGTTAGGCCTTTTTTTTTCCCTTGCAATGGGGACTGCAGTGTTTCCCCCTTTTAAAAAAAACCCTGGTTAAAAGAAAAGAAACAATGACCCCCAAACACCACCTCCTTTTAAAGTTCCAGTGGGTCATTCCCTTTTTTAATCCCGACAGATTGATCTCCCCCCATGTCCCCCATCAACACCCCCAAACCCGGGTTAATTGGGGGAATTTACTGAAAAGAGGTTTTCTGTCCTTTTTGGCGGGGTGCAAAAAAATTTTAAATGGTTTTTGGGGGAAAAATTTTTTTTACCAAATATTTTTTTGCAAGTAATTGCTGTTATGCTGACACTCTTTATAACATTTGAGTTAACAATTTCCCTTAAAAAAGTGAAGCATAAAATTTGTAAAAATTTTTAAAATTTTGTCATTCTCAAAACTTTTGGCCACGACTTACTCGGTTGGAATTCAATGACACGGAATGTCAGACATGAGAAAGCCTTTTTATAAAATACGGGGAAATCTTTTAAATTTTTTCCCCGAGCTGTATTTCCCCTTTGGATATTTTTTGTTTGACAGATATTTTTTCTTTTTAAAACCCCTAAACAAAAATTTTGATACGAAAAACTTTTTTTAAACTGCAAATTTTTAGCAAAAATTTGTTTTTTTTTTTCTTTTTTTTCCCCCAAATATGCCAAGAATTAAAAAAAAAAAGCATTAGGTGTCAAATAAACCCAAACTGTGCAATTCTTGTAGCACGAGCTCTCACTCCTCAGATATTTGAAGCCTCAACATTTACCAATCAATGGGTAAACGGAAAAAGATGAATCATCACTGAGTGAACATGTTGATATTAAATATTAGAACAGAAAAAAAAAAAAAAAACAGTGTACAAACATGTTTAAGAGGGTTTTAACCTTGAACCCCAATACAGGACTGCTCAGTGGTTTCCCCATGGCCCCTTTCCACAGGTATCAATGGTTACATTTTTAAGCCCTATCAAAAAACATGTGAACAAAGTGGGCCAGGGCCTCTGCATTCTTCTCTGAGAAGTTTGTAACTTTTAACACAAAACTGTATTCTCCCCTAGAGTCCAGGAGCACACTTATATCCTATGCAATTTTTACGGAGCAATCAAGACAGGATTGTTCACGTCATATTAATAAGGGTTCCCAGTACAATCTGCTGAATTTACTAGAGGTGCATCCCAAACTAATGAATTTGGCACATCTTCAGCCAGTGTTCAGGGGGGGGGGGGGGGGGGGGGGGGGGGGGGGGGGGGGGGAGAGAACAAAACAAAATCCACATGCCGCACTTTGGCAGAATTGGAGGAACAGGCACACCCTGTCCAGCTCCATCTATTTTAGCAGAGCTGCTGCGCACTGGTATGAGAATGCTAAATATTACGCAAATTTTCCACAACTCCATGTAGCCAACATTTTGCATCTTTTTAAAGCATTCTGGAATGAAAGTCTTGAAAACTGCCCGGGGAGGGAGAAACTTCTCATAAGTGTCAAGTTCTTATCTTCAGATAATCAGAACTTTCACCTTATACCTTTATGTCCACAGAAGACATATACACATACAGATCTGATTTAAAAGAGGACCGATCTGGAGGATATTTGACCCTAACCAAAAGGAATAAGTGTAAAGCCCCTTTATTGCTTATCAAATTCATACCTTTGATAGCAAATTCGTAGGAGAATTCGAGAGATCCATTCTTTAAAGAGGGCGACAACCAATTTGATGACTCCTTCTCAATCACTATGATACACATCCCCAAACCACCCTTCCGGAGTAAAACACCACCGATACTCCCCTACAATGTCAGCAGGGTTCCAGTTGTGTCAGCACTGGCTCTCCCCCAGGGATTGCATGACAAATCACACGATTCCTGCAGCCACTCGCTCTCCCCAAGTTTAAACAAGCCAGAAAACCACAGGAAGCAAGCTGCTGCATTCACTTCCACCACATGTGAATTACATCTGAAGGAGGGGGGAGAGTGAAGCCAGCACCGATTGGCCTCAGGAATTGTGTGAGATGTCAAGTGCTGGAGAGCCAGTGCCATTAATGTTGGAGGGGTCTTGGCCCTGGAGAGGAGTAGGGTGTTAGGGTCAGGGATTGAGAAAGTGTTATCCATGTAGCAGAGATCATCCAAAGTTTGTGCAGCGGATGGCACTTCACGCCTTAGCCTCTGGCCTGTCATTGATTGATAGATCACTCTCCCCAGTGACCAGTCTCCTCTGTGCTGAAATAGCCCACGTTATCAGAAGGGGCACAGGGAATCAATGTACTGATTCCCACAATGTCATCAGGAGCTCAGTGCAGAGTTGCAGTCATTGCCTGGGTTAGATGCAATGATCAACTGCACATGGAGACCAGTCATTGAGGGAAGAGCGACTTGTTAAACAGCAAAGTACAGTAGAACTAAGATTCAAGTGCCCACCCTACTGTACTTGAGCATAAAACATCGAGACTTCTCAAAAATGCCCCAACAAAAATCTACTAGCAAGATAAATGATATAAGCATGCTTTTACACTTATGCTTCTCGTTAGGGGTGTGATATCCTGCTGACAGGTCCTCATAAAAAGTAATAGTCCACCTTCAGGGACAATGTTACCGTGAAAAATAGATGTATTACAATGGAGTTTCATTAAATATGTATTATGCAAGTTTGCCTTCTTCAGCCTCAGTGTTGCACTGTATTGCTGGCTCCTGAATGAGTTTCTCTGTCCATCAAAATGGGCTCACTAACATTCTCCATTATCTGTCTTTTCTTAGTTATCAGGCAATTAGGACCACAACCATAAAAACATGACTGGCAAGGAAACAGCCTGTAAATGCCATACTGTGCAAACTTTAGTGAATCCCAATTGTAGAGAGGATTTTATTTTTTAGCATAAAAATACCTGCAATTTAAAAAAAAAAAAAAAAAATTTAAAGGTGTGGACCAAAGTCCAAAATAATTTTTCATCCTAAAGCACCATCAATTTAGTGCCATAATCTAAACCATATTTCTAATATACTTTGAATTAAGAATTCCTTATGCTTCCCCAACACCACTTTTTTTTTTTTTAATGACACTTCGTTTTACGATTCCCCGTGCATGCTGGAATAATCAAAGTCAACAGGGGACAGAGGCTGCGGTCACTGCTGCAGCCTCAACCCTGAGAACATCAGTGACCTGTTTCAGAGGCTGGCTAGTCCCTGCGCAATGACACAGCACCAGACAACACGCTCTATTGCTGGCCAAGATGACAGTAGTCAGTCCGAATACCCGGTGTGCAGAGACCAGTGACATGACTTAAGGCACTGCCACACTTAGCGTCGCACCAGCGATCACGACAACGACTTAACCTGGCTAGTGAGATCGCTAGTTAGATGCCAAACACAACTCATCAGCGATCTGATAACGACTCTGCGGTCGTTGGGGAAAAACCTAGTCCCACCTGCGACGCTGGTGAAGTCGTTCAAAAGGGTGTCACACTCAGCGATTCAGGCTCACCAGCGGGACACCAACGACCAAAAAACGGCTCAGAACGTTCATAAGCGATCAACGACATCTCAGCAGGGGCCACATCGCTGCAATGTCACACACAGCTAAGTCGCTAACGAGATCGCTACTGCTTCATAAATGGTGACGCAGTAGCGATCTCGCTTAGTGTGGCATACCCTTTAGAGGGCAGTTTAGATTATGGCACTTAGGCCCACCCCTTTAATTATACTTTGGGTCATTGGACTATATTATCATAAGAGGATCTGATCTTACATTACACTAGCTTAATACACCAAAGCAACAGATAAAAATAAAATTGTACCTTTGACTCATTGCTTGATTGAAGTGTGTCCAAGTTTGTTCACGTAGGCCTTCACTAGTTACACTCAAGCTTCAGCCATATGCCAAGCTATGAAAGACATTTATACCATACAGATTTACTGGCTATAGCACCTTAAGAGGAAACATCAAAAGGAGGAGTACAAGACAACTGGAATAATAAAAAAAAAAAAAACAACAACACACATTACACATTAATATATACCGTACTATACTAGTCTACAAATAGGATAGAGAAAAAAAAAAAAATGTTGATACAAGAAAATAAGTATCAAATTTAAAGTAAATCCATTGGATAAAATGTATGAAGTTAACTACCCACTATGTCGGGAGCATAGAATAATCCTTGCAGAAAGGCAGATTACAGCCTTTTTGCTAGTGTTAACACTCATACTGTTACTTTGGGGAGAAAGGACAGAAAGGACTTACTGTCACGATGTACAGCATCACAGGGGCACTATGGAGTTTGTGAGAAAGTACGTGGGGGGAATGGGGAGGCAATATCAGCAGTGGGCTACACGGTATAGAAGACCTGCGGCTAGAAGAAACTGTCATAGCAGCATTTGTGAGATGAAGGGAGAAGGTCATCAGCTCAAGAAGTCACTGGCATTAGCTGTACACACATTAGATAGTACATGGGTACACTGTGACTAATACGCTGATCTAGTTGAGCTGTGGAGGAAAAAATAGTCATAATGACTGAAATAAGATATGAGAGTTTTAAATGCCTCCGTTATCTTAAACTAGAAAAAAAAGCAGGGTGGATTTGATTTAAATCACTAGTCAGTAAGGCTTGATTTTAATCAGTGATTTAAATCAAAGTTTCTACCTAAACTAGTTCTTGCTACTTTAACATGCAAGTAGATGAAGATTTTTAGAATCACTTTTTATATTACTTTTTTCTCCCCAGTTTAATGGGTTAATCATTCATATTTGGACACCCCTGTTCTGTTGTACTTAGGAAGGAGAAAAATAATCCTGACCTTAATAACAATTTAAATAGATTTATTCAACTGAAACAATAACAACATTACAGCATAAGTTATTTGCTTAAAAAACATCCATGTTTGTTAACTAATTTGGCTAAACAAAATATATATATATTTTAAGAAACTTAGACTGTCAGCCCAGCCGACACATGAAAAACTTAAATACTACTGTCCCTGCTGTCCTCTGTAGCTCACTCGTCGTCATCTTCATCATCATCTTCTTCTTTGTTCCTATTCATAATCTGGAAAAGAAAAACAAGCTTTCCTGCTTTATTGGGTCCCAGCCGATTTCTCAATTTAGAATGAATGAGTCCAAGGAAGAGAATATTCTTTCAACGCCTGCAGAAGAAGCTACTGCTGTTAAAAGTGAAATCATTACTTGAACAGTCTCTAAATCCAAGCGCTTAAGTGACTTCACCAGTTTACTGGTGTGACCTTCCTTAAAATATCTTCAGCAAACATATTTCTTGAATGGTTCCCCCTTAGCTCTGAAGTTTATTATAGTTGCATTAAAGATGGATGATTGCTGGATACCCATGTCATAGCTAACTCCTCTTCCTCAGCACTTAGGTTTTGACCCTGATATTGGATATTGACAATATTTGCCAAAAAATGAGCTGGAGTCAGTGCTTGTCCCATTCGTTTGTTTACTGCTTGTAATTTAATTCTGTCCATGTGTAGTTCTGTTTTTAAGTGTTCAAATCAGTTCCTTCCAAATTTCAACAGCATCCGCAATAAAACAGCTATTTTTCTGTATTTTGTTTAAGCTTGAGAGATGGGTTTCAGGAAGCTCAGCATATGTTCAACATTTCTCTTGAACCCAATGTTGAGGATTTTGGCCGTGACAGTGCCATCTATTTTATCTCGATTTTCTTCACAAAGTGTCATCAGAATAGGCCAGTTTTTGATATACTGCTCAAAACAGTCCACCACAGAGTTCCATCTAACATCTTGTGGGAGCGTTAGCTTGGTTCCACCCATCCTTTTCAGAGCTGCTGCAGCAAAATGATTATTACGGAAGTATTTAGCAATTTCAACAACATTAGCCTTTATTTCTGGATCACTTTCACTTAAGTCTTTGGCTAAAGGGTATGCACACTAAACATCGCTAACGGGATCGCTAAAAAACGTCACTAGACATTTGAATTTTTGTTCACATGTTATAGCTTTTACTGCCACTTCTTGTAAGTATTCTGCGGTGTGTGCATTTCCCGACGTATCAGTTGTTTGTGCAAGGAAGACTTTACCTTCTTCTGTTGTTATACAAGCACATACAATAGGATCATTGTGGACATTACTCCACCCATCAATACTTAGGTTAACAATTTTACTCTCCAGAGCTGTTGCACATTGCTCCATTTCTCTGTCATACACTTGATCCAGCAGTTTCCCTGCAACATCAGCTCTGCTGGGTGGACTGTATCCTGGTCTCAGTGACTGAACCATATTAATGAAATGTGGGTTCTCAGTCAGACGGAAAGAAGAGTTTGTTGCATAAATAAACTGGGCAATTTTTTCATCAATCAACTCTTTTTCTAATCTGCTAGTTCTTATCACAAACCTATCTATGGTGGTTCCAGGAGGTAAAGGTTTTTCTTCCTATTGGGTGATGGTGATATGTGGCTGTGGGTGTCTGATGATGATGCTGCTGCTAATGAAGCACTATCCTGGATGGATAACTCTGAAACTGTAGAACAGGATGATGGTGATCTTGGGAGGTGGATAGTTTCCAGAATCCATGAATTCCCCTAAACAAGAAAAGTCAATGCTGTTATTTTATTGTTTATACAATTTCTGCTTATTGTACACAACACAGCACTGCCCCAAAAGGAATATTTGTTTTTCTTCATAACTGTACCAAATGACAGTAACATGCAGTAATAAGAAATATAATTTTTCTCACACATGACAGTTCAGTCTTTAGAAATAGGATTCAATAAAAATGTTTTACCAACCTGAAGATCCTGCCTGTTCAGAAGTGTTTTGGTCATCTTCATCATGTTGCCTCATTCGCGCCACCAGGCCTTGCATCTTTGTTGCATCGTTTGCATTTTGCACGCATGCCTGCCTTACCGATAGGCGAAGGAGCTTCATTAAAATATTCCCAAACTGGGTCTCTTTTACGGCCTGCTGCCATTATAAGGAAAGAATGTAATAAACCTCAGATCGTACACACAAACAGATCCAGACTTGTCTGTCTGTGGCTATGCTGCAGTATTGTGCTCAAAGTTTCACTTTCATTTTCTTGTCTGCTTGCCCTTCCTCCTCCTCACACTTAGATTCACATTCTTCTTGTGTTGTGCAGATCTATTCCACTCCAAACAATCAGAAACATATTGTCTAACTTCTTGGACTTGAAACTGAAGGGGTTGATTCTGTATTCATATAGGTTTGTAGAACAATAGGATTAAGGTCTTTTTCTCAACTCTGTTCATGTTGTAACATTTTTGCCGTGAAGAAGAGGCTGGGACCTCTGCGGAGTCAAATTCAGTTTTCAGAACTGCGCAAGTAAAGCGAGCGTCTGTGATAATATAGGAGAGAAACTGCCCACTAATCCTACAGAAACCTCTGGAAGAGCATGGCATTGTGAATGTTACACATATACAGCCTTTATTCTACTGAGTTAAACTCAGCTTTATCTCATGATGGAAGAGCCTTTGGATGGTAAAATATTTTCCTCAAAAAGCAGTTTATTGAAAAAAATCCGATTTAAATCAAAAAAATCCGATTTTTTTGTTTTTAAAAAAATCATTGATTTTTATCCACCCTGAAAAAAAGTCACATTAACCTTGTTGTCACATGATTATGAAAGACTGGTGTTCTTCAAAAGGTTTCATGAAAAACTGTGTAGACTGGAGCCTCATTACATCCATCACTGTACCAGTGTAGTTTATACAAGTAGGAGCATAGGACCCCTTAATCTTCACATAGCGGTTGTCAGTGTTGAAGTTTATAGTGTCTTCAAAGGGACTCTGTCACCCCATTATTGGACTATGAGATGCGGCCACCGCCATCAGGGGCTTATCTACAGCATTCTGTAATGCTGTAGATAAGCCCCCGATGTAACCTGAAAGAGAAGAAAAATGAGTTATATTATACTCACCCAGGGGCGGTCCGATGGGCGTCACGGTTCGGCACCTCCCATCTTCTAGCGAAGCCGGCCTCTTTGCGTCCCGTCGCTGCTCCAGCGCAGGCGCACTGATTTGCTCTGGTGAGGGCAGAGCAGAGTACTGCAGTGCGCAGGACCACTCTGACCTCTCTCAGCACCTACGCACTGCAGACCTCTACTCTGCCCTCACCAGGGCAGATCAGTGTGCCTGCGCAGGAGCCGCAGAGAAGAGGCTAGCTTCGCTAGAAGATGGGAGGCATCGGACCAGACGGCGGACCGCCCCTGGGTGAGTATAATATAACTCGTTTTCTCTTCTTTCAGGTGACATCGGGGGCTTATCTACAGCATTACAGAATGCTGTAGATAAGCCCATGATGGCAGTGGTCGCATCTTATACTCGAAAAATGGGGTGACAGATTCCCTTTAAAAAGGGAGAGTCTTCAGGATTTCACCCCCTAAACTATATGCACATGTAGACAAGTCCAGCAATACCTTTGTGGCCTGTGTGTTCCTCCACTGATGAGAAATCAGTGGTCGTCCTTCAGCATTCTTCGCATATCCGTTCTATTTGTAGATCTGAAGCCTCTGTCACTCCAGATCTATTCCATGCCCAGAGCCACCGCCTCCTGCTTAACTGACTGCACCTGTGGTGTGTGACTTCAGGTAAGAGTAGTGTCTGATCTTAACACTGCCAAAAGATATTGGGAAGAAAAAAAAAAAAAAAAAAAAAAAAAAAAAAAAAAAAACACTGACTTATTACAAGTTACAGCTACAGAATACAGTACTCACAATATAGCCATAACCATACTGCCAATGATCTGCTTACAGCAGGAATCTGATTGTGTATGTCTGCATTTCACACACCAGTATATTCTTATTGATTGAGCGTCATCCATGATGAATGGACTAAGGTTACAAAGTGACCCTGACATGGTGTCCAGGTGCAGACACTACAGGGGGATGAGAAGCTACATATTGATTAAAGGTCACATCACCAGACTACAAATGAAGTCTGTGGATGTGTAAGAGCAAAGATGTCCCCAGAGATGGTTACATTAAAGGGAATCTGTCACCCCAAAAATGCCATATCAAGTAAAGATATGGCTGAATAGAGCGTCCCATAACTAAGCTAACGGTGGGTATCATATCACGATACCCCCGTTTTCATAGCAAAATACCTTTGTAAAGTTGGTGATTGAACGTGTCAATCACTGCAGTCAGGTCAGGAGGGCGGCGGTTTTCATGTCCTCCCCCGCTCCTCGTCATCTGTTGCGTATCGCCGTCTGTGAATACCACAGACGGCGTTAGTTTCCTGCAATTGCGCAATTCAAAATTCTGCCTGGCGCATGTGACTCCTCCCCATGTGACCTCATCACAGGTCCTGTGTGTACAGAGCAGCCATATATGTGGTGTGCGGCACGTGACCCTGACTCCTCCCCCTGTGACCTCATCACAGGTCCTGTGCGCACAGAGCAGCCATATATGTGGTGTGCGGCACGTGACCCCATGCGCCGGGCACAATTTTGAATTGCGCAATTGCGGGAAACTAACGCAACACGGACGGCGATACGCAACAGATTACGAGGTGCGGGGGCGGACATGAAAACCGCCGCCCTCCTGACCTGACTGCAGTGATTGACACGTTCAATCACCAACTTTACAAAGGTATTTTGCTATGAAAACGGAGGTATCATGATATATGATACCCACCGTTAGCTTAGTTATGGGACGCTCTATTCAGCCATATCTTTACTTGATATGGCATTTTTGGGGTGACAGATTCCCTTTAAATAATAGTGTCAGTTACCCACAGCATCGAGAAATTCTGGCCACTTGACCTTAAAGATGACCAATTTATCATTTGGCAGACTCGTGTCAAACATGATTTATGAAGACATGGAGAGTATTGTGATTTTCAAGCAGAAACAATTAATCTAAGAAAAGTTACAATTTTTATAAAAAAAAAAAAAGCTGTCCAGCCGAGGTCTGACGATTAGGAAGTCTGTGCCAAATACAGGACACATCCTGTTCAGTCCAACTGTAGAGCCTACTGCTGCCTCAGGCTAGATATTTCTTCCATGTCACTGTGGAGCCTTGTGTCCATCTTTGAGGTACCATCCCTACTTCAGTGTCAAGACTCACTTTTTTCCATTTCAATGTGACATCCTGAGCAGCATATTTGGAGCATGTTTTGTTTGGCTCAGTGGTTAGCACAGCAGAATTGCAGCATTGGGGTCCTGGGTTCAAATCCCACCAAGGACAATATCTGCAAGGAGTTTGTATGTTCTCCCCATTCTTGTGTGGGTTTCCTCCGGGTTCTCAGATTTCCTCCCACATTTCAAAGACATATTGATAGGGAATTTAGATTGTGAGCTCCATCGGGGACAGTGATGATAGTGTGTGCAAAACTGTTAAGCGCTGCGGAATATGTTAGCGCTATATAAAAATAAAGATTATTTTTTATTTGGAAAGCCATCACAGGTCTATAAGGAGAGACCTGACTAGTTTTAGAGTCCCCGGACACTTTTTACCAGCTCCAGTTGATTGACCACTTGTGTGTACAGAGGTAGCTACACTGGACTAGTCCGGTCTCTCCCTGTAGTCCACGGACGGGTTTTCAAACTGCTTTCTGAACGTAGTTGCATAGAGTAAGACTCACCTGGCTGCAATCACAGGGCAGGCTCTGATTCATGCTGCCTGTGACATACACTTAGCCAATTTTCAAAAACTGTGCATATTTTTTGTAACGTTGGTTTGTGTTTCCATTTTCTGAGACCCAACCTTTTTTTGTTGATACAGCTGTATGAGGTTTTTTTACGGTGTGAGTTATACATTTTATTAATACCATTTGTTTGGGGTTTGCATTTATTGGGAGGTGCAGTGACCAAAACAGCACTTCTGGGGTGCCAATTATTTCATTTACTACATTTTCCAAATGGGTTAAATAGTTTTCTAGATATTTAAGTTAATTTGTAAAAAAAAAAAAAAAAAATAATAATAATAATATATATGACTGCTGCTCAGCATAGATATAGGCACCTTCAAAGGGAACCAGTCACCTGAAAAAATCATCAACCGACAGATATCGGGTTGTATCGGCAAGTTAATAGCGCTCTTAATCTGCCCGGGACCTGCACTTTGCAGGGAGAAAGTTAAATTTATCCCCCAGCAGCATTCCAGGTTCAGTCACCGCTCAGTACAGAGCAGCAGCTGTAACTGCACCACCAGCCCCAATGCAGAGGAGCGTTAGGGTCCCGTCACAATCTTCAATGTCCCAGCGATCCCACCAACGATCCGACGTGGATGGGATCGCTGGGACATTGTTAGCTGATCGCTGGTGAGCTGTCACAGGGGCAGCCTCCCCAGCGATCATGACCAGAGAGCACGCTGGTATCCAATGTACACATGGGGTAACTAAGCACCGTGCAGCACCTAGTTACCCGATATGTACCCTAGATACCGGCTCTCAGCGCTCTGCAGCAGAAGCTGGGAGCCGGTATCCAGGGTACATATCGGGTAACTAGGTGCCGCGCGGTGCTTAGTTACCTGATATGTATATTGGATACCAGCTCGCTGATCTCCCGCTGTCACACGCAGCAATGCGCGCTGGCCAGCGGGAGATCAATGATGAAAAAATGGTCCAGGACATTCAACGACGATCAGCGATACCCAGCAGGGAGGCTGATCGTCACTGCGTGTCACACTAAAGCCCGGGTCTCACATAGCGATACACCAGCGATCCCGACAACGATATGCACTTGTCAGGATCGCTGGTGTGTCGCTACATGATCGCTGCTGAGCTGCCAAACAGGCAGCTCAGGGAGCGATCAGCACAGCGACACCGCGGGTAACATTGCTTAGTTACCCGCAGTGTACGTTGGAAACCAGCGCCCTGATGCAGGGCGCTGGTATCCAAGGTACACTGCGGGTTTCCAGGCACAGCCCCGCGCCTGGAAACCCGCTGTGTACCTTGGTTACCAGCGGATCGCTGGTCACCCGCCTGTCACACGCAGCGATGCGTGCTGGCCAGCGGGAGACCAGCGACCAAAAAAATGTCCAGGACATTCAGCGATACCCAGCAGGGGGGCTGATCGTCGCTGGATGTCACACACAGCGATATCGCTGGGGAGATTGCTGCTGCGTCACAAAACTAGTGACTCAGCAGCGATCTCGCTAGCAAGATCGCTGTGTGAGACGGGGGCTTAAGCGAGATTGCTGGCTAGGTCGCTATTGCGTCACAAAATCGGTGACACTTCAGATCTCGCTTAGTGTGATGGGGGCTTTAGCCAGGGCCGCAGTTACACGATCGCCCTTTATACTCAGAGTGGAGACAACCAGTGAAACCTGAATGTTGCTGGAGGGGAATAAAGTTAATTTTCTCCCTGCAGCAATCAGCTTTGTGCAGGCACCAGGCAGGTTAATAGCACCATTAACCCCATATCTGCTGATTAGTAATGTTTTTTTTTCAGTGAAAATCTCCCTTTAAGAATTGCAACTTAAGAAAAAAACATGCAAAGAAGCTGATGCAAGTACCGTATATACTCGTGTATAAGCCGAGATTTTAAGCACCTTTTTGTTGCTGAAAATGCCCCCTCGGCTTATACACGAGTCACTGGGCAGAAATCAGCGGGGGAGGAGGTGCCGCGGCAGGAGCCGGTGGCTGGGACATCATACTCACCCTCCCCGTGCCTGCCATCGCTGAACGTCCCGGCAATCCTGCGTTGTACCCGGCTTCCTGCAGCTCTCCTGTGCTAAGCGGTGATGCAATACCGCTCATTAAGGCAGGGGTCGACAAAGTTGTTCAGAATCTAGGAGCCAGCCAAAAAAATTTAGGAGCCAGAATTTTTGCCTGCCCATTATCATCATCATTGCCTCCCCTCATCACCATCATTGTCTTGCTCACTATCATCATCATTGCCTCCCCATTAATATCATCATCATCATCGCCTTCCCATTATCATTATCTCCCCATTAATATCATTATTGCCTCCCCATCATCATTGCCTCCCCATTAATATCAATATCATTGCCTTCCCATTATCATTGCCTCCCCATTAATATCATCATCATCACCTTCCCATTATCATTGCCTCCCCATTAATATCATCATCATCACCTTCCCATTATCATTGCCTCCCCATTAATATCATCATCATCACCTTCCCATTATCATTGCCTCCCCATCATCATCATCATTATCATTGCCTCCTCACCACCATCACTGCCTCCCCCCACCACCATCACACATACAACACCGCAGGCAGCACTCTCTCACATACACACACGCAGGCACACACACACCTCACCTGTCCGGCGTCCGCGCGCTCTCTGCCACAGCCGGCCGCTGAATGATAACGATTCAGCGGAGCTGCTGTGAGAGAGGAAGCGCCGGTGCAGGCGCCCCCTGGAGCTCGGAGCTGAGGCAGCAGAGGCACGGGGAGAGGTAAGTATTGCGCCGGCTGCTGCTGGGGCCCTGAGCAAGCGGGGGGGGCCCAGTGGCGGCGCTGACACCGCTAACGGGCGCCGGGGTGCCCGCCTGCTCAGGGCCCCGGCACTTGCCCGGGTGTGCCAGGTGCTGACGCCGGCCCTGCAGATGGCGCAGGAGGAGCTGCTAATCAGCTGTGTAAATTTTTTTTTTTCCCCTTTAATTCCCCGGGCGCCAGGCATGATTTTCTAGGCGCCACTGGCGACCTGGCGCCCGGGTTTGTCGAACCCTGCATTAAGGTCATGTAATATGGACGCGACGCCACTCCCATAGGCGTGGCGTCCATAGTCATGGCCTTAATGAGTGGTATTACGTCACCGCTCAGCACAGGAGAGCTGCAGGAAGCTGGGTACAACGCAGGATTGCCAGGACGTTCAGCGGCGATGGCATGGGGAGGGTGAGTATGATGGGGGAGAACGGAGGACGCATGGAGGAGGACAATAAGCACGGAGCAGGACGGGGGCGGACGGAGAGCACAGAGGAGCACGGAGCAGGACGGGGGGAGGAGGATGGAAAGCACAGAGGAGCATGGAGCAGGACGGGGGGATTATGGAGGGCACAGAGGAGTACGGAGCAGGACGGGGGTGGGGGGGAGGATGTAGGGCACAAAGGAGCACGGGGGGAGGACGATGGAGAGCACAGAGGAGCACGGAGCAGGACGGGGGGGGGAATATGGAGAGCACAGAGGAGGACAGAGCAGGAAGGGGGGGGGAGACAAGAGACGGAGCAGGAAGGGGGGGCACACGGAGGACGAGGAAGGGGGGGGAGCACAGCGGAGGACGGAGCAGGAAGGGGGGGAGCACAGCGGAGGACGGAGCAGGAAGGGGGGGAGCACAGCGGAGGACGGAGCAGGAAGGGGGAGCACGGCGAGGACGGGCAGGAAGGGGGCCACTGGACGGAGGAGGGGGAGCACGCGGAACGGAGGAAGGGGGGAGCACGGCGGGACGGAGCGGAGGGGGAGACAGAGAGGGGAGCAGGAAGGGGGGGGAGCACAGCGGAGGACGGAGCAGGAAGGGGGAGCACAGCGAGGACGGAGCAGGAAGGGGGGAGCACAGCGGAGGAGGAGCAGAGGGGAGACAGCGAGGACGAGCAGGAAGGGGGAGCACAGCGAGACGGAGCAGAAGGGGAGCACAGCGGAGGACGGAGCAGGAAGGGGGGAGCACAGCGGAGGACGGAGCAGGAAGGGGGAGCACAGCGAGGACGGAGCAGGAAGGGGGGGAAGCGGGACGGAGCAGGAAGGGGACGGAGACGAGCAGGAAGGGGGAGCACAGCGGAGGACGGGAGGGGCGAGGGAAGGGGGGGAGCACAGCGGAGGACGGAGCAGGAAGGGGGGATCAGAGGAGAATGGGGGAGCACAGAGCTGGATGGGGGAGCAAGGAGCAGGACGGGGGCAGGACGGCGGTTTATACACCCGGCTTATATGCGAGTCAATAAGTTTTCCCAGTTTTTTGTGGCAAAAGTAGGGGGTCGGCTTATACATGGGTCGGCTTATACATGAGTATATACGGTATATCACACGAAATATGTGTTTTTGTGCAACAGACAAAGTCAATACAAACTGCTCTGAATGCTCAGCTTAAAGAATCTGTCACCAGGTTTTTGTTACCTCATCTAAGAGCAGCATAATGTAGGGGCAGAGACCCTCATTCCAGGGCGGACCTACTTACTGGCAGGGCTGTGAAGTCAGTAAGCCACACTAAACGAGATCGCTAACGAGATCGCTAACGGGATCACTAAAACGTCACTATTTAGCAATCTCGTTAGCGACCTCGTTGTGTGTGGCATGTAGCAACGATGTGGCCCTGCTGTGATGACGCTGATCGTTCACTAGAGTTCTGGACCGTTTTTTGATCGTTGGCGTCCCACTGGTGAGCCTGAATCGCTGTGTTTGGCACCTTTTGCGAACGACGAGCGACCTCATTTGTGACGCATATGGGTTTTAGCGTCACGGAGTGGTTCGCAATATCTGTAAGTTCTCTTTTGCGTCACAGAGAGGATCGCAGAAGTTGCAAATCAGGCTAGCAGGACGCAGAAAGCAGGAGCGATGCTGGAAATTCCTATGAATCAGAAGCGCTCAGTACATGCTAATGACAGATCCTAACGACCGCCAAAGTCGTTAAAGAGATCGCTGACCGCTGATGAGTCGTTTATGAGATCTCCTGTTTGGCAGCTACTAGCGACCTAAAAGATCACACCAACGATCTCGTTAGCTTGCGTCGTTATCGAGATCGCTAACGAGATCGCTAAGTGTGGCAGTACCTTAAGCCTCCACAGCCCTGCTTGCTGCAGTTTTGATAACCCACTTTTTAACTAGCAGATCACCAATAACTGCAAAGCAGTGCTTGATATTCATGAGCTCTGTCTTACCCCATCCCCCACCACTGATTAGACTGTGCATAGGCAATAATCTGGCAGACAGAAAGCCATCAATGGTGTGTGTGATGCTATGCAGAGCTCAATGCCAGGACTAACTGCAATTTATGAACAGGTCATTAACAGCTTACTAAGGCCAGGTCCACACTAGGTTTATGCATCTAGCCTACACTATACATTGGGAGCTTTTCATGCCATACACTAACATCATCATAGGTGACCATTCACAAGGATAAGGGCAGTGACACACTGCCGTATTTCACGTGCGAGAATCGCATTGTAAAACCGTACTGGCTGTTTGCTCTCCTGACATGAGCTTGACCTCTGCATAGTAATCAATCACGCTGTCTTGCTCAGGTCAGGAGAGGTGTCAGGCCAGTCCGTGCAGTGCGATGCGATTATCTCACGAGTTTTACGGCCCTGTGACTCCAGCCTAAGGCTGTGTCTTTAAGTGTCTGGTTGGGACATACGCCTGTATATCATTTACATATATAGGACAGCATAATAGACTGCTTTCCTACTCATGAGGCCACTGCAAAGCAGTGGTGCAGAGTCTGTAAGCCAAACCACCAACGTTGACTCCTCAATTTCCCAACTTGACATCACAGCACTGCCTCACTACTGAGCATGTGCATAAAGTGCTGCACAGATTCATCTCCACTCCAACCCCACAGCCCTGCCTCACTACTGAGCATGTGCATAAAGTGCTGCACAGATTCATCTCCACTCCAACCCCACAGCCGTGCCTCACTACTGAGCATGTGCATAAAGTGCTGCACAGATTCATCTCCACTCCAACCCCACAGCCCTGCCTCACTACTGAGCATGTGCATAAAGTGCAGCAGATTCACCTCCATTACCACCCCACAGCCCTGCCTCACTACTGAGCATGTGCATAAAGTGCTGCACAGATTCATCTCCACTCCAACCCCACAGCCCTGCCTCACTACCGAGCATGTGCATAAAGTGCTGCACAGATTCATCTCCACTCCAACCCCACAGCCCTGCCTCACTACTGAGCATGTGCATAAAGTGCTGCACAGATTCATCTCCACTCCAACCCCACAGCCGTGCCTCACTACTGAGCATGTGCATAAAGTGCTGCACAGATTCATCTCCACTCCAACCCCACAGCCCTGCCTCACTACTGAGCATGTGCATAAAGTGCAGCAGATTCACCTCCATTACCACCCCACAGCCCTGCCTCACTACTGAGCATGTGCATAAAGTGCAGCACAGATTCATCTCCACTCCGACCCCACAGCCCTGGTCACTACTGAGCATGTGCATAAAGTGCAGCACAGATTCATCTCCATTACCACCCCACAGCCCTGGTCACTACTGAGCATGTGCATGAAGTGAAGCACACTTATCTTATATCCACTTATATCTTATCTCAGCTAACAGCCCAGTTCCTTAGATCAGGAACAGAACATTTATAGGACATTTCAGAACTTTCCCAAACTTATGAAACCACTTACAGCATATCCTACATTGTGCTACTGTACAAATTTATTATACATTTTATGGGTCAGGTCATTTTATACCAACTCCACAGCCCTGCTGTAAAGATGCATGTAGTACGTGAAATGTTTCTTTACATGGATGACTGATGCCTTGATATCCATGCTGGCCGTGCACACTGTTGGGCGCAAGCCTGAGCGTGTGTAGGCACGAGTCCACCAAACCTCTGCCCTTCCCCCATCCAATTGCCTTCTTTCAGCTGCAAGGAAATCAAACTATACTCATGTATGAAGGCAGGGAAAGGTTTAGAACCAGAGTCCTACTTTCATATATTTTTTTGCTGCTGCAGGAGACTGCTCTGATATGTACAGTGCTCAGTGGAGGGCAAGTGCTGATGACCCCTTTACTGCCATCATCTGTACTCCAAATGAGGATATCCTGATATTAATGCAGTTGAAGGCAAACAAAGGGAAAGCAGGAGTTTGGAGGCCACACAAGCAACCCCCCTCCCCCCTTTTTCTTCTTGGGTGGGTGTGAGTGGGGGGGTGGGGGGGTCATACATTTCCATGCTTGGCAAAAACTTAAATAAGGAATTCTACATGATGAGTTTGGTTACATTCCTACAAGACCTGCCGGCATCAGAAAAACAAAATGCGTCACCACAGAGAATCTGATGGGTAAACGGCAATGTGGAATCATCATCGCCAGTGACGAGGCCTGTGAGACTGTGGAATCGTCATCGCCGGCGACGAGACCTGTGAGACTGTGGAATCGTCATCGCCGGCGACGAGGCCTGTGAGACTGTGGAATCGTCATCGCCGGCGACCGAGGCCTTTGAGACTGTGGAATCGTCATCGCCGGCGACCGAGGCCTTTGAGACTGTGGAGTCGTCATCGGCCAGCGACGAGGGCCTGTAAAGGTACTGCCACACTTAGCGATCTTGTTAGCGATCACGATAACGATGCAAGCTAATGAGATCGTTGGTGTGATCTCTTTCAGGTCGCTAGTAGTTGCCAAACAGGAGATCTCAAACGACTCATCAGCGGTCAGCGATCTCTTTAACGACTTTGGCGGTCGTTAGAATGTCATTAGCATGTACTGAGCGCTTCTGATTCATAGGAATTTCCAGCATCGCTTCTGCTCTCTGCGTCCTGCTAGCCTGCTTTGCAACTTCTGCGATCCTCTCTGTGACGCAAAAGAGAACCTACAGATATTGCGATCCACTCCGTGACGCTAAAAACCCTAGTCCTCCCGCTGTCATATGCATCACAAACGAGGTCGCTCGTCGTTCGCAAAAGGTGCCAAACACAGCGATATAGGCTCACCAGCGGGACGCCAACGATCAAAAAACGGTCCAGAACGCTAGTGAACGATCAGCGACATCACAGCAGGGGCCACATCGTTATTACATGCCACACACAACGAGGTCGCTAACGAGATCGCTAAATAGTGACGTTTTAGCGATCTCGTTTAGTGTGGCATACCCTTAACCCCTTAATGTCCACTGACGTGCACAGTCAGTCATGGCAAGGTGCCAGTTCCGGCACCAGGACGGACTCTGCACGTCATGCCTTTGATCTACCACTGCGTCTAAACACGCAGTGGTAGATCAGTGCCGACAGCTGACAGGCACGGCAGGCGGTGCGGGGACCTTTGCCGTTGGTCCCCGCACTCACAGCGCTGTGATTGGTCAGTCAATCTGACCACTCACAGCGCTGTGATTGGTCAGTCAATCTGACTGACCAAACACAGCAGCGATCGCGCAGGAGAAGCTGAAATTTCAGCTTCTCCAGCGCGATCAGTGCAGGAGCCGGCGCTGCAGTGGCCAGGCTTCCTGCACTGACAGCCAGGAGCGGCGCCCCCACCGCCCCTGGCTGTTAACCCCCTGACTGCTGCGATCCAGCGCGATCGCAGAGCTCAGGGGGGGGAGGCAGAGGGTCGGGAGCTCCCTCTGCCTCAGATCGGCACCCTGCACTGTATTTGCAGGGCCCGATCTCTGCCTTGATGACCCGGGGGTTGTCATGACAACCTCCGGGTCATTTAGCTACAGGAAGCTGCTGTGATCATGTCACAGCAGCTTTCCCCATAGGTACAATGCATTGCAATGCTGGAGCATTGCAATGCATTGTAACTGCAATCAAAAGTAAAAAAGTGAAAGTCCCATAAAGGGACAAGTTGAAAAAAATCATTTTTTTAAAAAAATTGTAAAACAAATATTAAAAAATAATTTTAAAAAAATCCCCTAAAAAATACACATTTTTATGTAATAAAAAAAATAAAAGACAAAAAAATACACATGTTAGGTATCGCCATGTCCGTAAAAATCCCATCTATAAAAGCGTAACCCTAGTTAACCCCTTCAGTGAAAGCCGTAAAAAAAAAAAAAAAAAAAAAAAACACAAAAAAGTAGTAAATTATACTTTTTCCAAGCGGTATCATCATACCGCTTGGAAAAAGTGCAATAACACGCGATCAAAAAGTCAGATATAAATAATCATGGTACCGCTGAAAACGTCATCTTGTCCCGAAAAAAAACAAGCCGCTATATAGCATCATCAGCGAAAAAATAAAAAAGTTATAGCTCGCGGAATAAACTGATGCAAAAATAATTATTTTTTCTATAAAATTCTTTGTGTAAAAAACGCCAAAACATAAAAAAAATATATAAATGAGGTATCGCTGTAACCGTAGTGACCCGAAGAATAAAGCTGCTTTATCAATTTTACCACACGCGGAACGGGGGAAAAAAAATTAAAAAAAAAAAACAATTCCTGAATTGCTGGTTTTTGTTCATTCTGCTTCCACAAAAATCGGAATAGGAAGCGATCAAAAAACGTTATGTGCCCGAATATGGTACCAATAAAAACGTCAGCTCGTCCCGCAAAAAATAAGCCCACAGATAACTGTCGGCCGAAATATGGAAAAATTATAGCTCTCAAAATACGGCGATGCAAAAAATTCTTACAAAAAATTATTCCAAAAAAAAGCATCTTTTAGTGTGTGACAGAAGCTAAACATGAAAAAAGGGTGTAAATCTGGTATCGCTGTAATCGCACCGATCCGAGGAATAAAGTCGCCTAATCACTAATACCGCACGAGGAACGGTGTAAAAAAGAAAACCAATTCTTCACCTTTTGTAGATTTGTTCATTGTGCCTCCCAAAGATCGCAGTAAGGCGATCACAGTGGTTCCCCCCCCCGCATATGGGGTATCCGCGTACTCAGGACAAAATGCACAATAGCTTTTGGGGTCCTATTTCTCCTGTTACCCTTAGAAAAATAAAAATTTGGGGGGCAAAAAGATCATTTTTGTGGAAAAAAATATGATTTTTTTTTTTTTCACGGCTCTACGTTATAAACTTCTGTGAAGCCCTTGGGGGTTCAAAGTGCTGACCACACATCTAGATAAGTTCCTTGTGGGGTCTAGTTTGCAAAATGGGGTCATTTCTGGGGGGTTTCTACTGTTTAGGCACATCAGGGGCTCTCCAAGCGCGACATGACACCCACAGACCATTCCATCAAAGTCTGCATTTAAAAACGGTGCTCCTTCCCTTCCGATCTCTGCCATGCGTCAAAATAGTGGTTCCCCCCCACATATGGGATATCAGCGTACTCAGGACAAATTGCACAATAGCTTTTGGGGTCCTATTTCTCTGTTACCCTTTAAAAATAAAAATTTGGGGGCAAAAATATTATTTTTGTGGAAAAAAAAATATGATTTTTTTATTTTCACGGCTCTACGTTATAAACTTCTGTGAAGCACTTGGGGGTTCAAAGTGCTCACCACACATCTAGAAAAGTTCCTTGGGGGGGTCTAGTTTCCAAAATGGAGTCACTTGTGGGGGGTTTCTACTGTTTAGGCACATCAGGGGCTATCCAAACGTGACATGACACCCACAGACCATTCCATCAAAGTCTGCATTTGAAAAAGGCGCTCCTTCCCTTTCGAGCTCTGCCATGCGTCAAAATAGTGGTTTACCCCCACATATGGGGTATCAGCGTACTCAGGACAAATTGCACAATAAATTTTGGGGTCCTTTTATCCTTTGGAAAATAAAAATTGGGATGAAAAGATCATTTTTGTGGAAAAAATATGATTTTTTAATTTACAGCTCTACGTTATAACCTTCTGTGAAGCGCTTGGGGGTTAAAAGCTCTCACAACACATTTAGATAAGTTCCTTGGGGGGTCTAGTTTCCAAAATGGGGTCACTTGTGGGGGGTTTCCACTGTTTAGGCACACAGGGACTCTCCAAATGCGACATGGCGTCCAATCTCAATTCCAGCCAAAAAAGTCAAATGGCGCTGCTTCCTTTCCGAGCTCTGCCATGCGCCCAAATAGTGGTTTACCCCCACCTATGGGGTATCAGCGTACTCAGGACTAATTGCACAATAAATTTTGGGGTCCTTTTATCCTTTGGAAAATAAAAATTGGGATGAAAAGATCATTTTTGTGGAAAAAATATGATTTTTTAATTTTACGGCTCTACGTTATAACCTTCTGTGAAGCCCTTGGGGGTTAAAAGCTCTCACAACACATTTAGATAAGTTCCTTGGGGGGTCTAGTTTCCAAAATGGGGTCACTTGTGGGGGGTTTCCACTGTTTAGGCACACAGGGACTCTCCAAATGCGACATGGCGTCCAATCTCAATTCCAGCCAAAAACGTCAAATGGCGCTGCTTCCCTTCCGAGCTCTGCCATGCGCCCAAATAGTGGTTTACCCCCACATATGGGGTATCAGCGTACTCAGGACTAATTGCCCAATAACTTTTGGGGTCCTTTTATCCTTTGGAAAATAATAATTGGGATGAAAAGATCATTTTTGTGGAAAAAATATGATTTTTTAATTTTACGGCTCTACGTTATAACCTTCTGTGAAGCCCTTGGGGGTTAAAAGCTCTCACAACACATTTAGACGAGTTCCTTGAGGGGTCCAGTTTCCAAAATGGGGTCACTTGTGGGGGGTTTCCACTGTTTAGGCACACAGGGACTCTCCAAATGCGACATGGCGTCCAATCTCAATTCCAGCCAAAAAAGTCAAATGGCGCTGCTTCCCTTCCGAGCTCTGCCATGCGCCCAAATAGTGGTTTACCCCCACACATGGTATATCGGTGTACTCTGGAGAAATTGTACAACAAATATTGTGGTTCATTTTCTCCTGATACCTTGACAAAATTTAAAAAAATTGTGTCGAAAGAAAAATTTTGGGAAAAAAAGTTAAATGTTCATTTTTTCCTTCCACATTGCTTCAATTCTTGTGAAGTACCTAAAGGGTTAATAAACTTCTTGAATGTGGCTTTGAACACGTTGAGGGGTGCAGTTTTTAGAATGGTGTCACTTTTGGGTATTTTCTGTCATATTGACCCCTCAAATTCACTTCAAATGTGAGGTGGTCCCTAAAAAAATGGTTTTGTAAATTTTGTTGGAAAAATGAGAAATTGCTGGTCAACTTTTAACACTTATAACTTCGTAACAAAAAAAAATTTTGGTTCCAAAATTGTGCTGATGTAAAGTAGACATGTGGGAAATGTTATTTATTAACTAATTTTTGTGACTTATCTCTCTGATTTAATGGCATAAAAATTAAAAGTTTGAAAATTGCAAAATTTTCAAAATTTTTGCCATATTTATGTTTTTTTCATAAAAAAATACAAGTTATATTGAAGAAATTTTACCACTATCATGAAGTACAATATGTCTCAAGAAAACAATCTCAGAATCGCCAAGATCCGTAGAAGCGTTCCAGAGTTATAACCTCATAAAGAGACAGTGGTCAGAATTGTAAAAATTGGCCTGGTCTTTAACCTACAAAATGGCTTGGTCATTAAGGGGTTAAGACTGTCGAATCATCATCGCCAGCGACGAGGCCTGTGAGACTGTGGAATCATCATCGCCAGCGACCAGGCCTGTGAGACTGTGGAATCATCATCGCCAGCGACCAGGCCTGTGAGACTGTGGAATCATCATCGCCAGCGACCAGGCCTGTGAGACTGTGGAATCATCATCACCAGCGTCCAGAAACTGTGAGACTGTGGAATCATCATCGCCAGCGACCAGGCCTGTGAGACTGTGGAATCATCATCACCAGCGTCCAGGCCTGTGAGACTGTGGAATCATCATCGCCAGCGACCAGGCCTGTGAGACTGTCAGCCACGAGTGGAGCCTGAGCCGGGTACCTGCACCAGTCACAGGCGAGAACTGTCCACAGAGCAGTCACACCCCAATAATCGCCTGCAGCCAGATACAATGAGCGGCTGCCGCCCATCACCCGCTGCTCGGGGCAGCACAGGGCCCACACTATCCCCGCCCAGGCCTGTGAGGCGCTATGGGGCCTCTCTGCGGCCGCCGCTGACTGCAGGGCAGCCGGGCCTCTCCTCAGCCATTACCGCTGGTCGCAGTCGGACACCGCGGACATCTGCTGTGTGGAAGGCCGCGCCAGCACACGGCATACAGGAGGGGGCGCCACGTGGTGCGGCTGCTTCTCCCATCGGGGCCGTTATTACTGCGCAGCACAGACCTATGGCCGCCAACATAATCAGACGAGACATCACCGCACACAAGACTAGGGAGAAGCCCAGGTGAGGAGCGCCACCGCACGGCCTGCGGCACACAGCAGCGCAGCACGAGCCTTACCTCGTCGGAGCTCAGCACATTCTCCTCTCCCTCTGCAGCAGACCAGAGGCTCCGCCCACACACCCTGCCGCGCAACACAAAGAGCATCGCGCAGCCTCAGTCCCAGCTCCGCCTCTTATTTACCTGCGGCCATAGAGCCGCTGACGAACCAGAGCGGCCACTTAATCGGCGGCCATCTTGAAAATGGGCAAATGGCCTGTGTCGTGCTGCAGCCTGCCCTGACATAAAGCGCTGAAGTACCTGGCGCCAACGCAGGGTTGTATCTGTTCAGTGTGCCACGTGGAGTTAGCGCGGTCTCTGCTGCCAGTAACAAATATGGCGGAGGTGAAGCCGGGACTCAGAACTTCTGAGGAAACAGTTGTACAGGCAGACAGGAGTGTAGGGAGGCCGGTGCCCTCAGGAGCTGTAGTGTATGCCAGCTATATTATTGTCGGGGGAAGAATATGATGCACTTCCTCCAGAGGCACGAGAATGAAATCTATAGATATTGCTCAGAGATAAGCTGAGAGACAAATAGAAATGGAAAAGCATGCTGTACAAGTCATATGGCTCCCATAGACCTCTATGGGGCGTGACAGACCTGTATGTCCGCTGCTGACTCAGAGGCTACAGACTGGAGGCCCCTGTGCAGGAACAGTATGCAGGCCCTATGCAGAGCAATAGCTTAGTGATGGGAAATCTAGTTCATTTTGGTGATTAGTTCATTTAGTTCAGTATTTCTCCACCCCATCCTGTGAGGAGCTGATAGGAAACGCATCATGTGAACTAGATGAACTACAGGTCCTTCTCAAAAAATTAGCATATAGTGCTAAATTTCATTATTTTCCATAATGTAATGATTACAATTAAACTTTCATATATTTTAGATTCATTACACACCAACTGAAATTTGTCAGGTCTTTTATTGTTTTAATACTGATGATTTTGGCATACAACTCCTGATAACCCAAAAAACCTGTCTCAAAAAATTAGCATATCAAGAAAAGGTTCTCTAAACGACCTATTACCCTAATCTTCTGAATCAACTAATTAACTCTAAACACATGCAAAAGATTCCTGAGGCTTTTAAAAACTCCCTGCCTGGTTCATTACTCAAAACCCCCATCATGGGTAAGACTAGCGACCTGACTGATGTCAAGAAGGCCATCATTGACACCCTCAAGCAAGAGGGTAAGACCCAGAAAGAAATTTCTCAACAAATAGGCTGTTCCCAGAGTGCTGTATCAAGGCACCTCAATGGGAAGTCTGTTGGAAGGAAACAATGTGGCAGAAAACGCTGTACAACGAGAAGAGGTGACCGGACCCTGAGGAAGATTGTGGAGAAGGACCGATTCCAGACCTTGGGGGACCTGAGGAAGCAGTGGACTGAGTCTGGTGTAGAAACATCCAGAGCCACCGTGCACAGGCGTGTGCAGGAAATGGGCTACAGGTGCCGCATTCCCCAGGTAAAGCCACTTTTGAACCATAAACAGCGGCAGAAGCGCCTGACCTGGGCTACAGAGAAGCAGCACTGGACTGTTGCTAAGTGGTCCCAAGTACTTTTTTCTGATGAAAGCAAATTTTGCATGTTATTCGGAAATCTAGGTGCCAGAGTCTGGAGGAAGACTGGGGAGAAGGAAATGCCAAAATGCCTGAAGTCCAGTGTCAAGTACCCACAGTCAGTGATGGTGTGGGGTGCCATGTCTGCTGCTGGTGTTGGTCCACTGTGTTTCATCAAGGGCAGGGTCAATGCAGCTAGCTATCAGGAGATTTTGGAGCACTTCATGCTTCCATCGGCTGAAATGCTTTATGGAGATGAAGATTTCATTTTTCAGCACGACCTGGCACCTGCTCACAGTGCCAAAACCACTGGTAAATGGTTTACTGACCATGGTATTACTGTGCTCAATTGGCCTGCCAACTCTCCTGACCTGAACCCCATAGAGAATCTGTGGGATATTGTGAAGAGAAAGTTGAGAGACGCAAGACCCAACACTCTGGATGAGCTTAACCCCTTAGTGACAGAGCCATTATGCAGCTTAATGACAGGGCCAATTTTTACAATTCTGACCACTGTCACTTTATGAGGTTATAACTCTGGAACGCTTTAACAAATCCCGCTGATTCTGAGATTGTTTTTTCGTGACATATTGTACTTCACGTTAGTGGTAAAATTTCTTTGATATGAATTGTGTTTATGAAAAAAAACGGAAATATGGCGAAAATTTTGAAAATTTAACAATTTTCAAACTTTAAATTTTTATGCCCTTAAATCAGAGAGATATGTCACACAAATTTCTTAATAAATAACATTTCCCACATGTCTACTTTACATCAGCACAATTTTGGGACCAAAATTTTTTTTTACGAAGTTATAAGGGTTAAAAGTTGACCAGCGATTTCTCATTTTTACAACACCATTTTTATTTTAGGGACCACATCACATTTGAGGTCACTTTGAGGGGTCTATACGATAGAAAATACCCAAAAGTGACACCATTCTAAAAACTGCACCCCTCAAGGTGCTCAAAACCACATTCAAGAAGTTTATTAACCCTTTACGTGCTTCACAGGAACTGAAGCAATGTGGAAGGAAAAAATTAACATTTAACTTTTTTTGCAAAAACTTTACTTCGGAACCTATTTTTTTTATTTTCACAAGTGTTAAAAGAAAAAATGAACCACAAAATTTGTTGTGCAATTTCTCCTGAATAAGCCGATACCCCATATGTGGGGGTAAACCACTTTTTGGGCGCACGGCAGAGGTCGCAAGGGAAGGAGCGACATTTGACTTTTTCAACGCAGAATTGGCTGGACGCCATGTCGCGTTTGTAGAGGCCCTGTTGTGTCTAAACAGTGGAAACCCATCACAAGTGACCCCATTTTGGAAACTAGACCCCCTAAGGAACTTATCTAGATGTGTGGTGAGCACTTTGAACCTCCAAGTGCTTCACAGAAGTTAATAACATAGAACAGTGAAAATAAAAAATCATATTTTTTCCACAAAAACAATCTTTTCACCCCAATTTTTATTTGCCCAAGGGTAACAAGACCCCAAAAGTTTTTGTGCAATTTGTCCTGAGCATGCTGATACCCCATATGTGGGGGTAAACCACTGTTTGGGTGCATGGTAGAGCTTGGAAGGGAAGGAGCGCCGTTTGACTTTTTCAGCGCAGAATTGGCTGGACGTCATGTCGTGTTTGTAGAGGCCCTGATGTGTCTAAACAGTGGAAACCCCCCACAAGTGACCCCATTTTGGAAATTAGACCCCCTAAGGAACTTATCTAGATGTGTGGTGAGCACTTTGAACCTCCAAGTGCTTCACAGAAGTTTATAACATAGAGCGGTGAAAATAAAAAATCATATTTTTTCCACAAAAACGATCTGTTCACCCCAATTTTTTTTTCCCAAGGGTAACAAGACCCCAAAAGTTTTTGTGCAATTTGTCCTGAGCATGCTGATACCCCATATGTGGGGGTAAACCACTGTTTGAGTGCATGGCAGAGCTTGGAAGGGAAGGAGCGCCGTTTGACTTTTTCAACTCAGAATTGGCGGGACGCCATGTCGCGTTTGTAGAGGCCCTAATGTGTCTAAACAGTGGAAACCCCCCACAAGTGACACCATTTTGGAAACTAGAACCCCTAAGGAACTTATATAGATGTGTGGTGAGCACTTTGAACCCCCAAGTGCTTCACAGAAGTTTATAACTCCCGGGCATGAAAATAAAAAGTCATATTTTTTCCACAAACCTGATTGTTTAGTCCCCAATTTTTTATTTTCCCAAGAGTAACAGGAGAAATTAGACCACAAAAGTTGTTGTCCAATTTGTCTGAGTACGCTGATACCCCATATGTGGGGTGGGACCACTGTTTGGGCGCACGGCAGGGCTTGGAAGGGAAGGAGCGCCGTTTGACTTTTTCAAACCAAAATTGGCTGGAATTGAAATTGGATGCCATGTCGCGTTTGGAGAGCCCCTGATACGCCTAAACAGTCGAAACCCCCCACAAACCACACCATTTTGGAAACTAGACCCCTTAAGGAACTTATCTAGATGTGTGGTGAGCACTTTGAACCCCCAAGTGCTTCACAGAAATTAATAAACGTAGAGCCGTGAAAATAAAAAATCATTTTTTTCCTCAAAAATGATTCTTTAGCCCGCAATTTTTTTTATTTTCCCAAGGGTAACAGGAGAAATTGGACCCAAAAAGTTGTTGTGCAATTTTTCCTGTGTACGCTGATACCCCATATGTGGGGTGAAACCACTGTTTGGGCGCATGGGAGTGCTTGGAAGGGAAGGAGCGCCATTTTGTAATGCAGACTTTGATGGAATGTTCTGCGGGCGTCATGTTGTGTTTGCAGAGCCCTTGATGTACCTAAACAGTAGAAACCCCCTGCAAGTGACACCATTTTGGAAACTAGACCCCCCCAAGGAGCTTATCTAGATGTGTGGTGAGCACTTTGAACCCCCAAGTGCTTCACAGAAATTTATAAACGCAGAGCCGTGAAAATGAAAAATCATTTTTTTTTCTCAAAAATGATTTTTTAGCCAGCTATTTTTTATTTTCCCAAGGGTAACCGGAGAAATTAGAACCCCAAATTTGGTGTGCAATTTGTCCTGAGTACGCTGATACCCCATATGTTGGGGTAAACCACTGTTTGGGCGCACGGCAGGGCTCGGAAGGGAGGGAGCGCCATTTGACTTTTTGAAAGCCACGTCATGTTTGGAGACCCCTGATGTGTCTAAACAGTGGAAACCCCCACAAGTGACCCCATTTTGGAAACTAGACCCCTTAAGGAGCTTATCTAGATGTGTGGTGAGCACTTTTAACCCCCAAGTGCTTCACAGAAATTTATAAACGCAGAGCCGTGAAAATGAAAAATAATTTTTTTTCTCAAAATGATTTTTTTAGCCAGCTATTTTTTATTTTCCCAAGGGTAACCGGAGAAATTAGAACCCAAAATTGGTGTGCAATTTGTCCTGAGTACGCTGATACCCCATATGTTGGGGTAAACCACTGTTTGGGCGCACGGCAGGGCTCGGAAGGGAGGGAGCGCCATTTGACTTTTTGACGTCGTGTTTGGAGACCCCCTGATGTGCCTAAATAGTGGAAATCCCTCAATTCTAGCTCCAACCCTAATCCCAACACACCCTAACCCTAATCCCAACCCTAATCCTAACCTAAATCCCAACCCTAATTGTAACCCTAACCTTAATTATAACCCTAACTCTAATTGTAACCCTAATTTTATAACCCTTCTAACCCTAATTCTAACCCTAATTCTAACCCTAAGGCTAGGTTCATTTTGCGTTTTACCAGCCCGTTCAACACATAGCGTTGACGGGCTGGTAACGGTATAGCATAACGCGATCGCGTTATGCTATACCCGCTAGCGCAGAGGAATCAGCAGATGATTCATCTGCGCTAGCGGTGACGGAGCCCAAACGCTGCAGCCCGCGTCCGAGGCTCCGTCACTGAATGACGGCACGTCGCAAACGCATGCCGCTTTACGGCATGCGTCGCGATGCACCCTCAAATGGCGGTGAATGGCAGCGTTAACGGACTGCGTTACACCGCGTTATACTGCGGTGTAACGCAGTCCGTCTAACGGACTGCCATAACGCAGTATGAACCCAGCTTAACCCTAACGCTAATTATAACCCTAACCTTAATGCTAACCCTAACCTAACCTAACCCTAATTATAACCCTAACCCTAATTATAACCCTAACCCTAACAGAAAAATGAAAATAAATATAATTTCTATTTTTTATTATATGTCCCTAACTAAGGGGGTGATAAATGGGGGGGTTATGTACTGTTTTTTTATTTTGATCACTGTTATAGTTTATCACAGTGATCAAAATGTACTTTTATGAGAATAAATGAAAAAAAATTTGAATCTGCCGCCAAGCAGATCGGCGGGCGCACTGCGCATGCGTCCGCCATTTTTTTTGTTGCAGGAAGAAGACCAGGATGATCGGAGGTCAGGGGGACCTGCCAGAGGACACCGGTAAGTATAGGGGGAGTTCAGGGGGACACGGGGACCCTCATTTTCTCCCCTCTGATGTGCGATCACATCAGAGGGGAGAGAAATCATTTTTTTTTTTGCGGTCGCCGCTATGCTTGCATAGCCGCGATCGCAACACCGGGATCGGTGAATACCGACCCGGATCATGTTCTCTGGGGTCTCGGCTACCCCCAGTAGCCGAGACCCCAGAGAATATTTGCCCATCCCCCCACCAGCACAGCGGCACATAGCGGCGGGCGCACTGAGCATGCGCCCGCCATTTTCTTAACAGCGCCGGCACCGGGGGACAACGGAGGGCCTGGGGGCCACATGGATTGGATCGGGGGCCACATGGGGGTCCTGGGGACCCTTTTTCTCTGTCCTCTGATGTCCGATGACATCAGAGAACAGAGAAATTAAATGGCACAACTTTTTTTTTTTGTTGCGGTCGCCGTTATAGGGTTAATAACGGCGATCGCAACATCGGTGTCGGTAAAAACCGACCCGATTCATGTTCTCTGGGGTACCCTTTTTCTCTCCTCTGATGTCCGATGACATCAGGAACGAGAATAAATGCACACTTTTTTTTTTGTGCGTCCCGTTGGTTAATTATACGCGATCAACATCGGTCGTTAAGAACCGACCGATCATTCCTGGGCCTCGCTACCCCCGGTAGCCTGAGCCTCCGGAGAAAATGCGCCTCTGGGGGGCGCTATTCACTTTTTCCACAGCTGTGGTTTAAGTACCCTTAATGACCGCCGTTAAAAGGCGGTCGTTAAGGGGTTAAGGCCGCTATCGAAGCATCCTGGGCCTCCATAACACCTCAGCAGTGTCACAGGCTGATTGCCTCATGCCACGCCGCATTGAAGCAGTCATTTCTGCAAAAGGATTCCCGACCAAGTATTGAGTGCATAACTGAACTTTATTATTTGATGTTTTTTTTTGTTTGTTTTTAAAAAACACTTTTATTTTATTGGACGGTTGAAATATGTTAATTTTTTGAGACAGGTTTTTTGGGTTATCAGGAGTTGTATGCCAAAATCATCAGTATTAAAACAATAAAAGACCTGACAAATTTCAGTTGGTGTGTAATGAATCTAAAATATATGAAAGTTTAATTGTAATCATTACATTATGGAAAATAATTAAATTTAGCACTATATGCTAATTTTTTGAGAAGGACCTGTATATGAACTGCTGAACTTGTGATATTGAGAATGACTCAGGACAGCCTAGTTCAATCTGATGCCTCTCACTGAGCCCAGCAGTGCCACATAATGATTGTGTATGAGGGAGCTGAAAAGCAGATCAGCATCTACCATTTTAAGAACAGAACAGGAGCCAGAGGTAAAGATTTTAGCAAGACTGATCTTCTAGGCTAGAGGCATGAACCACACACAGAAACACTCTCACACACATATGAGCTGTGTCTGTCTACTGTGTGTGCAATTTCAGTTTATTAATAATATTATTATTACTACTATTTGTATTTGATGTGTGGTATAGTGTTTTACTACCTTCTTTTCCAGCATCAGGAGCTATAAGGCTAAGTGCACACGTTCAGGAATGTTTGCAGAATATTCCTGAGCAAAACCGGACTTTTTTCGCAGCGCGTTTTTTTTGCGCATTTTTGGTGCGTTTTTTTTTTGCGCGGATTTGACGCGATTTTTCCCTGAACTTTCTAGGTCAATAATGTAGCAGGAAAAACGCTAGAATTCCGCAAAATTAATGGACATGTTGCTAGATTTTCCGCGATGCGTTTTTTTCGTGGAAAAAAACGCACCATGTGCACAAAAATTGCGGAACTCATTCTAAATGATAGGATGCTTAATTCATGCGTTTTTTACGCGTTTTTTCCAGCGAAAAAACGTGAAAAAAACGCAAATAATCCTGAACGTCTGCACTTAGCCTAAAGAGCAAGTGTGAGACAGAGCAGGAGCTTCCTGGAGCTGGATGAGCCTGGATCACTCTCTGTCTCCTCCCACTGGCTGTTTAGTTCACAATGAACTAATCTCAGGATGGTGATGAACTAGATGAAGTAAATGAACTGCTGAACTAAATGTTCTATTGAGAATGACTCAGGACAGCCTAGTTCAATCTGATGCATCTCACTGAGCCCAGCAGTGCCACTTGCGGTAGTGTAGAGTACTGACTCATAATGATTGTGACTCGCACCACAATTGTGGATACCAGGGCTATGGGGTACTCGGAGCCGAGCCCATGGAAGTCTATGGGAGTTGTCACTGGCAGCGGAGCTCGGTCCGTGGCCCTGGCGGTCATGCAATGGGGGATATTTACAGGGGATATGTAGTTAGTTCGTGACGCCACCTGTGGTATCTGATCAATTGGACCAGCGCTGCTATAAGGATCTTCACAGGGGATGTTATGGGGCAGCTGGGTGGTAAGTCTCCCACAGGTGAGACGGGTCCCTGGAAGTCTATGGTGATGATGCAGGGTGTAGATAAGAATTCAGTCACACACAATGTAGCTTCTTTTCATACCTTTACTTGTAGGTGTTTCAGGAAGATCCCGGGAAGCTGGTCGGGGTGGAGAATGCACATTCGGGACACCGCTGAGCAGGTTAGAGGCCTCCTTTACTTCATATGTATCTGAGCCCAAACTTGCATGAAGCGAAGTTAACTCTGCAATCTCCAGCTTTTCTCAATAGCTGCCAAGCCCGGCTGACATTGTGGTAGAGCCTTTTGCTTAATCTGGTGACCCGATATGGTGACCAGATATTGGAAAGAACGAAGTCCCTCTATGCTTGGCCTAGCTAAAAGTCCTTGTTCCCCCTGTCTCCGTTTACGTATCAGCGCTTAGGGCCACCTTCTGCGACCTGTAGTCCAGAAAGCCTCCGGTTATCTTGTTACTAGGCTTGAAACACTAGCAACGCTTCGGACCCCGGTGTCCGGTGAATTAGTGCAGGTAATCCGGTACCTGGTGCACTAGCATCTATCTTCTCCACTGCGCCCTTCGCCCTGCTCTCGCTCTTAGCATAAGCACTTGTAGCTTTGATGGAAATGTCAGCTTTCTCCAGAGCTCGCTGAGCAGCTCTCAGTATCCTCCAAGTCCAGACAGGACTGACACTGAACTGCACTGTCCTAGACAGGAAGCTGACTGACTGAACTCCTCTGTCCGAAGACAGGAAACTTGAATCAGCTCTGCTACGTGTCACTCCCTTTTATACCCCTGATGGGTGTGTCTGAAAGTGTGAGTGACGTGAATGGATATCAAGCTTTTGCGGTTACCTTCCTGTGCATTTTCCTGGATATGTGTGCCTGACATAGCTGGGCCACACATCCCCCCTTGGTTAAACACAGCACTCCCGGGCTGTAAAAGAGAAAAAGAAAAACATTTTTGTTTTTGCGTTTAACATCAACATTTTAACTCTTCCCATCCGGGAGGTAAGACTTCTTGAACGTTACAATTTGTACATTAGAAAAATACAAAAGTATCAAAACATTCTCATTATACAAGACAAATTCTTGTGGAGGACCCGCACCAAACCTCCCACGTGGGTCCTGGGTGGGCTGCAGGACTTCTGACTGCAGACCTCACTCTAGGCCACACTACACGGGTTTTTCTTCAGAGGTAGATAGTAATGGTTTCGTGTAAAACCAAGATAAGGCACCGTAGTGCAAACTATTTACATTACAAGTTCTTGGGCTGGCACAGTCCACAGCCACGCAGTCCATGCATGAGAAAAGACACATTTCAAGACATATAAATAGAAATCACATTAATACTTTTTCAAACTTTATACATTTTTCAGTTGCAATAAACCCTGTCTGGGTCTGGCTAACTAATTTACTAGGACTACTCTTGATAACGAATAGGTAATCTTCCTTTAGTAATACGTTCTGACCTACGTGGGGTAGCATCAGGTATAGTAGTCTCTAGCCTGTCTGTTCTGCGTAACGGCAAACTATAGATACGACTCCACCTCTCTAGGGACCTGGCAAGCATGCTAGCGACTGGGCGATGCGGTACTGCTTCACCAGGGACTCCACTTCTTGTGGCGCTGCCTCTTGTGGCTCCGCTGCTTGGGATCCCAATAGTTGAGGGTCTGCCGGAATAGGTCCTTCTGGAACTGGCTCAACTGGCACAATTGGTATGACTGGATGTAGAGACTCCTCTTGCGGTTGATAAAACTGCAGCACAGGAATAATTACAGCGTCTCCCAATCTGGGCCAATCTGCAGGTAAATCTCCCAAATCCGTATGTATGACCGCTTCATCATTTTCTTTCTGAAGGACAACAGGTTCTTCCTCACGAAGCTTTAATGGTCCCGGACACAACTTTAGATGATCTCTAGACACAGTTGCAGTCTTTTTTTCCTCCATCCTTGCTGATGGTACAGGTCTTTCTGTTATTAAAATTGGAATTTTGCACGACATATGGCTCCTGTTCCCACTGATCATCCAATTTGTGCATTCTTCTTTTCTTTTTAGCACAATTTCTCCAGGCATCAAAGGCTTAGCGGGAGCATTTTTGTTATAGTTCTTCTCTTGTTTTTCTCTTACTTTATTGAGACTGTCTTCCACGCAGGCTTGTACTCTCCTGTACTGTTCTTGTCGAGTTGTGTCCCAATCTTCAGCACTGTCATCAACCTCTGGTTCTACCACACCAAGTTCCAAATCCATTGGCAGTCTTCCGGGTCTTGCTCTCATAAGGTAGGCTGGAGTGCAGTTGGTGGAGCTTACTGGTATGTGGTTGTACAAGTCGACCAGGTCGGGTAACAAGTCTGGCCACCGATTTCTTTCTTCCAGTGGTACAGATTTCAGTAAGTCGATGACAATGTGATTCATCTTTTCACAAAGGCCATTGGTCTGAGGGTGGTACGGTGTTGTTCTGATCTCTTACATCCATACAATTGACAGAATTCCTTAAACAGTTCAGCTTCGAATGCAGGACCTCGATCAGTCAGCACCTGCTCCGGATATCCGTGTGGTCTGCAGAAACTTGCTTGGAAGGTTCTTGCTGCTGTCTCTGCTGTCAGATCTTTGACAGGGGCGACCACCAGAAATTTGGAATAGTGATCCACCATGGTCAGGGCATATGTGTATCCCGACCTGCTTGGGGACAACTTGACGTGATCCAATGCCACGATCTCCAGGGGACGAGTCGTCCGGATAGGCTGCAAGGGTGCCTTCTGACTACAGTAGTCCTTTCGTCTGAGGCCACAGGGTCCACAGTTCCGGCACCACTTCTCGATGGAGCTGCGCATCCCTACCCAGTAGAACCGACACCTCAACAGGGTCTCCAGCTTTTTCCAGCCAAAGTGTCCCGCTTGATCGTGGTAAGCTTCTAACACCATTTGGATGTCTGCTCTGGGGACCACTATCTGCCAAACCATCTCATGGGTCCTTGGGTCGACGTATCTCCTGCACAACTTCTCACGGTAGATGAACAACCGGCTTCTCTCATTCCACAGGAGCTTTGCTGGTATGGGTGCGTCTTTCTCCAAGGAGGAACCTTCCTGTCTTATCAGCTCCTTGACACGGCTGACCACTGGATCGCTGTCCTGAGTCTCCTTCCAGCTGTGATGAGGTAAAGGGTTCAACATCTCACCACACCGCTTTCTGTAGACTCGTTGCTCTTGGACCATCCCATTTCGGTGGAACGCAGGTAGCTCGATTTCTTCCAGATCGTCTGATTCTTCCTCCGTGTCGGATTCATGCGGCATTCTGGACAAGGCGTCCGCGTTAGCATTTTTACGGCCCGCTCTGTACTTGATGGTAAACTGATAGTTTGACAGCCGAGCCATCCAACGTTGCTCCATGGCTCCCAGCTTGGCTGTTTCAAGGTGCATCAAGGGGTTGTTGTCTGTGTACGCAGTGAACTTGTTGGAGGCAAGGTAATGTTTGAACCTTTCGGTAATGGCCCAGACCAGCGCCAGGAACTCCAGTTTGAAGCTGCTATAATTTTCCGCGTTCCTCTCAGTTGGCCTGACTTTCTGCTGGCATATGCGATGACTTTTTCTTGGCCATTCTGCTTCTGACTGAGGACCGCTCCTAATCCTTAGTTACTGGCATCGGTGTACAGCAGGAACGGTTGGCTGTAATCTGGGTAGGCTAAGATTTCATCGCCTGTCAGAATCTCTTTCATCTCTTTGAATGCCTCAGCTTGTTCTTTTCCCCAATTGAATGGAGGGTTTCTGCTCTTGAGAGGTTGTCCGACCAGGAGGTCCTGTAAAGGCGCCGCTTTCTTGGTGTAATCTTTTACAAACCTCCTGTAGTAACCTGTTAGTCCCAAGAACTGACGCACCTCCTTTAGATTCTTCGGCTCCGGCCATTTCTGGATGGCTGTGACCTTCTCGGGGTCCGGCGCTACTCCTTCGGAACTGACAATATGTCCCAAGTACTGTACCTTCCGTTTGAGCAGATGGCACTTTGAGGGCTTCAGTTTCATCCCATACTTGGACAGTGATTCGAATACCTCTGCCAGGTGCTTCAGATGATCTTCATATGTCTTGGAGTACACAATCACGTCGTCCAGGTACAGCAACACGGTTTCAAAGTTGAGATGCCCCAGACAGCTCTCCATCACTCTCTGGAATGTTCCTGGGGCACTGCTGAGGCCAAACGGCATTCTGTCAAACTCGCAGAGTCCCATTGGGGTGGTGAAAGCAGTTTTCTCCCGATCCTCCTCAGCCACAGCTACTTGCCAGTACCCACTAGTAAGGTCGAGGGTAGAAAAGTAGTTAGCCATTTTCAGAGCAGCTAAGGATTCCTCTATGCGTGGTAATGGGTATGCATCTTTATGTGTTATGCGATTTACTTGTCTGTAATCTACACACATTCTCATGCTACCATCCTTTTTCTTAACTAGAACTAGAGGTGCTGCCCAGGGGCTACAACTATCCCTTATCACCCCGGCTTCCTTCATGTCACGCAACATTTCCTTAGCTTTCTGATAGTGGGCTGGAGGTATAGGCCTGTACCGCTCTTTGATGGGAGGACGACTGCCTGTAGGGATATGATGCTGTACTCCCTTAATTGTCCCGAAGTCAAGTGGGTGTTTGCTAAATACTTGTGCGTACTCTTGTACCACCCGTAGTACCCCCTGTTTCTGGTGGACGGAAGTGGTGTCTGTCCCTATATGAAGCTGCTGACACCAATCCGCTACCGGGGTTGCCGGATCATTATTCTCCGCTGGTTGGCGGGAGGCTAAGGACTCGGTTGTGAGGATAGAATTGTTATCTACGGCATGTAATTTAGCAACTGTGGCATAACGTGGTAAATTTACTTCATCGTCTCCCCAGTTGAGAAGTCGTACTGGTACTCTCCCATTTATCACTTCCACTACCCCTCTAGCAGTTAAGAGTGTAGGTCTGTGCTCTGAACGATGGGGCTCTACTACTGCTTGGTAGTTCTGTCCCCTCAGACCTATGGCTGCTCTACACCATATTAACATTTCACTCATTGGGGTATTACAATGGGATTCGGGTCCAATTGAAATGGAAACGGTGGATGGATCACCCTTGTCTTCTGGACCTGTCACGCATGAGACAATCGAACTGGAGATTTGTATCGAACCGGATCATCATGAAGCTGTCAGTTTCCACCTTATCTCATCTCCGAAATTTCCGGTTATTCTAGGGATCCCCTGGTTTTCAGTCTATAACCCTTCTATCAACTGGGCATCAAGGACCATCACCTTTCCATCTGACTACTGTAAGAATAATTGTCATAAGGAACCCCCTGTTCTCCAACAAGTCCAAATCTCTGAGATTTCGCATGAGAAGGAAGAGAAACTACCACCTCAATATCAGCAGTTCTCTGATGTCTGCAGTAAGAAGAAAGCAGATCAATTACCTCCTCACCGTCCTTACGACTGTCCCATTGAATTGCTGCCAGGAGCAACCATTCCATTTGGACGGATTTACAATCTTTCCGAACCTGAATTGAAGGTATTAAGAAAGTTCCTGGATGAAAATTTAGAGAAAGGCTTTATTCGACCTTCCACATCTCCAGCTGGGGCACCCCTGTTCTTTGTTGAAAAGAAAGACTCCACTCTGCGGCCATGTATTGACTACAGAGAGATGAATAATATCACTGTCAAGAATCGCTACCCGCTACCCTTGATTCCTGAACTATTTGAGAGACTCCGTTCTGCGAAAATCTTTACGAAGCTGGATCTTAGAGGGGCTTACAACCTCATACGGATTCGCCCAGGAGATGAGTGGAAGACCGCCTTCAGAACGAGATATGGACATTTTGAATCTCTGGTTATGACCTTTGGTCTTAGCAATGCCCCAGCCACCTTTCAACATTTTATTAATGATGTATTTCGAGATTTCTTGGACCAATTCGTTGTGGCTTATCTCGATGACATTCTTATATTTTCAGACACCTTGGAAGAGCATCGCAGGCACGTCCAGTTAGTCTTGGAACGACTACAGGAGAACCATCTTTACATTAAACTTGAAAAATGTGAGTTTGAAAAACCAGTATCCAATTTCTGGGATATATCATCTCCCCAGAAGGTCTGAGCATGGATCCCGGCAAAATCAATGCTGTAGTGGACTGGCCTGTTCCAAGAAATTTAAAAGTCGTCCAGCGTTTCATAGGATTTGCAAATTTTTACCGAAAATTTATAAAGAACTTTTCACGGATCATACTACCATTACTACACTAACAAAAAAGACCAAAGCATTTTTCTGGTCTCGGAGGCACAGGAGGCTTTTGACAAATTGAAAACTCTTTTTACGTCTGCTCCATTGTTAGTACACCCAAATCCTGAATTGCCATTTACTGTCGAAGTGGACGCCTCGGACTCTGCAGTGGGAGCCATTCTGTCTCAGCGAGTTGGGGACAAAATGCAACTTCACCCATGTGCGTTTCTTTCCCACACCATGTCATCTGCAGAAAAGAACTACGACATCGGTAATAAAGAACTGTTAGCCATTAAAGTTGCCTTCTCCGAATGGAGACATCTTTTGGAAGGTGCCAATCACCCTGTGACTGTCCTCACGGACCACAAGAATCTTGAATTCCTCCGTACAGCAAAAAGATTGTCTGCAAGACAAGCACGATGGGCCTTATTTTTCTCAAGATTCAATTTTATAATTTCTTACCGGCCTGGTTCAAGAAATGGCAAGGCTGACGCCCTGTCCAGGATGTGTTCGGAACCTCAGGAGAGGTCTAGTAATGACGATACAATTCTAGGCCCTAAAAATTTTTTGGGAATATTGCACTCTAGAGGACTATGTAATAGAATTAAAGATGGATATCAAGAGGACTCTTTCCTTAACCATCCTTCGGAAGACGTCGATCTTTCATTCAAAGAGGGGTTTTGGATGCAGAAACACAAAATATATGTACCTGAATCTTCTCGCCTTGAAGTCCTCAAAAGTGTCCATGATTCTAAACTGGCAGGACATCCTGGAGTTGCAAAAACACAAGACTTACTACTTCGTTTCTTTTGGTGGCCTAATTGTAGGAAGGACGTGAGGAAATATGTTTCAACCTGTTTAACATGCGCACGAAACAAGACCCCACGATCGTCTCCTCTAGGACTCTTGCAACCACTTCCAGTTCCATCCAGGCCTTGGGGATCTATTTCCATGGATTTTATTGTGGAACTACCCCCTTCCAAACAGATGACCGTCATCCTTGTCATAGTGGACCGACTCACAAAAATGGCCCACTTTATTCCAACTGAAGGAATTCCTACTGCTGAAAAAACTGCAGAACTGATAATCAAAGAGGTATTCAGGTTACATGGAATTCCTGACAGCATGGTGTCTGACAGAGGCGTTCAGTTTACGTCAAAATTTTGGAAGAGTTTCTGTACAGCCTTGGGAGTCACGGTGAATCTTTCTACCGCTTTCCATCCTCAGTCCAATGGCCAGACGGAGAGAACGAACCAGACTTTGGAGCAATACCTCCGTTGCTTCATTTCCTATCTTCAGGATGACTGGGTGGACCAACAGCAGAGTTTTCCTACAACAACTCCATACATAGCGCTACATCTCAAACCCCATTTTTTGCTAATTATGGAGTACATCCAGTATTTATCCCTAATCTGCCAGTGAACACTCCCATTCCTGCTGTAAATGACAGGCTTGCAAAATTACAGGAATCCCAGAAGGAATTATCAGAGATATTACTCAAGACCCAGGAAGTATATAAGGAAGCAGCAGATAAACATCGGAGAGTGCCCCCTGCTCTTCAGGTTGGAGACAAAGTTTGGCTGTCCACTAAAAACCTTAAGACACATGTGCCATCCTCCAAATTGGGTCAGAAATTCATTGGACCTTTTCAAATTTCTGCAAAAATTAACCAGGTTGCTTTTCGTTTGGAACTTCCCAACAATCTAAAGATTCATCCAGTGTTTCACATATCCTTGCTCAAACCCTTCTGTGAAAACCCGTTTCCAGGAAGAATTCAGCCACCTCCTCCACCAGAAAGGATCCGTGGTGAAGAAGAATACATTGTGGATAAGATTCTGGACTCCCGAAAATTCAGAGGTAAACTGCAGTATCTGGTGCAGTGGAAGGGTTACGGACCAGAGGAAAATTCATGGGAACCAAGGGACAACGTCCATGCTCCTAGACTAACAAGAGCCTTTCATCAGAGGTACCCGGATAAGCCAGCTCCTGAGATGTCCAGAGGCCATCCTGGAAGGAGGGGAGTACTGTCAGGAGTCGAACCCAGTACCTCTTGTCCACTGGCCAGCAGCTCTACCATCTGAGCTATTCTGCTGGCTGCAAAGTTCCTTGCTGAACCCTGATACCATTGACTGTTCTTCCTGATTAGCTACACCTAGTGCTCTTTTGATTGGGCCTCTGATTGCCAATTACACACCCTATATAAACCTGGCCCTGTGGGTGTGTCATTGCGAGATTATTGAGCTCCAAGCCTTTAGTCAAGCGTTTCCTGCTGATCCATTGCTACAAACACTGCTCTCCTGTGAACCGACCTCGGCCTGCCTTCTGACTACGCTCTCCGCCTGATCCATTGCTACAAACACTGCTCTCCTGTGAACCGACCTCGGCCTGCCTTCTGACTACGCTCTCCGCCTGATCCATTGCTACAAACACTGCTCTCCTGTGTACCGACCTCCGGCTGCCACCTGACTACGTTATCTGCCTGCTCCTCTGTTACCGAACTGCCTTTCCTGTGTACCGACCTCCAGCTGCCACCTGACTACGTTATCCGCCTGATCCATTGCTACAAACACTGCTTTCCTGTGTACCGACCTCCGGCTGCCATCTGACTACGCTACCTGCCTCTGCTTCCCCTAGTGTTTGCAGTAACATCGGCTCCAACCCAGACGGGATCTTGACACCGTGACCCGTACATTACCGATTTCACCATCTGTAAGCTTCGCTTGCTGCTGGCACATCAGGGCCTGGATCTCCCTCTGGATCACTCCCTTCTGCTTTGGCTTGGCAACTTCAGCGAGCTGTTGGAGCAAAAACACAACTTCTCCCAGACAGTTACTGATAATGTTAGTACCTAATATCACATTTAAGCCATTTTCCTCATTTACAGTCCTGACTACTAGAAGTCCCTGATCCTTCAGCTCCACTCTGCCCACTTTTACGTCCACATTTTTGGCTCCGAGTACTTCAACAGGGAGACCATTGGTGGCGTACACTGTAAAGTCAGGGCTCGGGGGCTGGAGACTGTCCTTTGACCAAAATTTATTATAAAGGACATCAGGTATTATGGTTACCTGGGATCCAGTGTCAAGCAGTGCAGGAATTGCAATCCCGTCCAGAATGATGGACAGGTAGGGTCGTCCACCCACGAACCTGCGGTTCCAGTCTATGGGGCCTGATGAGTCTACTCCTGGGTGTTGGCCCTCTGACCCAGGATCGGCTCGTTTAAAGGACATTGCTGAGCCATATGACCTTTTTGGTTGCAGCGGTAGCAGATGACCTCTCGGCGAGGATGGTGTTGATCAGGAGTCGCTCCTGGGGGTGGCGTGGTCCTCCTCCGGTGAGGCGACGTCCTCCATTTCCTCCGGTTCATCCAAGGGACATCCTCCGGACAGTCGGCTAGTAGGATCTTTCCTCCTTCTTCTTTCCGCAGTTGCAGGGCATTCATTACAGTGGCCAGGTTCTTAGTCAGCTGGCGCACTTCTGAGCGCAGACATTCCAACTCGCTAGGGGGCGCCACCTGCGTTTTAGCTTCTGCCACCTGCGGGGAAAAGGTGGGTACTGCCGGCCTTAGAGTGGCTTCACCCGGGTGATACTGAGTTGCCACCTCAGGCTTTTCCAAGGGTCGCAGTCCTTTTATTGCCATGTCCTTTAGGGCATCAAAAGTGGCATCTGGATGATCCAAGGACCACCAGTTTACAGTCCTGCCTTCCGCTGGAGACCTCAGTCCCCGTACAAATTGTTCTTTCAACATTTTGCTTTCGTCAATGGCACTTGCAGGGTTTGCCTGTTTGAGAGCTCGCAGAGCCCCCTGTAGTCGGCAGGCGTAGTCCCTAATGCTGTCACCTGGTCTCTGGGAGCACTGATAAAATGCCATCCGGAGATCCGTTTCTGTGCGGTCCTCAAAGATGGCCTGTAGCTTTAAGAGAATCGCAGGTACCGACTCCTGGTCTGCAGTGGTCCAAGTCTCTACTTCTCTCTCAGCCGCACCAGCTAGCTGTCCTATTACCACAGCAGCTTTTTGCTTTTCAGTCATTGAGTACATGTCTAGGATGCTACATATTTTCCGTTTAAATCCTGGCAGGGTGTCTGGCTCGCCGCTGTACTGAGGGAGCCACTTCGCTCCTGGCATGTATGGGAGCGTTAGGGGCATGAGCGGGACCACCGGACCAGGTGAGGGACCCGCACCTCCATCCTGCACTACAACGCCAAGCGGTGGGCTATTGGGGCCTCCAGCGGGGGCCGCTCCGTCTGCCGGTTGCTGCGACATGTTGGTGCCCCCCTGTTTAGTCGGAGCCTACCTCTTTCAAAGGCTGCAGCGTCGCAGGCACAGCAGTGGAGACAGGACCTTTGTCGCTGGCGCTGTGATGTCAGAGCGTTCACTTCCTCTCTCACAGGACCTGCCGCCGCGTCAGAGTTGGGGGCGGGACTAGGGAACAGCGCGCTCTTCCAGGTACGCCCACAAATGCACGCCCACCTTCTTCTCCAGCGCCTCAGGGCGCGAATATAGCGGTAAAAATGGCGGTATTTGGCGCCAAAAGTGACACACAGCAAACAGTCTTTTTCACCAAACAGTTCAATAGGCAACACAGGACTCACAATTGCAAGCTTCGCATCCTGTTCGTGACGCCAAGTTTTTAGATGACTCGCACCACAATTGTGGATACCAGGGCTATGGGGTACTCGGAGCCGAGCCCATGGAAGTCTATGGGAGTTGTCACTGGCAGCGGAGCTCGGTCCGTGGCCCTGGCGGTCATGCAATGGGGGATATTTACAGGGGATATGTAGTTAGTTCGTGACGCCACCTGTGGTATCTGATCAATTGGACCAGCGCTGCTATAAGGATCTTCACAGGGATGTTATGGGGCAGCTGGGTGGTAAGTCTCCCACAGGTGAGACGGGTCCCTGGAAGTCTATGGTGATGATGCAGGGTGTAGATAAGAATTCAGTCACACACAATGTAGCTTCTTTTCATACCTTTACTTGTAGGTGTTTCAGGAAGATCCCGGGAAGCTGGTCGGGGTGGAGAATGCACATTCGGGACACCGCTGAGCAGGTTAGAGGCCTCCTTTACTTCATATGTATCTGAGCCCAAACTTGCATGAAGCGAAGTTAACTCTGCAATCTCCAGCTTTTCTCAATAGCTGCCAAGCCCGGCTGACATTGTGGTAGAGCCTTTTGCTTAATCTGGTGACCCGATATGGTGACCAGATATTGGAAAGAACGAAGTCCCTCTATGCTTGGCCTAGCTAAAAGTCCTTGTTCCCCCTGTCTCCGTTTACGTATCAGCGCTTAGGGCCACCTTCTGCGACCTGTAGTCCAGAAAGCCTCCGGTTATCTTGTTACTAGGCTTGAAACACTAGCAACGCTTCGGACCCCGGTGTCCGGTGAATTAGTGCAGGTAATCCGGTACCTGGTGCACTAGCATCTATCTTCTCCACTGCGCCCTTCGCCCTGCTCTCGCTCTTAGCATAAGCACTTGTAGCTTTGATGGAAATGTCAGCTTTCTCCAGAGCTCGCTGAGCAGCTCTCAGTATCCTCCAAGTCCAGACTGGACTGATACTGAACTGCACTGTCCTAAGACAGGAAGCTGACTGACTGAACTCCTCTGTCCGAAGACAGGAAACTTGAATCAGCTCTGCTACGTGTCACTCCCTTTTATACCCCTGATGGGTGTGTCTGAAAGTGTGAGTGACGTGAATGGATATCAAGCTTTTGCGGTTACCTTCCTGTGCATTTTCCTGGATATGTGTGCCTGACATAGCTGGGCCACACAATTGTGTATGAGGGAGCTGAGAAGCAGTTCAGCATCCACCATTTTAAGAACAGAACAGGGGTCAGTGGTAAAGATTTTAGCAAGACTGATCTTCTAGGCTACAGGAGGCTACAGGAGGCTGATCTTATCACAAAGACAGGTGAGTGGCATGAAACACTCTCATACACACATATGAGCTGCGTCTGTCTACTGTGCAACTTCAGTTTTTATTAATAATATTATTATTACTATTATATTTATATTTGATGTGTGGTATAGTGTTTTACTCCCTTCTTTTCCAGCATCAGGCGCTGTAAAGAGCAAGTGTGAGACAGAGCAGGAGCTTCCTGGAGCTGTATGTGCCTGGATCACTCTCTGTCTCCTCCCACTGGCTGTTTAGTTCACAATGAACTAATCTCAGGATGGTGAACTAGATGAACTAAATGAACTGATGAACTAAATGTTCTATTGAGAATGACTCAGGACTGCCTAGTTCAATCTGATGCATCTCACTGAGCCCAGCAGTGCCCCCTGTGGTAGTGTAGAGTACTGACTCATGATTGTGTATGAGGGAGCTGAGAAGCAGTTCAGCATCCACCATTTTAAGAACAGAACAGGGGTCAGTGGTAAAGATTTTAGCAAGACTGATCTTCTAGGCTACAGGAGGCTGATCCTCAACAGGAGGCTGATCTTATCACAAACACAGGTGAGGGGCATGAGCCACACACAGAAACACTCTCATACACACATATGAGCTGCGTCTGTCTACTGTGCAATTTCAGTTTTTATTAATAATATTATTATTACTATTGTATTTGATGTGTGGTATAGTGTTTTACTACCTTCTTTTCCAGCATCAGGAGCTGTAAAGAGCAAGTGTGAGACAGAGCAGGAGCCTCCTGGAGCCGTATGAGGATCACTCTCTGTCTCCTCCCACTGGCTGTTTAGTTCATAATGAACTAATCTCTGTCAGGATGGTGAACTAGATGAACTAGTTCACTCTGAAGATTAGTTCATTTTGAACTACTCACTCACGAATTACCCATCACTACAATAGCTCATGTACAATGGCGCCTCCTGTGGGGGGCAGTGGCCCCATCACTTCTCAGGCCTCTGTGCAACAGCACCAATGCTGTGTGTGCCCCTGCTCGGATTTCATATATCATTTGTTACAAAGGTCGAGATCGGGGTCACAGAGTTGCACTATTAACCCCTTTCCAAAATTTACAAAACCATTTTTTTAGGGACCACCTCACATATGAAGTCGCTTTGAGGGGTCTATATGGCAGAAAATACCCAAAAATGACACCATTCTAAAAACTGCACCCCTCAAGGTGGTCAAAACCACATTCAAGAAGTTTATTAACCCTTCAGGTGCTTCACATGAATTTTTGGAATGTGGAAGGAAAAAATGAACATGTAACTTTTTAGTCACAAAAATGATCTTTTACAAACTTTTTTTTATTTTCACAAGGGTAAAAGGAGAAAATGGACAGATGAAGTTGTGCAATTTCTCCTGAGTACGCCGATACCCCATATGTGGGGGAAAACCACTGTCTGGGCGCTCGGAAGGGAAGGAGCGCTATTTGACTTTTCTAAACCAAAACTGGCTGGAATTGAGATCGGACACCATGTTGCATTTGGAGAGCCCCTGATGTGCCTAAACAGTGGAAACCCCCCACAAGTGACACCATTTTTGAAAGTAGATCACCTGAGGAACTTATTTAGATGTGTGGTGAGCACTTTGAACCCCCAAGTGCTTCACACAAGTTTATAACGTAGAGCCGTGAAAAAAATATTATTTCCACAAACATAATATTTTTGTCCCCAATTTTTTATTTTCCCAAAGGTAAGAGAAGAAATTGGATCCCAAAAGATGTTGTCCAATTTGTCCTGAGTACGCTGATACCCTAGATGTGGGGGAGAACCACTGTTTGGGAGCACGGCAGAACGCCATTTGACATTTTCATACCAAAATTGGCTGGAATTGAGATCGGACACCATGTCACTTTTGGAGAGCCCCTGAAGTGCCTAAACAGTGGAAACCCCTCAATTCTAACTCCAACCCTAACCCCAACGCAACCCTAACCCTAATCCCAACCCTAACCACAAAGCTAACCCTAACATTCCCCTAATCCCTAACCCCCAGCTCTAGCCCCAACCCTAACTGGAAAATGGAATTAAATACATTTTTTTATTTTATTATTTTTCCCTAACTAAGGTGGTGATAAAAGGGGTGTTTGATTTACTATTTATAGCGGGTTTTTATGATTGCCAGCTGTCGCACACTAAAAGACACTTTTATTGCAAAAAATAGGTTTTGCATCATCACATTTTCATATTTTGACCCACAAAGTCATATGAGGTCTTGTTTTTTGCGGGACGAGTTGTCTGTCTTATTGGTACCATTTTGGGCACATGACAGTTTTTGATCGCTTTTTATTCTGATTTTTGGGAGGCAAAATGAACAAAAAGCAGCAATTCAAGAATTTATTTTGGGGGGCTCATTTATACCATTCCATGTGTGGTAAAATTGATAAAGCGGTTTTATTCTTCGGGTCAGTACGATTACAGCGATACCTCATTTATATCTTTTTTGATGGCGCTTTTATACAATAAAAACTATTTTATATAAAAAATAATTATTTTTGCATCGCTTTATTCTGCGAGCTATAACTTTTTTATATTTCCGCTGATGATGCTTGTATGGCGGCTCGTTTTTTGCGGGACAAGATGATGTTTTCAGTGGTACCATGTTTATTTATATCCGTCTTTTTGATCGCGTGTTCCACTTTTTGTTCGGCGGTATGGTAAAGCATTGTTTTTTTGCCTTTTTTTTAAAGGGGTTCACTAAAGGGGTTAACTAGTGGGAGGGTCGTTACGGATGCGGCGATACTAAATATGTGTACTTTTCTTGTTTTTTTTATTTACATAATTGTTTAATGGGGAATATTTTTTTTTATTTAGGGATTTTTAAAAAAAATATTTTTACACAGTATAATTAGTTTTTTTTACATTTTTACATTGTCCCAGGTTGGTACATCACTATATAGTGTCAGATCGCAGATCTGACACTTTGCAGAGCACTGTGTTAGATCAGTGATCTGACAGACAGTGCAGGAGGCTTGTCGGCACCTGCTCTCAGCAGGCACTGACAAGCCACCTCCCTGCAGGACCCGGAAGGACCCAGCGGCCATCTTGGATCAGGGTGCCTGCAGTGAGGAGAATCACATTGCGTTGTTCTGAGGGTCTCAGGGAAGCATTCAGGGAGCCCCCTCCCTGTGCGATGCTTCCCTATGCCACCGGAACGCTGCGATCATGTTTGATCGCAGTGTGTCGAGGGTTAAAGTGCCGAGATTGGTCCGTTACCGCACCTGGCACTTAGTGCCGGGTGTCAGCAGTGAGAATCAACGGTTTTATCCTCTTAATATATTGCAGTTATCTTATTATACAGCCCTGTGTACTTACAATTGCTTATTTTGCTTTTCTACCCAGATAACTTTTCTATGCTCTATATAGAAACATTCCCTGCATTTATCATCCCTCTCTTCAACTACTGACCCAGCTGCTCCTCCTCCCCCTGCCAGTGTCGGACTGGGATGATTAGGACCCATAAGTAACGTTGACTGTGGGGGCCCACATTTCACCTGCAGTTACCTATATCTTTATATAAAAATAAACTAGGTAGTTTGGTTAATGAATGATGAGATGCTGCTTTTTTTGTACAGAGTGAATCAATTGAATTGTGCCAAGTACTGCCCATATAGTTGGGATGGTGGCACAGATCTGCACAGGGGCCCATCGGGGAATTCCCCTGTTACCCTATGGGCCAGTTCGAGTCTGCCCCCTTCTATAGACTTTTGCAGTGACTTATGATTCATATAGGTAAACTTGAACTCTTGTTTCTACATAGAGCTTAGAAGGATTCAGCTATTTGGTTTTTAATCACGTGATGTCATAGACCTAATGGAAATGAGAAAAATTAGCTGAGTAGAAGGGAAAATGACCAACTGTAAGTACACAGTGCTATGTAATATGATGATTGCAATGTATTAAGAGTATACACATTTTGATTAGAGGAGGAGGGCTTCTTTAACCCCTTCACCCCGAAGCCTGTTTTCACCTTCCTGACCAGACCAATTTTTACAATTCTGACCACTGTCACTTTTTGAGGTCATAACTCTGGAACGCTTCAACAGATCCCAGTGATTCTGAGATTGTTGTCTCGTGACATATTGTTCTTTATGATAGTGGTGAAATTTCTTTGATATGACTTGTGCTATTTGTGAAAAAACAGAAGTTTGGTGAAAATTTTGCAATTTTCAAACTTTTATGCCCTTAACGACCGACGATACACCTTTTGCCAGTGGCAGTTAAGGGTATTTAAGCCACAGCGCCGCTTTTTAACAGCGCTGAGGAATAAGGTTATAGTGCCCCACAGAGTCGGAATTTCTTCAAGGTCTCAGCTACCTGGGGTAGTTGATACCCCAGAGAACATCATTCGGGTCGATTTTTACCGACCCCGGTTTTGCGATCACCGTTATTAACGGTATCACAGCGACCGCAAAAAAAAAAGCAGATTTTCCATTTAATTTCTCCTCTGATGTAATCACACATCAGAGGAGAGAGAAATAGGGCCCCCCGATTCCTCCCCCTCACGGTACCTCCGTTGTCCCTGCAACTCCCTTGAAGTTCTCCGGTCTGCCGGCGTCTTCTTCCGGGAGAAAATGGCGGGCGCATGCCGAGATCGGCCTGACTGCACCTGACAACAATCGGAAATTTTTCCTATTGGTTCATTTTGATCACTGTGATAGACCCTATCACAGTGATCAAAATAAAAAAAAATCAAACCCCCCTTTATAACCCTCTTCGTTAGGTAATAAAATAAAAAAAAAATATTTATATTTTTCCATTAGGGTTAGAGTTGGGCTAAAGAGAGTTGGGCTAAAGTTAGGGTTGGGGTAGGGATAGGGTTGTGGTTATGGTTGGGATAATGGTTAGGGTTGGGATTACGCTTAGAGGTGTGTTGGGGTTAGGGTTGGGGTTAGGGTTGGTTTAGGTGTGTGTTACGGTTAGGTTTGGAGTTAGATTTGGGGGGTTTCCACTGTTTAGTTACATCAGGGGGTCTCCAAACGTGACATGGCGCCACTATTGATTCTAGCCAATTTTGCGTTTGAAAAGTCAAACGGTGCTCCCTCCCTTCTGAGCCCTGCCATGCACCCAAACAGGAGAAATTGCACAACAAATTTTGTGGTCCATTTTCTCCTGATACCCTTGTGAAAATAAAAAAAATTGGTTCTAAAGGAAATTTTTTGTGAAAAAAGTAAAATGTTCATTTTTTCCTTCCACATTGCTTTAGGTCTCTTGAAGCACCTGAAGGGTTAATAAACTTCTTAAATGTGGTTTTGCGCACCTTGAGGGGTGCAGTTTTTAGAATGGTGTCACTTTTGGGTATTTTCTGTTATATTGATCCCCAAACTCACTTCAAATGTGAGGTGGTCCCTAAAAAAATGGTTTTGTAAATTTTGTTGGAAAAATAAGAAATCGCTGGTCAACTTTTAACCCTCATAACGTCCTAACAAAAAAATGTGTTTCCAAAATTGTGCTGATGTAAAGTTGACATATGTGAAATGTTATCTACATTTTTTCTACATTTATCTGGCGCTCTACGGTGAGCACTTACTTTGGGGTTTCCATCTAAATCTCCGAGTGACGTGACAGATGAAACCCCTGAGGGATCCATTCACTATAATGAGGCATCAGATTTACTCTGGACTCCGTCTGGCCTCTGTTCAGCGGTGTCCTTTTCAGAAGAGCACAAAACTGTGCAATCCTAAAAAGACGGACACCGCCGGATCACAGGTCCTATGTCTGAATCACGTATTTCAGAGATTAACACTGAAACCCCTGTGTAAGCGCTCAGCTCAGAGCGCAGGATAAATGTGCACCAAGCATAACTGCGATCTTTGGGAGGCTGAATGAAAAAATCAACAGCAGGTGAAGAATTGGTTTTATTTATTTTTTTATGCCGTTCCTCATGCAGTGTAAGTGATTAGGTGACTTTATTCTTCCGGTCAGTGTGATTACAGTGATACCAGATTTATATCTGGTTTTTATGTTTGGCAGCTTTCACACTAAAAGGCGCTTTTTATTGCGAAAACTAGTTTTTGCATCACCACATTTTGAGAGCTATAATTTTTCCATATTTTGGCCCACAGAGTCATGTGAGGTCTTGTTTTTTGCGGGACGAGCTGACGTTTTTATTGGTACCATTTTCGGGCACATGTTTTGATCGTTTTCTATTCTGATTTTTGGGAGACAGAATAAAAACAAAACCAGCAATTCAGGAATTGTTTTTTGATTTTTTCTATACCGTTCCGCGTGTGGTAAAATTGGTAAGACAGCTTTATTCTTCGGGTCAGTATGATTAGAAGCGATACCTCATTTATATCTTTTTTTGGGGTTTTGGCGCTTTTACACAAAAACTATTTTATAGAAAACATAATTATTTTGCATTGCTTTATTCTGACAGCTATAACTTTTTTATTTTTTGCTGATGGAGCTGTATGGCAGCTTTTTTTTTGCGGGACAAGATGAAGTTTTCAGCGGTACCATTTTTTATTGCGTTTTATTGCACTTTTTGTTCGGTGGTATGATGATAAAGCATTGTTTTTTGCCTCGTTTTTTATTTTCTTATGGTGTTCACTGAAGGAGTTAACTACACTGTATTCCGTATTATTATGCAAAAATTGTTTAGGAGTGATAAAGTAAGAATTTTTTGTTTGTCAGTTAAAATCATTGATGGTGATGTGTGTCAGGCCTCTTTATATCACTGTAAGCAATTGCAGACACCTGTGCTAATTAGTTTGGCAGGTGTGTCCAATGAAAGGCAAGACTACTTAAGAAGGCTGTCCCACATTATTAAGCAGCCTACATTTTTTGCCAAAATGGGAAAGAAAAAGGATATGTCGGCTGCTGAGAAGCAACAAATTGTGGTCAAGGCATGACTACAATCAACATTGCCAAGACACTTCATCGTGATCATCGCACAATCAAGAAGTATGTAGCTAATTCACAGTACACACGTGTACGTGCTGATAAGGGAAAATTGAGGACTCTTTCCTACAGGCAATTACGTCAGGTTAAAAGAGCAGCGGCAAAAAAGCCTTGTCATAGCAGCAGACAAGTTTTTTAAGCTGCTGATGCCTCCAACATCCTTCGAACAACAAGATGCAGGGTCCTTCAGAGGTTTGCAGCTGTGCGTAAGCCATCCTGTCGACCTCCTCTATCCACTGCACACAAGCAGAAACGGCTCCAGTGGGCCAAACAATACATGAAGACTGACTTCAAAACTGTTTTGTTCACCGATGAGTGCCGTGCAAGCTCGATGGTCCAGATGGATGGAGTGGAGGATGGCTGGTTGATGGACAACCCATGCAAACACAGCTACGGCGCCAACAAGGAGGAGGTGGAGTAATGTTTTGGGCTGGAATCATGGGGAGAGAGATTGTCGGCCCCTTTAGGATCCCTGTTATGATTTGGTAGCTGAGGAGAGCAGGCAAAAAAGGAAATACACCAGAGAGGTTGGAATCTATGGGATTGCAGTACCCTGACTAACCACCACAACTAAAGGCAGCCGTGGAGCGTACCTACGTTGGTCCTAGACGCCTCGTCACAGCCTGAGAAGCTAACTACTCCTAAAGACAGAAAGAGGAAAACTATCTGCCCCGGAGCAGATCCCCAAAGAACATAGAAGGCCCCCAAACATGTAATGGCGGTTAGACAAGAGGAAATACAAACACAGACAGAAAATAGTATGAGCAAACGTTGGGGCCCAAATTTCCTAAATAGAAAAGGATAGGAAGGACACTTACTGCAATCCCAAAAAAACCTGAAAAGTACCAACGCTACTAATTACAAAAACACCTGAGATCACACGACCTCTACCACCTAAATTAGTTCTCTGGTGTAACAAAAACTAAACAGCAGCCACTGAAAAAACTGGAAAAGGCAAATGAACAAACAACAGTGGCTGAACTAAACTAAGAGGAGCACAAGCCCCCGGAGGGGACCCGGCAGACCCCCACAGAAGTGCAGGACAAAATGCAAAAAGCAAGCACAAAAAACAAAAAGAAGAAAATGTCTTATCTGTTAGCAGAAGATGCAGGCACGAAACAGCAAGCTACAAAGTGAACAGGATTCAGAGATGAGACCAGAACAATTGATCATCGGCAACCCTGATGGGAGGGAACCTCCCTTATATAAGACCAGTCAGTAACACCTGATCGCCAAATTTCACAATCTTCACAATCTTCATTGGATAGTTCAGTACTGTTTGTAACCACCAGAGGGAGCTTCTGCTCAGAATTCATTTCTAGCACATTCACAACAGTACCCCCCACTTGAGGAGGGGTCACCGAACCCTCATTTGAGCAACCAGGTCGGTCAGGATGAGCTCTGTGATACGCACGGATGAGCCTCCTAGCATGGATGTCCGAAGCAAACACCCAAGAATTGTCCTCCTGACCATAACCTCTCCACTTAACCAAATACTGGAGTCTCTGTCTAGAAAAACGAGCGTTCAATATTTTCTCAACCACATACTCCAGATTGCCCTCAACCAAAACAGGGTCAGGAGGCACAGCCATAGGAACCACTGGCTCGACAAACCTCTTCAATAAGGACTTGTGGAACACGTTATGGATCTTAAATGTCCCTGGAAGAAGTAAACGAAAGGAAACAGGATTAAGGATCTCCATGATCTTATAAGGTCCAATGAACCTAGGCTTAAACTTAGGAGATGCAACTCTCATAGGGATATTTCTTGAGGACAACCAGACCAAGTCCCCCACTTCAAACCGAGGACCATCAGTCCTATGCCGGTTGGCAAACCGCTGGGCCCTCTCCTGAGAGAGGGACAACCTCTCAACTACCTGGTCCCAAATCTGCTGCATACGCTCCACAACAGAGTCAACACCTGGACAGACAGAAGCCTGTCCTGAAGAAAATCGAGGGTGAAACCCAAAATTGCAGAAAAATGGAGACATCAAAGTGGCAGAGCTAGCCCTATTATTAAGAGCAAACTCAGCCAAAGGCAAAAAAAAGAGACCCAGTCATCCTGATCAGCAGACACAAAGCATCTCAGATAAGTCTCCAATGTCTGGTTTGTTCTCTCAGTTTGTCCATTGGTCTGAGGATGAAAAGCCGAGGAGAAAGACAGTTGAACACCAAGTTTAGAACAAAAAGTCCTCCAAAATCTGGAAACAAACTTGACTTCTCTGTCAGACACAATGTTCTCAGGAATGCCGTGTAACCAAAACCACGTGCTGAAGGAACAAAGGCACCAATTCAGAGGAGGAAGGCAACTTAGGTAATGGCACAAGATGTATCATTTTGGAAAACCTATCACAAATCACCCAGATAACGGTCATTCTCTGAGAAACAGGGAGGTCGGAAATGAAATCCATAGAGATATGGGTCCATGGTCTCTTGGGCACAGGCAATGGCATCAACAAACCACTAGAGCGAGAGCAAGGCTTGGAGCGAGAGCAAGTCCCGCAGGACTGCACAAATTCCCTGACGTCACGAGACAAAGTAGGCCACCAAAAGGACCGACTAACCAAGTCTCTGGTACCAAAAATTCCAGGATGACCGGCCAACGCGGAACAATGAATCTCAGACATCACACTCTTTTTCCACCGGTCTGGGACAAACAATTTCCCAATAGGGCAGCGCTCGGGTTTATCCTCCTGACACCCTTCCAGAGCCAGTCTCAAATTGGGCGAGATGGCGGAAAGGACTACACCCTCTTTCAAAATAACAGCAGGATCAGATAACTCAAGGAAACTCCTCGAAAGAGCATCCGCCTTAACATTCTTAGTGCCAGGAAGAAAGGAAACCACAAAATTAAAACGTGTGAAAAACAAGGCCCACCTGGCCTGTCTAGGATTAAGTCGCTTGGCTGATTCCAGATAAACCAGATTCTTATGGTCCGTGAGGACCACCACCTGATGTTTGGCTCCTTCCAGCCAATGTCTCCACTCTTCAAAGGCCCACTTCATGGCCAATAACTCCCGATTACCCACGTCATAATAACGTTCAGTTGGAGAAAATTTTCGAGAGAAAAAAAGGCACAGGGGTTACTCTTAGAGGTCTCTGGATCTCTTTGGGACAAAACGGCACCTGCCCCAATTTCAGAGGCATCAACCTCCACCTGAAACGGTAGAGAAACATCAGGCTGCCGTAGAACAGGAGCAGAAGTGAATCTCTGCTTAAGTTCCTGAAACGCAGAGACTGCCTCAGGAGGCCAATTCACCACATCAGAACCCTTTTTGGTCAAATCAGTCAATGGTTTAACAATAACAGAGAAATTACCAATAAATTTACGATAAAAATTGGCAAAACCCAAGAATCTTTGAAGAGCCTTTAATTAAGTAGGTTGGACCCAATCACAGATGGCCTGAACCTTGACCGGGTCCATTTCAATAACAGATGGGGACAAAATGAATCCCAGAAATGAGATCCTCTGTACGCCAAAAAGACACTTTAATCCCTTCACATACAGAGCATTCTCTCTCAAAATCTGGAACACAGTTCGAACATGTTTCACATGAGAGTCCCAGTCATTGGAAAAAATCAAGATATCATCCAAATAAACAATCAGAAATTTATCCACAAAATCCCTGAAAATGTCATTCATGAAGGACTGGAAGACAGAAGGAGCATTAGTGAGCCCAAAGGGCATCACTAGGTACTCAAAATGCCCCTCTGGGGTATTAAATGCCATCTTCCATTCATCCCCGTGCTTAATGCGAATAAGGTTATATGCCCCCCTGAGGTCAAGCTTGGTAAACCAAGTAGCACTTTTCACCCTGGAAAACAGGTCAGAAATCAAGGGTAACGGATATTGATATTTCACAGTGATATTGTTCAAGAGACGATAATCAATACACGGTCTTAATGAACCATCCTTTTTGGCCACAGAGAAAAAACCGGCACCCAAGGGTGAAGAGGATGGTCTGATATGACCCTTCTCCAATGACTCCTTGATATAAGACCGCATAGTGTCATGTTCAGGTACAGACAAGTTAAAAAGGCGACCTTTAGGGAATTTACTACCAGGCATTAATTCAATAGTGCAGTCATAGCTCCTATGGGGGGGCAAGGATGCAGATTTACTTTCGCTAAACACATCAGAAAAATCAGTCAAAATGTCAGGAACATCCTGAGCCTGGGGAGGCAGAAAAAACAGGAGTGTTGGTATTAACACATTGGCAGCCCCAACTGGTTACAGACACAGATTTCCAATCCAAAACAGGATTATGAGACTGTAACCAAGGGAAACCCAGTACAATAATGTCATGCGGATTATACAGCACCAAAAATTTGCAACTCTCCTGATGATCAGGTTCAACCCTCATTATCACCTGAGTAGAGAACTGAGGTTTATTCTCAGCCAAAGGGGTAGAATCGATCCCCAGTAGGGGAATAGACTTCCGTAGGGGTATCAAGGGAAACGCACAACGTTTAGCAAAATCAAAATCCATCAGGTTAATAGCTGCTCCCGAATCAACGAAAACCTGAGCAGAAAATGTGGACAGGGATCAAATCAGGGTAACAGTCAACAAAAATTTAGTCTGAACACTACCCAAGACAACTGAGCGTGCAAAACGTCTTCCCCGCTTAGGGCAGACTGAAATAGCATGAGAGGCATCACCACAGTAGAAACATAACCCATTGCGTTTTCGAAACTCATGACGCTGTGCCCCAGAAGCCACTCTATCACACTGCATGGGTTCAGAAGCTGGTTCACAAGGCAACACTATTCCACGCATACCTCTACGCTCACGCAAACGTCTGTCAATTTGAATCGCTAATGACATAGAATCATTGAGACCAGAGGGGACAGGGAATCCCACCATAACATCCTTTACATTCTCTGACAGATCCTTCCGAAAAAGGGCTGCCAAAGCCTCGTCATTCCATTTGGTCAGGACTGCCCACCTACGGAATCTCTGACAGTATAACTCAGCGTCCTCAAGCCCCTGATTTAATGCCAACAAGGTCAGTGACCTTAGGCTCATCGTACAATAACCCCAGAGCCTGAAAAAATGCATCAACATTACTCAAAACAGGATCCCCAGGTGTCAGGGAAAAAGCCCAATCCTGAGGATCGCCGCGCAGGAGAGAGATGACAATTTGAACCTGCTGTGCTGCGTTCCCTGAGGACTTAGATTTCAAGGCAAAAAACAACTTACAGTTATTTTTGAAATTCAGAAATTTAGCTCGATCCCCTAAAAACAAATCTGGCATGGGAATCCTAGGCTCCACAACAGGCAACCTCGCAAGATAGATAGCAATACTCCGAACTTCAGTGGCAAGCTGATCCACACGGCCAGACAACTGTGCATACTCCATTGAGAGAGAAAAAAAAAATCCTCCTCAGCACCCAGAGATACAGAGGGAAAAAAAAATGCAACAAACAGAAAAAAAAAAATCTCTGACAACTCTGACAACTTTTTTCTTTCCACAATATTTTTCCCTTCTGTGAGTACCATATAATTTTCAGTTTGGGCCGGTGATACTGTTATGATTTGGTAGCTGAGGAGAGCAGGCAAAAAAGGAAATACACCAGAGAGGTTGGAATCTATGGGATTGCAGTACCCTGACTAACCACAACTAAAGGCAGCCGTGGAGCGTACCTACGTTGGTCCTAGACGCCTCATCACAGCCTGAGAAGCTAACTACTCCTAAAGACAGAAAGAGGAAAACTATCTGCCCCGGAGCAGATCCCCAAAGAACATAGAAAGCCCCCAAACATGTAATGGCGGTTAGACAAGAGGAAATACAAACACAGACAGAAAATAGTATGAGCAAACGTTGGGGCCCAAACTTCCTAAATAGAAAAGGATAGGAAGGACACTTACTGCAATCCCAAAAAACCCTGAAAAGTACCAACGCTACTAATTACAAAAACACCTGAGATCACACGACCTCTACCACCTAAATTAGTTCTCTGGTGTAACAAAAACTAAACAGCAGCCACTGAAAAAACTGGAAAAGGCAAATGAACAAACAACAGTGGCTGAACTAAACTGAGAGGAGCACAAGCCCCCGGAGGGGACCCGTCAGACCCCCACAGAAGTGCAGGACAAAATGCAAAAAGCAAGCACAAAAAATAAAAAGAAGAAAATGTCTTATCTGTTAGCAGAAGATGCAGGCACGAAACAGCAAGCTACAAAGTGAACAGGATTCAGAGATGAGACCAGAACAATTGATCATCGGCAACCCTGATGGGAGGGAACCTCCCTTATATAAGACCAGTCAGTAACACCTGATCGCCAAATTTCACAATCTTCATTGGATAGTTCAGTACTGTTTGTAACCACCAGAGGGAGCTTCTGCTCAGAATTCATTTCTAGCACATTCACAACAGTACCCCCCCCTTGAGGAGGGGGTCACCGAACCCTCATTTGAGCAACCAGGTCGGTCAGGATGAGCTCTGTGATACGCACGGATGAGCCTCGTAGCATGGATGTTCAAGAAGAAGAACTGTGCATTCCGCAGCAAGATCATTTTCATGCATGATAATGCACCGTCTCATGCTGCACATAACACATCTGCATCTCTCGCTGCTATGGGCATAAAAGGGGACAAAGTTATGGTGTGGCCCCCATGCTCCCATGACCTCAACCCCATTGAGAACCTCGAGCATAAACAAAAGGAGTGTCTATGATGGCGGGAGGCAGTTCACATCTAAGCAACAGCTCTGGGAGGGTATTCTGTCCTCATGCAAAACAATTGAAGCAGAAACCATCCAAAACCTGACAAATTCAATGGACGAGAGAGTTCAGAAGCTCCTTTCGAACAAGGGGTCCTATGTGCAAATGTAACATCACCTAGAATAAAGTTTTGAGTTGAAAACTGTTTGATTTCAGTTTGTAAGAACCTGCTAATGCTTATAATTTCAAAAATGACCATTTTTTTGTTCTTTATTAAAATGAAAGGTTGAAAACTCTGCTGTGCATAATAATTTGGAACAACCATTTTGAGTGCAGTTTAAGTGTTTTATTTTTTAAAAAATATACTGTTATCATAGGCAGTTTGTACAACAACCTTTCAATTGTACTCTAATAGTTATGTGACTGGAAAATTACAATGACTGCAATTCATATAGGTAATTTGGGAAATTCTGAGAAAATATTATTTGCATAATAATTTGGAACACAGTGTAGTGGAACAGTTTTATAGGTCGGATCGTTACAGCGGCGATACCAAATATGTGTACTTTTATTGTTTTTTTTATTACATAAACAAATGTATTTATTGGAAAAATATATATATTTTTTTCTTTATTTAGGGATTTAAAAAAAAATATTTTTACACTTTGTAATTTTTTTTGTTTAACTTTTTTTTACATTGTCCCAGTATGGGACATTACTATATTACATCAGATCGCTGATCTGACACTCTGCACTGCAAAATATCAGATCAGGATCTGACAGGCAGGGAAGGAGTCATGCCGGCGCCTGCTCTCAAAAGGCGTTCGCAAGCCATCTTCCCTCCCGGACCCGGAAGGACTCCGCAGCCATCTTGGTGCCGGGGGTCTCCATGGAGACCATCAGAACAACGCGATTGCATCACGTTGTACTGATGGGAGTGTGTAGGAAGCCCCCTCCCTGTGCGATGCTCCCCCCCAGCCCATCAATCAGGGTCCTACACATCTGCCTCCTACTGATTTGAATATGAGGCGGATGTGTATTACCGAGGCTTGGCCTGTTATGTTTCGGTAGCTGAGGAGAAACTGCAAAAAATAGCCAAAGTAGCAATACACCAGAGAGGCTGGAAACTATTGGATTGCAGTAACCTAATCTAACCGCCACACTAGAAGTAGCCGTGGAGCGCACCTACGGTGATCCTAGACGCCTCGTCACAGCCGGAGAGATAACTACACCTAAAGGCAGAAAGATGAAAGCTATCTGCCCCAGAGCAGAATCCCCAAAGAAATAGGAAGCCCCCAAACATGTAATGGCGGTTAGACAAGAAGAAAACACGGACACAGACAGAAAATAGAATGAGCAAACGCTGGGGCCCAATCTGTCTAGATAGAAAAGTATAGGAAAGAATTCTGACTGCAACCCAAAAAAACCCTGACAGAAATACCAACACTCCTGATTAACAAAAAACCTGAGATCACACGATCTCTACCACCTAAATAAGATCTCTGGTGTAACACACAGCAACACAGCAAATAAAAAGTGACGAAGGAACAAAGCAAAAGGGCAAACACAAAATGAGCACAATTGCAGCGCAAGACCCCAAAAGGTGACCAGGCTGCAGTCCACTGCAAGCAGCAAACCAGCAGTGAAAATCCAACAGAGGAAAAAAAAAGCAAAACACTTATCTGAATGAGAGCAGGAAAGCAAGCTGTGCTCCAAGCAAGAGCAGTGTTACGCTTCCCACGGCTGCGGGGCGTTGGGACATGGCATAGCTTGCCTAACTAGCCAATGCTCCCACGCCGCCAGTCCACGACGACGTGAGACATGCGTCCCAGATGGTAAGAGAATGTGGACCCACTGGGCCACAGAAGGAGACCCGGACCTGCCCGGACTAGGGGAGCGACCGGGATCCGTGGCAGCTGAGCATGTGGGCAAGATGGCGACCTGCAGGACTAGACAACACCGCACAACTTCAGGTATGAAGAAACATAAAGTTTACTTAAAGAAACACACAGTACATAAACAGAACATAATGCCGGGCTCCCGATTCCACACATCAGAGAAGGGTACACGTCTCAGGATCACAGATGAATGCAGGAGGACATCACGGGTAGATGCAGTCCAAGGTTATCTGGCACGGGCATACTTGGGCGGCCTCTCTCTCAGGCCTCAGACGTAGCACAGGCTCAGCAGGAGAACATCAGACACCGACCTCAGACAGACTTCAGACGATGGCGGGGTCATCACGGGTAGATGCAGTCCAGGATCATCTGGCACAGGCATACTAGTATGGCCTCTCTCTCAGGCCTCAGGCGTAGCACAGGCTCAGCAGGAGAACATCAGACACCGGCCCAGGACGAACGTCAGACGATGGCGGGGTCATCACGGGTTGATGCAGTCCAGGGTCATCTGGCACGGGCATACTAGAACGGCCTCTCAGGCCTCAGGCGTAGCACAGGCTCAGCAGGAGAACATCAGACACTGACCCAGGACAGACGTCATCACAGGGTAGACCACGGAGGAACCGGCAGAACATCGGGACATCAGGAACACGGACTGGATCTCAGGTACTCAGGAACACAGACAGGACATCAGGAACACGGATTGGATCTCAGGAACACAGACAGGATATCAGGAACACGGATTGGATCTCAGGTACACAGGAACACGGACAGGATTTCAGGAACATGGATTGGATCTCAGGGACACAGGAACACGGACAAGATATCAGGAACACGGAATGAAACTCAGGAGCACGGACTGGAACTCAGGAACATCAGAACACTGGCATCAGACTCTGGACATCTGGCAACGATCGGCAGGCTCCGGACATCAGGCAGGCTCCGGACATCTGGAAGTGGTCATCGGACATCGGGCCATAGTCATCAGGCATCGGAAATCTGGCAGCGACCTGAAAAGGAACCCCAGTGGTCTGGTGCAAGCCCTGCCAGGCTCAACGGGAGCTGGCCGGGAATTGCACAGAAGCTGAGCACAGAGTAACAGAAACTCAGCACACACACCGGACTCCTCCTTCCAAGATGAACTCAGGTTATATAGCAAAGAATCACAGTCACTGGCACAGGGTTCAAGACACAGAAGGACTTCAGGAACATAACACAGAGGACACAGTTCAGACAGTCAGGTACAGGAACAGATCCAGGATCAGGGATTCAGGTAACAAGACACAGCAGGAACAGGCCTGGATATGCAGCCTCCAGGAAGGGCGATCTGGGTACTCAGCCCCCAGAACAGGCGGAAACACAAGACACAGTTCAGACATTCAGGTACAGAAACAAAGCCAGGATCAGGGATTCAGGTAACAAGACACAGCAGGAACAGGCCTGGATATGCAGCCTCCAGGAAGGGCGATCTGGGTATTCTGCCCCCAAAGCTGGCGGAAACACAAGACACAGTTCAGACATTCAGGTACCGTAACAGATCCAGGATCAGGGATTCAGGTAACAAAACACAACAGGAACAGGCCTGGATATGCAGCCTCCAGGAAGGGCGATCTGGGTAGTCAGCCCCCAGAACAGGCAGAAACACAAGACAGGACAAAGGGAATCAGCACTCCAGAACTGATCGCACTCAGAGCAGGAGCTGAACACACAAACACACACGGCTAGGTTCAGGAACTCAATGTAGACTCAATGCAAAGCTCTGGCAACGCCCCACAGGGCTGGGGAACTTTAAATATGAGCTGCTTCACAGCGATAGGCTGGAGCAGCAATTCTAGTGCACACCCATTCCTCATAAAAGAAGGACAGGTGTGGGCCGCGCCCCCTATGCAGAGACAGACAACTTATCACAGAAGGACACCTGACAGTGGCTGCAGCCACACACGTAGTAAGTCATGCACCACTGCAGAGGACTTTGCAACCTACGGGTAGCTTTTACAGCAGGCCAGGGACCGCACATGCGGGTGGTCATGCAACGCAGCGGAGACACTCACGCAAGTACGGCTACGCAGCAGAGCTGGGAACTGAGCAGCATCCATACAGGTAACAGACAACAGTATCCCAGCTGGTTAGGGGGAAAGGAGCAAAAGGGTTAAAGCAAAGACATGCAAAGTAACGCTGGAAAACAAAGTACAGATAATACCAGCGTTACAAGCAGGAGGAACAATTGATTACCGGCAAGGCTGCTGGGAACTCAGGTCACTTATATCATACCATTCAGAGCCAGCTGAAGGCCATTCAGTAATTAGTTCATTACCCTCAGCAACCACCGGAGGGAGCCCCAACTCAGAAGTCGCCTACAAGGTATTCACAACATTGGCCACTACCAGAAGACGGCCAGCTCCGCAAGTGAGTACATCCAGCCAGAAAGCAGTCAATCAGTGGTAAGGGTGGGTGTTATGAATGTGCTAGATATGGTTTCTGAGCAGAGGCTCCCTCTGGTGGTTACAGACAGTACTGAACCTTTCAGTGAGGAATGGCAATCTGGGTTCACTGACTGGTCTGATATAAGGGAGGTTCCCTCCCATGATGGTTGCCGGTGATCAATTGTTCTTGTCTCAATTGTGGTTCCTGGTTCATTTGGGAAGTTTGCTGGAGTCTTGCCTGCATCTCCTGCTTTCAGATAAGATATTTTTTGCTTTTCTTTTTGTGCTTGCTTTTTGCATTGTTTTCTGCACTTTTGTTGAGGTCAGCCAGGTCCCGTCCTGGGGCCTGAGCTCCTGACAGTTTATCTGCAGCCACTGTTATTTGTTCATTTGCTTTTTCCTGTTTTTTCAGCGGCTGCAGCTTGGTTTTGTTCACACTGAGATCTGATTTAGCGGGTGGCGAGATCGTGTGATCTCAGTATTTTTGTAATCAGAATTGTTGGATTTTTGTAGGGTTTTCTGGGTTGCAGAAAGTAATCTCTCCATTCCTATCCTATTTAGTCAGCTTGTGGTCCCAGCGTTTGCTCAATCTATTTTCTGCCTATGTTTGTGTTTTCATCTTGTCTAACCGCCATTATATGTTTGGGGGCTTCCTATTTTCTTTGGGGATCTGCTCCGGGCAGATAGCTTTCATCTTTCTGCCTTTAGGTGTAGTTATCTCTCAGGCTGTGACGAGGTGTCTAGGATCAACGTAGGAACGCTCCACGGCTACCTCTAGTTGTGTCGTTAGTTTAGGAATCTGCAACCCATCAGTTACCAACATCTCAGGTGTTCTGCTGCCCTGCTGTTGTTCCTGTCCTCCTCAGCTACCGAAACATAACAGTATCACCAGCCATAACTGAAAATTATATGGTACTCACAGGAGGGAAAAATAGTGTGGAAAGAAAAAAGTTGTCAGAGTTGTCAGAGATTTTTTTTTTTTCTGTCTGTTGCATTTTTTCCCTCTTTTTCTCTGGGTGCTGAGGAGGATTTTTTTTTCTTTCAATGGAGTTTGCACAGTTGTCTGGCCGTGTGGATCAGCTTGCCACTGAGGTTCGGAGTATTGCTACCTATCTTGCTAGGTTGCTGGTTGTGGAACCTGGGATTCCCATGCCAGATTTGTTTTTGGGGGATCGGGCTAAATTTCTGAATTTCAAAAATAACTGTAAGTTGTTTTTTGCCTTAAAGCCTAAGTCCTCAGGTAACGCAGCACAGCAGGTTCAAATTGTCATCTCTCTCCTGCGCGGCGATCCTCAGGATTGGGCTTTTTCCCTGACACCTGGGGATCCTGTTTTGAATGATATTGATGCATTTTTTCTAGCTCTGGGTTATGGTACGATGAACCTAATGTCACTGATCAAGCTGAAAAAACCTTGTTGGCATTAAATCAGGGTCTTGAAGACACTGAGTTGTACTGTCAGAAATTCCGAAAGTGGGCAGTCCTGACCAAATGGAATGATGATGCTTCGGCAGCCCTTTTTCGGAAGGGGCTGTCAGAGAATGTAAAGGATGTTATGGTGGGATTCCCTGCTCCCTCTGGTCTCAATGATTCTATGTCATTAGCTATTCAATTGACAGACGTTTGCGTGAGCGCAGAGGTATGCGTGAGATAGTGTTGCCTTGTGAGCCAGCTTCTGAGCCCATGCAGTGTGATAGAGTGACTTCTGGGGCACAGCGTCATAAGTTTCGAAAGCGCAATGGGTTATGTTTCTACTGTGGTGATGCCTCTCATGCTATTTCAGTCTGCCCTAAGCGGGGAAGACGTTTTGCACGCTCAGTTGTCTTGGGTAGTGTTCAGACTAAATTTCTGTTGACTGTTACCCTGATTTGCTCCCTGTCCACATTTTCTGCTCAGGCTTTTGTTGATTCAGGAGCAGCTATTAACCTGATGGATTTTGACTTTGCCAAACGTTGTGGGTTTCCCATGATTCCCCTGCGGAAGTCTATTCCCCTACTGGGCATTGATTCTACCCCTTTGGCGGAGAATAAACCCCAGTTTTCTACTCAGGTGATAATGGGGGTTGAACCAGATCATCAGGAGAGTTGCAAATTTCTGGTGCTGTATAATCTGCATGACATTATTGTACTGGGTTTCCCTTGGTTACAGACTCATAATCCTGTTTGGATTGGAAATCTGTGTCTGTGACCAGTTGGGGCTGCCAATGTGTTAATGCCGACACTCCTGTTTTTTCTGCCTCTCCCAAGTCTCAGGATGTTCCTGACTTTTTGACTGATTTTTCGGATGTATTTAGTGAAAGTAAATCTGAATCTTTGCCCCCTCACAGGAGCTACGATTGCGCTATTGAATTAGTGCCTGGTGGTAAATTTCCTAAAGGTCGCCTTTTTAACTTGTCTGTACCTGAACACGATGCTGTGCGATATTATATCAAGGAGTCATTGGAGAAGGGTCATATCAGACCATCCTCTTCACCCTTGGGTGCCGGTTTTTTCTTTGTGGCCAAAAAGGATGGTTCGTTGAGGCCGTGTATTGATTATCGTCTCTTGAATAAGATCACTGTGAAGTATCAATATCCATTACCCTTGATTTCTGACCTGTTTTCCAGGGTGAAAAGTGCTAGTTGGTTTACCAAGCTTGACCTCAGGGGGGCGTATAACCTTATTCGCATTAAGCACGGGGATGAATGGAAGACGGCGTTTAATACCCCAGAGGGGCATTTTGAGTACCTAGTGATGCCCTTTGGGCTCACTAATGCTCCTTCCGTCTTCCAATCCTTCATGAATGATATTTTCAGGGATTTTGTGGATAAATTTCTGATTGTTTATTTGGATGATATCTTGATTTTTTCCAATGACTGGGACTCTCATGTGAAACATGTTCGGACTGTGGTCCAGATTTTGAGAGAATGCTCTGTATGTGAAGGGATCAAAGTGTCTTTTTGGCGTACAGAAGGTCTCATTTCTGGGATTCATTTTGTCTCCGTCTGTTATTGAAATGGACCCGGTGTAATACTATTGTAGGAACTCGAGGATTCTGATAGCGTGGGGCAATGAACAATCAGAGACGGGTTTCTTTGAATGCAAATAATGTATTTGTGAAACAGCAAAACACCCAAAAACAATATTCAAACAACCCGTAGTGACTTGCAATGAGTCCATATATATATACACAAGTCCAGTTATATGAATCCGGATATATAAGTCCTTGAACCTCTATAGCGAGGGTGGTAAAGTTCTTACGACGGAGTCCTCACACAAATGTGACCACAAGGTAAGTCTGATGCACAGGTAACGTGGCTGGATTTACACACTGCTGGTGTGTGAAGAGTCAGATCCAGGTATGCAGAAAACACAGGGAGGTCCAGGAACAAGTTAATCTCAGTTGTGGCTTAATTCAGTGAAGTCCAACAACAAGTTCATATGTCAGTAAGGTTCCAGTAACAGTTCCAACAGCTCTCACCAGAGGTAATGCACGAAGGGTTAAACAGCAACAGTTCAGAAACACAGTTCTTATCAGATGGAGTGAACCAAGGGTTAAATTCCCAAGTCAACAGTTTAGTGATAACACAGTATGTGCAACTTACATATGCAGAGAATGTCCAGAGCCATGGGTAGAAACTGCTGTGGCTGAGAAACACCTGAAGATAAGGTTATGCACTTTCCTGGTAAATACACAAAAGATCTGTGAGGAACAAAGCAGCTGGGTTGCAGGGAAACGGAAGCAGAATATTCCAGCAGTGAAGCCAGCACCTGAGCCGGGTTTTAAACAAACGAACAGGAAGTAGGGCACAGAAAACAGCAAACTCCATTTTAACAAAGGGCAAAATCATTGACAAAGTTACCTAGAAAACCCGGAATACTGACATTACTCCCCCCCTAAAGACGGCCTCCGGACGGTCCTGGACCAGGCCTGTCCGGGTATCTCCGATGAAACTGAGCAATCTTCAGAGGCGCATTGATGTTACTTACTGGTTCCCAAGAATCATTTTCAGGAGAGTAACCTTGCCATCTAACTAGATACTGAAGCCGGTTTCTATGAAGTCTCGAATTAACAATATCCTGTACCACGAATTGTTCTTCGCCATCAACCAACACTGGTGGAGGGGGAGGTACGATACGTCCCTGAAACGTGTTAGGAGAGACTGGTTTTAATAAGGAAACATGAAATACTGGGTGTACCTTTAAAGTCCGTGGTAGCTTCAACCGACAGGCAACAGAGCTCACAATCCCAGTGATCTTGAATGGACCGATGAATTTCTGTCCCAGTTTCTGCGAAGGAACACCCAATTTTAGATTCTTGGTGGACAACCAAACTGAGTCTCCTACCTTATACATAGGTGCTGGTTTCCGGAATCTATCGGCCGACTTTTGTAACGCTCCTGTGCTGTGGTCAGGGAGTCCTTCAAAACTTCAAGATTACGTTGCAACGCCGTCACTCTGTCTTCAACCGCTGGTACCGAAATCGTAACCGGAGACCTAGGCAAAATACTTGGATGATAACCCAGGTTGGCAAAAAAAGGCGTTACCTTCGTGGAACTGCTTTGGGAGTTGTTGTACGAAAATTCCGCTAGAGGAAGTAGCTTCAGCCAATCGTCCTGCAAATGACTGACGTAACAGCGTAGATATTGCTCCAAGGTTTGATTTGTCCGTTCGGTCTGCCCGTTGGTCTGAGGATGGTATGCAGAAGACAAGCAAACATTAATGTGGAGCGCAGAACAAAATCCTTTCCAAAATCTAGAGGTAAATTGTATTCCCCGGTCAGAAATGATGTCATCTGGTACCCCATGCAGCCGGAAAATGTTCTGGATAACTAGATCTACTGTCTCTGTAGCTGAGGGAAGACCAGCACACGGAATGAAATGAGCAGCTTTCGTTAAACGATCTACTACCACCAAAATAGTATTTTTACCACCAGAGGTGGGTAACTCCACAATAAAGTCCATCGAAATAGACCCCCAAGGGCGAGACGGTACAGGTAGCGGTTTAAGAAGACCAGTAGGTGAAACGCGAGGAACCTTGTACCGGGCACAAACTTCACAAGAGCGGACATAGTCATTCACATCCTTCAAGCAGGTAGGCCACCAAAAAAAACGAGTTAACAATTCCTGCGTCTTCTGTACCCCCCTATGACCAGCCAATTTAGAGTCGTGGACCAATTTGAGAACTCGAAGTCTTACAGCCTCTGGGACATAAATACATCGATCTCTAAGCCACACACCATTCCGAAGGACAAGATTCACATTGTCAGGTGGAGCTGCAAGAAATACGTCACCGTCATAGGCCAGCTTGATCTCCTGCCACAAGTCCCGGTTCCGGAGCACTCCAACGAAATTGGCCTCCGACAAGATGGTCTTCGACGGGGTCCCAGGCACGGAATCCACGGTATGGATTCGGGATAATGCGTCAGCTTTCCCATTACGTGAACCTGGGCGGTACGAAATAATAAAATTAAACTGGTTCAAGAACAAACTCCACCTAGCTTGTCGAGGAGAAAGACACCTGGCAGACTTAAGGAATTCCAAATTGCGATGATCCGTGAGTACTACTACCTGCTGAGTTGCCCCCTGCAAATGGTGTCTCCATTCCTTAAAGGCAGAAATAATTGCCAAAAGTTCCTTATCTGCCACATCATAGTTCAGTTCTGCAGAAGATAACCTACGAGAGAAGAAGGCACACGGGTGCAGCAAACCTTTGTCTCCGGTACGTTGTGAGAGGATAGCTCCCAATGCACAGTCAGACGCGTCCACCTCCACGATAAAAGGCTGTGCAGGATCCGGATGCATCAATATTGGAGCCGTGGTAAAACAACCCTTCAGGCGATCAAAGGCTTCCTGAGCTTGCGAAGACCATTCAAACTTCTTCCCCTTCTTGGTGAGGAGAGTGATGGGACGGACAATTTCTGAAAAATTTCGGATAAACCGTCTATAAAAGTTAGCAAAGCCAATGAATCGTTGTACCTCCTTAATGTTTCCTGGTACCGGCCAGTCCAAGATTGCCTGGATCTTGCTGGACTCCATATTCAATCCCTGAGGCGAGATAACATAGCCCAAAAATTGAATTTCAGAACAATGGAACTCACACTTTTCGAGTTTGATGTACAAATGATTATCTCTCAAACGTCTAAGTACGGTCTTGACATGTTCCTGATGTTCCTGTAAGGAGTCAGAAAAGATTAAGATGTCATCAAGGTAAATTACCACATATTGGTCCAATAAATCCCTGAAAATGTCGTTGGCTAAATGTTGAAAAGCAGCAGGAGCGTTACAGAGTCCGAATGGCATCACCAAATATTCAAAATGTCCATACCGGCATCTAAAAGCTGTCTTCCATTCGTCTCCGGGCCGTATACGGAGTAAATTATATGCCCCACGAAGATCTAATTTGGTAAATACTTTGGCCTGGCGAACTCTTTCCAACAATTCTGGAATTAGGGGCAACGGGTACCTGTTACGAATGGTTACCTTATTTAACTCCCGGTAGTCAATGCAGGGTCTTAGAGTACCATCCTTCTTCTTTACAAAGAATATTGGAGCTCCCGCTGGTGAAGAAGATGGTCGGATAAACCCCTTGGCTAAATTCTCATCTATATACTCTCGTAAAGATTTTAATTCCGGAGCCGCCAACGGGTAAACATGGCCGAAAAGAATCGCTGCTCCAGGAAGCAATTCTATGGGGCAGTCATACGGTCTATGTGGGGGAAGTTGATCTGCCTTCCTTTTATCACAAATGTCTGAGAATTCCTGATAAATCAGAGGGAGAGTAGGTACCTGTATCACCTCTTCCAAGTTCTGGGTAACTGGAGCCGCCACAGTTGGACTGATGGTAGAACTGCACTTCGGGAGAAAGGTTATCTCCTTGGTTTCCCAATTGATGATTGGATTTTGTGACCGTAACCAGGGAATTCCTAAAATTACAGGAAAATGAGGAGAAGATATTAACATGAATGAAAGTGTTTCTTGATGGTCTGGTTCCATCTTACACTCCAGAGGCACTGTCTCCCGATCTACTGGTCCAGAAACTAATGGGGAACCATCCACCGTTTCCATAGTGATTGGTGAAGCTCTTAGTTGTGTCTTTATACCATGTTCCTCTGCAAAAGAAGAATCCATGAAATTCCCACCTGCTCCAGAGTCTATCATGGCAGAACTTGATATCCACTGTTCCTCCCACTGAATCTGTATAGGAAGAGAACAATGTGAATATTTCTCCCCTTGATCTTTAGGGGAAGTCGGCATCAGTATTGGGGGAAAAACCGCATCTAGATGTAGACTGGTTTCCGAAACTTCAGACTCAGCGTCTGTGTTATCATAATCCCCTACTACCGCCAACACCTTGTTGGGTCGCCTAGGACATTTAGGACAATTGATGAGGAAATGGTCCGATTGACCACAATAGAAACATAAGCGCTCACGGAGACGGTGTTCGCGGCGTTCATTATTCTCACGTCTCTGCAGTGAGTCCACCTGCATAGGCACCTCCTCAGCCTCTCGCGGGTTTTTGCCTGTGGTTTCCCTGGACGGAAGAGAGTAATTAGTAATGCGATTTACAGCGGCCCATTTTTCTTGTCTGCGTTCAGTTAAACGGATATCAATACGTACACAGTGCTGTATAAACAATTCAAACTCCTGTGGAGACTCTGAACGAGCTAGCTCATCCTTGATTGCATTTGACAAACCTTTTCTAAAGATTGGTAATAAAGCATTGTTTTCCCACTGGGTGTCCACCACTAACCTTTTAAATTCAGTAACATATTCTATGACTGACCATTTCCCCTGGCGTAAGGAAAGCAAGGCAGATTCAGCGGTAGCACGGCGGTTGGGATCGTCGAACATTTGCGCCATGGCTGCCAGAAAATTGTCCAAATTATTTAGACGGGTATCATGACTTTCAACCATAGGATTTGCCCAAGCCAGTGCACGTGATGTCAACAACATAATAATACATAGAACCTTAGATCTATCAGACCGGTAGTAGGAGGCATGTACATCAAAAAATAATATACATTGATTAACAAACCCACGGAATTGACTTCGGTCACCATTAAAACGGAATGGAGGCAATTTGGGCATACTGGTGGATGAGGTAGGCTCAGTAGGTAAGGCCTCCAGGACTCCTAACCTAGAACGTAGATCTTGGAGAGCCTGACCAAACCCCTGTGCATTGTGGTTAACCCGAGACTCCAAGTCTCTAATCTGATTGTGTGCAGCCGCCACCTCCTGCTGCAAGGAGTTAACTATGGTGAACAATTTGTCTGCCCGTGTCTCCGTCATTGCCCCAGCAGAATCCTCTTTTTTAGGCTGGAATATCCTGTAATACTATTGTAGGAACTCGAGGATTCTGATAGCGTGGGGCAATGAACAATCAGAGACGGGTTTCTTTGAATGCAAATAATGTATTTGTGAAACAGCAAAACACCCAAAAACAATATTCAAACAACCCGTAGTGACATGCAATGAGTCCATATATATATACACAAGTCCAGTTATATGAATCCGGATATATAAGTCCTTGAACCTCTATAGCGAGGGTGGTAAAGTTCTTACGACGGAGTCCTCACACAAATGTGACCACAAGGTAAGTCTGATGCACAGGTAACGTGGCTGGATTTACACACTGCTGGTGTGTGAAGAGTCAGATCCAGGTATGCAGAAAACACAGGGAGGTCCAGGAACAAGTTAATCTCAGTTGTGGCTTAATTCAGTGAAGTCCAACAACAAGTTCATATGTCAGTAAGGTTCCAGTAACAGTTCCAACAGCTCTCACCAGAGGTAATGCACGAAGGGTTAAACAGCAACAGTTCAGAAACACAGTTCTTATCAGATGGAGTGAACCAAGGGTTAAATTCCCAAGTCAACAGTTTAGTGATAACACAGTATGTGCAACTTACATATGCAGAGAATGTCCAGAGCCATGGGTAGAAACTGCTGTGGCTGAGAAACACCTGAAGATAAGGTTATGCACTTTCCTGGTAAATACACAAAAGATCTGTGAGGAACAAAGCAGCTGGGTTGCAGGGAAACGGAAGCAGAATATTCCAGCAGTGAAGCCAGCACCTGAGCTGGGTTTTAAACAAACGAACAGGAAGTAGGGCACAGAAAACAGCAAACTCCATTTTAACAAAGGGCAAAATCATTGACAAAGTTACCTAGAAAACCCGGAATACTGACACCCGGTCAAGGTTCAGGCCATCTGTGATTGGGTCCAACCTACTTCATTAAAGGCTCTTCAGAGATTTTTGGGTTTTGCCAATTTTTATCTTAAATTTATTGGTAATTTCTCCGGTATTGTTAAACCATTGACTGATTTGACCAAAAAGGGTTCTGATGTGGTGAATTGGCCTCCTGAGGCAGTCTCTGCGTTTCAGGAACTTAAGCAGAGATTCACTTCTGCTCCTGTTCTACGGCAGCCTGATGTTTCTCTACCGTTTCAGGTGGAGGTTGATGCCTCTGAAATTGGGGCAGGTGCCGTTTTGTCCCAAAGAGATCCAGAGACCTCTAAGAGTAACCCCTGTGCCTTTTTTTCTCTCGAAAATTTTCTCCAACTGAACGTTATTATGACGTGGGTAATCGGGAGTTATTGGCCATGAAGTGGGCCTTTGAAGAGTGGAGACATTGGCTGGAAGGAGCCAAACATCAGGTGGTGGTCCTCACGGACCATAAGAATCTGGTTTATCTGGAATCAGCCAAGCGACTTAATCCTAGACAGGCCAGGTGGGCCTTGTTTTTCACACGTTTTAATTTTGTGGTTTTTTTCTTCCTGGCACTAAGAATGTTAAGGCGGATGCCCTCTCGAGGAGTTTCTTTGCGGACTCTTCTGAGTTATCTGATCCTGTTATTTTGAAAGAGGGTGTAGTTCTTTCCGCCATCTCGCCCAATTTGAGACTGGCCTTGGAAGGGTGTCAGGAGGATAAACCTGAGCGCTGCCCTATTGGGAAATTGTTTGTCCCAGACCAGTGGAAGAAGAGTGTGATGTCTGAGATTCATTGTTCCGCGTTGGCCGGTCATCCCGGGATTTTTGGTACCAGAGACTTGGTTAGTCGGTCCTTTTGGTGGCCTACTTTGTCTCGTGACGTCAGGGAATTTGTGCAGTCCTGTGGGACTTGCTCTTGCTCCAAGCCTTGCTCTCGCTCTAGTGGTTTGTTAATGCCATTACCTGTGCCCAAGAGGCCATGGACCCATATCTCTATGGATTTTATTTCCGACCTCCCTGTTTTTCAGAGAATGACCGTTATCTGGGTAATCTGTGATAGGTTTTCCAAGATGATACATCTTGTGCCATTACCTAAGTTGCCTTCCTCCTCCGAATTGGTGCCTTTGTTCCTTCAGCACGTGGTTCGGTTACATGGCATTCCGGAGAACATTGTGTCTGACAGAGGAGTCCAGTTTGTTTCCAGATTTTGGAGGACATTTTGTTCTAAACTTGGTGTTCAATTATCTTTCTCCTCTGCTTTTCATCCTCAGACCAATGGACAAACCGAGAGAACAAACCAGACCTTGGAGACTTATATGAGATGTTTTGTGTCTGCTGATCAAGATGACTGGGTCTCTTTTTTGCCTTTGGCTGAGTTTGCTCTTAATAATAGGGCTAGCTCTGCCACCTTGATGTCTCCATTTTTCTGCAATTTTGGGTTTCACCCTCGATTTTCTTCGGGACAGGCGGAGGCTTCTGTCTGTCCGGGTGTTGACTCTGTTGTGGAGCGAATGCAGCAGATTTGGGACCAGGTAGTGGAGAGGTTGTCTCTCTCTCAGGAGAAGGCCCAACGGTTTGCCAACCGGCATAGGACTGATGGTCCTCGGTTTAAAGTGGGGACTTGGTTTGGTTGTCCTCAAGAAATATCCCTATGAGGGTTGCATCTCCAAAGTTTAAGCCTAGGTTCATTGGACCTTATAAGATCATGGAGATTCTTAATCCTGTTTCCTTCCGTTTGCTTCTTCCAGGGACATTTAAGATCCATAACGTGTTCCACAAGTCCTTATTGAAGAGGTTTGTCGAGCCAGTGGTTCCTATGGCTGCGCCTCCTGACCCTGTTTTGGTTGAGCGCAATCTGGAGTATGTGGTTGAGAAAATATTGGATTCTCGTTTTTCTAGACAGAAACTCCAGTATTTGGTTAAGTGGAGAGGTTATGGTCAGGAGGACAATTCTTGGGTGTTTGCTTCGGACATCCATGCTAGGAGACTGATCCGTGCCTATCACCGAGCTCATCCTGATTGGCCTGGTTGTACAAGTGAGGGTTCGGTGCTAGAATGTGCTAGAGATGGTTTCTGAGCAGAGGCTCCCTCTGGTGGTTACAGAGAGTACTGAACCTTTCAGTGAGGAATGGCAATCTGGGTTCACTGACTGGTCTGATATAAGGGAGGTTCCCTCCCAAGATGGTTGCTGATGATCAATTGTTCTTGTCTCAATTGTGGTTCCTGGTTCATTTGGAAGTTTGCTGGAGTCTTGCCTGCATCTCCTGCTTTCAGATAAGATATTTTTTGCTTTTCTTTTTGTGCTTGCTTTTTGCATTGTTTTCTGCACTTTTGTGGAGGTAAGCCAGGTCCAGTCCTGGGGCCTGAGCTCCTCACAGTTTATCTGCAGCCACTGTTATTTGCTCATTTGCTCATTTGCTTTTAATTACTGTATAATCTTGGCTGTATAGAACAGCAGGAATAGTGAGGGGAGAAATTAAAGCTACTCACAGCCTGTGATAAGCTTTTGTCAGGGAAATAGCTTGCCCAAGGTGCAAGATGTAAGCCACATCCTTTGATCTGTGACTGCAGATAAAAGCCTTAGGTATGGGAGATGGCTTCCATAAGTAGCAGAAAGCTGTCCAGGCCTTCTGATCTCCAACATAGTATCCCATAAGGGAAGGGGAGCACTCAAGAGTTGCAACCTTGATAAGCCTTTAATTTAAAAAGAATGTGATTTGAAGTACATTTTTATCTCCCCAGAGTACCACTTTAATAATCAACTTATTAGAAATCATTATTGGAATGCCTAAGATTTAAAAAAAAAAAAAAAGCAAGAATGTTTTCAAAATGTAACTCTCTTTTCTTTACCCGTGTAGCTTATTGCGTATGCAAAAAATATGGATGTGACATTTAGCACCAAAGCTGAAAAATTGCTTCATAGCTATTATTTGGCAAGTCGAAGAGTCAGAGTCGACTCAAGCGGATCCAAAATATCAACATCAGCTCTGAGACATCTGTAAGTCTTCATATAAGGTTTATATATATTACAGCCAACTACACGTACATTATGTAAACACACAAACTTTGAGACTAAATTCACACATTGAAAAGTTTAGAAAGACCTGTGTTTTGATAATGGTGAGCTGTCTCTGATGAAATCCCATTTAAACAGCTGCTACTGTAACATGCACAGAATTATCACACTCAAACCTAGAAAAAAAATCCCCTGTGCATAAACACAGCTCAAAAAAATAAAGGGAACACTTAAACATCACAATGTAACTCCAAGTCAATCACACGTCTGAAATCAACCTGTCCAGTTATGAAGTAACACTGATTGTGAATCAATTTCTCCTGCTATAGAGCAAGTGGAACAGACAACAGGTAGAAATTATAGCCAAATAGCAAGACAAACTCTGTAAGGGTAACCCCGCTCCACCCAAAGCACTGCCCCCTTTTGTACGCGCGGTGATTGCGGATGTGTTCATTGAACACATCTGGAATCACCGCATCCTATCCATAGCCTGGGTTATTTATCTGGTGGAGACTGAGCATCTCCACAAGATAGTCATGCTGCAGTCTGGAAAGACGCGCCGCATGTCCGGATACGCACGGCCGCCGGATGCAGCCCTGCACGCATAGTGGAGACGGGATTTCATAAAATCTGCTCCACTATGCTGTAACATCTGGACGCTGCGGATTGGACGCTGCGGCTGTACGCAGCGTCGAATCCGCAGCAAATACTGAATGTTTCCTGGCCATGGAAACATAGCCTTAAGGAGTGGTTCTGCAGATGGTGACCACAGACTATTTCTCTGTTATCATCCTTTTTGGCTGTTTTGGTCACTTTTGCATTTTGTCATTGCTCTCACCCCTAGAGGTACTGTAGAGTAGCATGAGGTGGTGTCTTCAACCCACAGAAGTTGCTCAGGTTGTGCAGCTCATCCAGGATGGCACATCAATGTGAGCTGTAGCAGTGTCTGTCAGCACAGTGTCCAGAGCGTAGAGAAGATGCCAGGAGACAGACCAGTACACCAGGAAATGTGAATGTGGCCGTAGAAGGGTCACAACCCTGCAGCAGGACAACTACCTCCTCCTTTGTGCAAGTAGGATCAGTGCCAAAGCCCTGCAAAATGACCTCCAACAGGCCAATTATATCCATGTAAAGCACCTATATAGAAAAGAAATAACAATATGTACTAAAAATCAAAAAAACTAGGAATATCTAATACAATATATAGCCCAAAAGAAGATATTCAGAGTGTTAGTGTTAGAACTCTCCTGTTAGGTTTTTTCTATCTTGCTGGTCACATGACTTTTTTTGCCTATTTAATCCTGCTCTGCCCTTCTGGCTTTGCTGGACTTCATTGTAATTTCTACTCTTAAGCTAGCCAGGTGCTTTGTTACCTTACTCAATTAGTTTTGCTTGGTCTTCGGACCTCTATGTTCTATGTTGTTTGTTTGTCTTTTACTACTACAACTTCTGTTAGGAGGTGTCCATTTTTTCTCCCAGTCCCTAGTTCTTGTAGGGATCCCTCCCATCGCATCTATAGGTCTTCGTACAGACTAGCTGAGGACTTTAGCGGGTCTGATCGCAGGATCAGTTTCCCCGTTACATCGTAGGGATCTAGCTTAGTTCTATCGTAGGGACAGATCTCCCTTCTTTCCTGAGTGCTTGTAGCAGAACATAACAGTAAGTCCAGCCCAAAAATATCTCTAAGGAAAAGATTTCCAGTTTCCATCATGGTGTCGGTTCAGAACTTGGCTCAATGCCTGCAGGGACTCTCTCGGGAGGTGGCCGAGCTCCAGCAACACGTGAGTAGCTGCTCTGGAGCACATTTTGTGGAGCCAAAGGTACGTTTGCCTGATTTATTTTTGGTGAACAACAAGATTTTTTTTCTTTTAAAAATGCTTGCTTTTTGTATTTTCGTTTGAGACCCAGATCCTCTGGTGATGAATCGCAGCACATATGGTTCATAATGTCACTTTTGCGCAAAGAACCTCAGGAATGGGCCTTTTCTCTGCAACCTACTGATCCATGCTTTAGATCAGTGGATATTTTTTTTTCTGCTTTGGGGTTATTGTATGATGATCCTGATCGTGTCTCATCAGCTGAGACAGAATTGAGATGTTTGAGGCAGGGATCAGGTAATCTGGAAAAATATTGTACTCACTTCCGACGGTGGTCTACTCAGGTGGGGTGGAACGTTTCAGCTTTGAAAAGTTTGTTTCTTGCAGGGCTAGGTGAAAGTGTTAAAGATTTGCTGATTGCTTATCCCATACCTGGTAACTTGCAGGAGGCTATGCAATTAGCTATACGGGTGGATAGGAGACTGCGTGCAAGGGTTAATGAGAGTAAATCCTCTACCATGTTAGCTCCAAGTCTTGAGAGGGTCGGTACTGACATTGGAGAGCCGATGGAGATTGGAGCGATGGCACCCCGCTCTCAGGAAAAAGACCGCAGGTTTTCTGAAGGTTTGTGCTTTTATTGCGGCAAATCTGACCATTTCATTAAGAACTGTGTGCTTCGTATGAACAAAGAAAAAAAAAAGAGGTCAGTTTCGCCCGTATAGCCTGTTTAAACACTAAGGGTGTCTTTTTTTCTGCCTCTACTGCTGCTCAGGAAGAATTAATGGAATTTCGGGTATTTGTCGATTGTGATTCTACTCTGAATGTGATTGATGGGGGATTCTTGGAAAAACTTAAATTAAAACCCAAACCTTTGTCATCCCCTATTGCCGTGGTTTCTGTTGATGGCTCTCCCTTGAAGAATGTTACTCACAAGGTCTGTGAATTTCCCCTCACTATTAATGGTGTTCACCAAGAGAATTTGGATTTGGTAGTATTGAATAATTTGCCTTCTCCGGTGGTTTTGGGGGTTACCCTGGTTAAAATTGCACAATCCTGTTCTGGATTGGTCTACCAATGAAATTAAGTCCTGGAGCCCTAAGTGTTATGACAAGTGTTGTAACGGGCGTATTGCTGCTGTGGATAAAGGGGAACTACCTGTACCTATTCAGGATTTTTGGAAAGTTTTTTCTGAGAAGGAATCACAGATTTTACCTCCCCATAGAGACTATGATTGTACTATTGAATTTGTCCCTGGAGCGACTCTTCCCAAAAGTCGGTTATTTAATCTTACTATTCCTGAGAGAAAGGCTTTGGAGGAATACATACAGACAAGCTTGGCCGCCTGTCACATTAGGCCTTCCAAGTCTCCTGTAGCTGTTGGATTTTTTTTTGTTAAAAAAAAGGACGGCGGTTTACGTCCTTGTCTGGACTTTCGTGAGATTAATAAAATTACTGTACGCAATCCTTACCCACTGCCATTGATTCCTGATTTGTTTAACCAGTTAGCGGGGGCCAAGTGGTTCTCTAAAATTGATCTTCGGGGGGCATACAATTTGTTGCGCATGAAGGAGGGTGACGAATGGAAGACTGCTTTTAACACTCCTGTGGGTCATTTTGAGAATCTGGTCATGCCTTTTGGCCTTACCAATGCTCCTGCATTTTTTCAGAATCTTATTAATGACATCCTTAGACCTTTGATTGGCAAAAATGTGGTTGTGTATTTGGATGACATTTTGATTTATTTGCCGGATCTGGAGAGTCTCATTGGCGGAGCGTTCGTGAGGTATTACAGTTATTGATTGACAATTAGCTTTTTGCTAAGCTGGAGAAATGTGAGTTCACTGTACAGAGAATTCGTTTTTTGGGCTACATTATCTCCAGCGAAGGTTTTGAGATGGACCCGGTGAAAGTTCAAGCTGTGCAGGAATGGCCTAGGCCTAATCGTTTGAAATCGTTACAGAGGTTTTTGGGTTTCGCCAATTATTATAGAAAGTTCATTAAAAAATTTTCTATTATTGTCAAACCACTGACCGATCTCACCAGGAAAGGTGCTAATGCAGTTCAGTGGACTACTGAGGCCATTGAAGCTTTTGTGTTTCTAAAGGAGAGGTTCAGCTCTGCTCCCATCCTTATGCAGTCTGATGTGACTAAACTGGTTTTGGTTGATGCTTCTTCTGTGGGGGTCGGCGCGGTGTTGTCTCAGGAAAACACAGATGGAGTACATCCCTGTGCCTTTTTATCAAAAAAAATTTTTTGAGACTGAACTGAATTATGATATTGATAATCGGGAATTGTTGGCCATTAAACTCGCATTTGAACACTGGCGGCATCTCTTGGAAGGTGCTGAATTTCCCGTTCAGGTTTTCACTGATCATAAAAATCTGATCTATCTTGATGCTGCCAAACGCTTGAATGCCCGTCAGGCTAGGTGGGCACTGTTTTTCTCGCGGTTTAATTTTTCCGTTACTTACATCCCAGGTACTAAGAATGTTAAAGCCGATGCTTTGTCTCGCAGCTTTTCTCCCATGGTTGGTGCTGAGGAGGAGGAGAACATTTTACAAGAAGGGGTTGTGATTGCTGCTTTGGACTCTGTGTTGGAAGAGGAGATTCTTAAAGCACAGGAGAATGCCCCATCTAACACTCCCCATGGGAGGTTGTTTGTGCCTGGGACCTTTAGGAGAGATTTGTTTGTTGAGTGTCATGAGCCTCGGTTGGCAGGTCATCCTGGAATCTCTGAGACCAAGAGACTTGTGGGTCGCAGTTTTTGGTGGCCTGGATGGCAGAAGGAAGTCATTAAGTGGGTGCGTCAATGCACTGTGTGTGCTAGATCTAAGTCTTCTCATACTCCTGCTGCGGGGTTGCTTTGCCCTCTGTAGGTCCCTAGTGCACCTTGGACACATTTGGCTATGGACTTTATTACTGACTTTCCCCCCTCTGAGGGTTTCACTGTCATCTGGGTGGTCGTGGACCGTTTTAGCAAGATGTGTCACTTGGTTCCTTTCATCAAACTGCCCTGCGCTAAGACTCTCGCTAAGGCCTTTGTCAAGGAAATTGTCAGACTACATGGCGTTCCTACTGACATTGTTTCTGATAGGGGACCTCAGTTCGTGGCTCGTTTTTGGCGCGCCTTTTGTGACAAGTTGGGAGTTCATTTGTCGTTTTCATCCGGATATCATCCTGAGTCTAATGGCCAGACAGAAAGGAAAAACCAGGATGTTGAGCAGTTCTTGCGTTGTTTTGTGGCAGACAATCGAGGGGTGGTCTGAGTTTCTGCCACTTGCTGAATTTGCTCTTAACAACCATACATCCTCTTCTGCTGGTTGTTCGCCTTTTTTTTGTTGTACTGGGAGACATCCGTCGTTTGGGTCATTCTCCAAATTGGTATCGGCCGTGCCTGAAGAGGAGAATTTTTCCGGTGATTTGGAGAGAGTTTGGACGGATGTACGTGGTAATCTTCAGGAGGCTAACAGAAAATCTAAAAGGTACTTTGATAGGAAACGGCAAGAGGTTTTGTTTGCTATTGGTGACATGGTTTCGTTGTTCTCTAAGAATCAGCGATTGAGGATTCCTTCTAAAAAATTGGGTCCCAAGTTTGTAGGGCCCTTTAAGGTGCTTCAGGTTGTTAACCAATCGGCTGTTAGGTTGGAGGTTCCTACCTCCTGGAAGATTAATCCGGTGTTTCATGTTTCTTTGTTGAAAAGAGCTGATGTGTCGGATGGAGACGCCTGGGCCACTGTTCCTCCGGTGGTGGAGGACGGGGAATATGAAATTTCCCGCATCCTAAATTTTAGACGGTATAGAGGGAGTTTGCAGTATCTCGTTGCTTGGAAGGGTTTTGGACCCGAGGATAACTCATGGGTGAGGGCGGATGATGTTTCTGCGTCCAGACTTGTCAGAGCGTTTCACAAGAGGTTTCCGGGTAAGCCTGGGCCTAGGGATCCGGAGGATCCTCTTAGAAGGGGGGGTACTGTTAGAACGCTCCTGTTAGTTTTTTTCTATCTTGCTGGTCACATGACTTTTTTTGCCTATTTAATCCTGCTCCGCCCTTCTGGCTTTGCTGGACTTTATTGTAATTTCTACTCTTAAGCTAGCCAGGTGCTTTGTTACCTTACTCAATTAGTTTTGCTTGGTCTTCGGACCTCTATGTTCTATGTTGTTTGTTTGTCTTTTACTGCTACAACTTCTGTTAGGAGGTGTCCATTTTTTCTCCCAGTCCCTAGTTCTTGTAGGGATCCCTCCCTTGCATCTATAGGTCTTCGTACAGACTAGCTGAGGACTTTAGCGGGTCTGATAGCAGGATCAGATTTCCCGTTACATCGTAGGGATCAAGCTTAGTTCTATCGTAGGGACAGATCTCCCTTCTTTCCTTAGTGCTTGTAGCAGAACATAACAGTTAGGGTTCGAGTTCCCGCTGCTGCACAAGGGGAGTCACGAACCAGTCCCGCTGTGGTCCCCCATCCATCTCCGTCCGCAGTGGAACCTGCTCAGCAGAGACGTCGGTCCCAGCGTCTTGCCCATTCCAATACTGTGCAGAGACGTGCTGCTGCCCCTTCTGGATGTTCTATTATAGCCAGTGCTGGAGCAGATGTCTTTGGGACGAAGTCCTGCGTTTCCTATTGTGAATGTGTTAGAAATGAGTTCTGAGCAGAAGCTCCCTCTGGTGGTTGCAGACAGTGCTGAACCATTTAGTGAAGATTGGCAATCAGGAGTTACAGACTGGTCCTATATAAGGGAGGTTCCCTCCCATCAGGGTTGCCGGTGATCAATTGTTCTTGTCTCAACTGTGATTCCTGGTTCACTTGGAAGCTTGCTGAGTCTTGCCTGCATCTCCTGCTCTCAGATAAGAAATTTTCTGTTTTTATTTTTGTGCTTGCTTTTTGTATTGTTTCCTGCACTTTTGTGGAGGTCAGCCAGGTCCCCTCCGGGGGCTTGTGCTCCTCTCAGTTTGTCTGAGCCACTGTTGTTTGTTCTTTTTCCTTTTCCAGTTTTTTTTCAGTGGCTGCGGCTTAGTTTTGTTACACCAGAGAACTAATTTAGGTGGTAGAGGTCGTGTGATCTCAGGTGTTTTTGCAATTAGTAGTTGGTACTTTTTAGGGTTTTTTTGGGATTGCAGTAAGTGTCCTTCCTATCCTTTTCTGTCTAGGAAGATTGGGCCCCAACGTTTGCTCATACTATTTTCTGTCTGTGTCTGTATTACCTCTTGTCTAACCGCCATTACATGTTTGGGGGCTTCCTATGTTCTTTGGGGATCTGCTCCGGGGCAGATAGCTTTGCTCTTTCTATCTTTAGGTGTAGTTAACCTCTCAGGCTGTGACGAGGCGTCTAGGACCAACGTAGGTACGCTCCACGACTGCCTTTAGTTGTGGTTAGTCAGGGTACTGCAATCCAGTAGATTCCAACCTCTCTGGTGTATTGCCGTTTTTGCTTGCTCTCCTCAGCTACCAAATCATAACAGTTTCCCCTTCTGAGCATGCCCAGGGTAAGATCTCTCATTGGAGATCAGGGGTCACATGTTCAGGTACTACAGCAGCTCCTATTGGTCCGCCAGGAAGGTCCTGAAACTACATGTGTTTTGGAACAGTTTCTCATTGGTCCTTTTTCTGGCAGGTCCTGTAGCTGTTACTATAAAAGGGTGGCATGGCTGGGCCACCATGCGCTAGTATTAATTGCGTTATGTGCTTTGCGCCAGTGTGATCATGTACGCATGTGGTTAGGGCTCGGCTGAAATAAGCCCATAGAATACCAGCTTCTCGGTGAGATTTGGGTGCATGTGGTTAGGGCTTGGCTGAAATAAGCCCCTAGAATACCGGCTTCTCCGGTGAGGAGATTGCTTGATTGCGTTGCTTTCTGCATGATCACGGACTGCTATCCGCACAGCAGTTATCTGTGTATCCCTGTGAGTCTAACAGGACACAGTCTTTTTCTCAGCGGCTCTGTGACGCAACAGGGTTCGCTTTATAACGCTGGTTCAGCGCCCTAGCGTTTTACTTTGCGGCTCACTGAAGTTAAGTGAGTTCATACTTATCGCCATATAGCGCTGTGGCATTCCCGTTAGTGGCTCTGGGGATTAACAGAGTTCGCACTAACTGCCATAGCGCGCTACGGCGTTTATTTTAGCGACTCTGCGGGATAACAGAGTTCGCTACTTTCGCCATCTTACTAGCAGCGGGCTTCACCTGCACGGTGGACCCCGGGCTGCGAACGCACCTCTCTACAATATCTATTAGGTGTGTTCCGCAGACCCTAACACAGAGTACCATTCATAAAATATAATATACACTTTTATTAATATTTCACAAAAAACATGATTGTACAGGATATCATGATGATTAAAAAGACAAGATGTCACAAAAGATATTTATATAAAAATTATATACATAAAAAATGAAAAATAATAAAAACAAGATATATGTGTATGCAGGGGCATCAAAGGTCAGTAAGGTTGGAAGAAAAAAACATAATATACATAACCAATAATATAAAAAAATTAAAATTTTGTAGAGTGTATATCTCTGTTATGCTGATAAGCATAAATATATGTATACAATACCAAGGTTGCACCTGAATCTACAATTTATCACCAAGTGGTAAATATTATTGCTGAAAAATTCCAAAAAAGTCATACTGTTATTATAAATATTGTGGTGAGATGTGTACACCAATGTGATTCACATCCTAGTATGATCAACCATGTGCCATGAAAAATAAAGTGCATTAGTGACAATAATAAGAGGTACTGACCAGTCTGACACTTCTCTGCCCCGTGCACACAACACTCCAACGCGCGTTTTGCTTCTACTTTGTCAGGAAGTCAAAGTGGAGTGGTTCTGCAGCTGGTGACCACAGACCATTTCTCTGTTCTCATCCTTTTTGGCTGTTGTGGTCACTTTTGCATTTTGTCATTGCTCTCACCCCAAGAGGTACTGTACAGTAGGATGAGGTGGTGTCTTCAACCCTCAGAAGTTGCTCAGGTAGTGCAGCTCATCCAGGATGGCACATCAATGTGAGCTGTAGCAGTGTCTGTCAGCACAGTGTCCAGAGTGTGGAGAAGATGCCAGGAGACAGACCAGTACACCAGGAAGTGTGGATGTGGTCGTAGAAGGGTCACGACCCTGCAGCAGGACCGCTACCTCCTCCTATGTGCAAGTAGGATCAGTGCCAAAGCCCTGCAAAATGACTTCCAACAGGCCAATCATATCTATGTGTCTGCTCAAACTGTGAGATACAGACTCCATGAGGGTGGTATAAGGGCTTGGTGTCCACAAGTGGATGTTCTGCTTACAGCCCAACACATTGCAGGGCGATTGGCATTTGCCAGAGAACACTAAGATTGGCAGATTTGACATTGGTGTCCTGTGCTCTTCACAGATAAGAGCAGGTTCACCACACTGAGCACATGTGACAGTCTGGAGATGCCATGGAGAATGTTTGGCTGCCTGCAACAGCCTCCAGCATGACCGGTTTGACATTAGGTTAGTAATGGTGTGGGGAGGCATTTCTTTGGAAGAACCCTCCATGTGCTTGCCAGTGGTGTTTTGCTTCGACGTGCCTGTATGACCTCCTTTACAACGCCTGGGAATGGTCCTGATGAGGTGACAGAAGTTGTCCTGAGGGATCTCCTTCCAGACCTGGATCAAAGCATCAGTCAACTCCTGGACAGTCTGTGGTACATCGTGGCATTGGTGGATGGAACGAGACATGATGTCCCAGATGTACTTGATTGGATTCAGGTCTGGGGAATGGTCAAGCAAGTCCATAGCATCAATGCCTTCATCATGCAGGAACTGCTGAGACACTTCAGCCACATGAGGCCTAGCATTATCATGCATCAGAACCAACCCAGGGCCCGTTGCACCATCACATGGTCTCACAATGGATCTGAGGATCTCATCCTGGTACCTAATCGCAGTCAGCCAGTACAAAGTGTGAACACAGTGCACGCAGTCATCCAGAGCAAACTGTGAACACAGTGCACGCAGTCATCCAGCGTAAACTGTGAACACCGTTGACGCGGTCAGCCAGCGCAAACTGTTAACGCAGTGTACGCAGTCAGCCAGCACTTTTATGTTTCTATTTTTTAATCAGAGCAGACGCAGCCAGTACTTGGACTCTGAGGTATAGGACATCTCTCTTGGCCCTACTACCTAGGGACAGCTCTCTTGGCCCTACTACCCAGGGATAGCTCTCTTGGCCCTACTACCCAGGGACAGCTCTCTTGACCCTACTACCCAGGGACCACTCTCTTGGCCTTACTACCTAGGGACAGCTCCCTTGGCCCCTTTACTCAGAGAGAGCGCTTTAATCCCCACTACACTGGGACAGCTGTCTTATAGCCCTACTACCCAGGGAAAGCTGTCTTGGCCCTACTATCCAGTGACAGCTCTCTTGGCCCTACTATCCAGGGACAGCTCTCTTGGCCCTACTATCCAGGCACAGCTCTCTTGGCCCTACTACCCAGGGACAGCTCTCTTGGCCCTACTACCCAGGGACAGCTCTCTTGGCCCTGCTACCTAGGGACAGCTCCCTTGGTCCCTTTACTCAGAGAGAGCACTTTAATCCCCACTACACAGGGACAGCTGTCTTATAGCCCTACTACCCATGGACAGCTGTTTTAAGGCCCTACTACCAAGAGACACCTCTCTAATGGCCCATGGCCAGTCTGTGCATTGCCGCCCATGCTCAAACCATATTGCACGGACTTCTGCATGAGCTTTTACAATTACAAGTGGTCCTTCGAAGTCAACCATAATGCTGATGTGGCCCTTGGTGAAAATGAGTTTGACACCCCGGGCATATAACTATCATAAAGCCAAAATGACAAAATTATGCATCACACGATCATTTAAAGAGTAACTGTTGTTTTAATTATGATTTATTATTTTATAAATCAATAGTCCATGTGGAGATGAGAATCTTTGTAATATATCTTATCAGAGAAATCTGCTTCTTTCTCTGCCAAGGCTGATCAGTCATTTTCAAAATTCTCAATTACAAGTAAAATCTGTATTCAGTGAAGACAGATTGTTAAGGTACTGCCACACTAAACAATCCCGCTAGCGATCACGATAACGACGCATACTAATGTGATCGCTAGCGGGATTGTTTCTATATCGCTAAATGCGGCCACATTTAGCGATATAGTTAACGACGCTATCGCCGTTAGCGATCTTCTTAACGACTTTAGCGGTACAAAAGTACCGCTAAATCGCTAAGAAAAGGTGCCACACTAGCTATATATACTTACCCAGCGGGAGCGCCGACGAGAAAATAGGGTCCGGAACGATTCCAGCGACGAGCGAGATCACAGCAGGAAGCTCGTCGCTGGAAGCTGCCGCACTGAACAACATCGCTAACGGGATCGCTAAATAGTGACGTTTTTTAGCGATCCCGTTAGCGATATTGTTCAGTGTGGCATACCCTTTACATTACTGAGATAGGAGATAAGTTGGTTTTATTGCCTCTAACGCCTCCCTTCTCCTCTCTACATAGAAACTTATCATTACTAATTGGCATCTTCTATCTCAGTAATGTAACAATCAGTCTTCACTGAATACAGATTTTACAAAAGAATTGAGAATTTTGAGAATGAATGATCAGTCCTAGCAGAGAATGAAGAGCATTTTTCTGATAAGATGTATGACAAAATTTCTTATTTTCACATGTACTATTGATTTATAAAATTAAAATGACAATTCCCTTGCAGTAGGCTACACAGGGTGATAGCCGCTGATGTAGGCATTCCCAATAGAGCATATCTTATGTTATATTCACAAAGCAGATTTCTTTTGTAAAAATTACAGACTGTTCCTACATAAGAATAGGACATGTTAACCCCTTCATGACCCAGCCTATTTTGACCTTAAAGACCTTGCCATTTTTTGCAATTCTGACCAGTGTCCCTTTATGAGGTAATAACTCAGGAACGCTTCAACTGATCCTAGCGATTCTGAGATTGTTTTTCGTGACATATTGGGCTTCATGTTAGTGGTTAATTTTTATTCTGTTAAACCAGAGAGTTATGTGACACAAAATAGTTAATACATAACATTTCCCACATGTCTACTTTACATCAGCACAATTTTGGAAACAAAATTTTTTTTGTTAGGAAGTTATAAGGGTTAAAAGTTGACCAGCGATTTCTCATTTTAAGGCCGGCGTCACACACAACGACAAAAAATCGGTCCGTTTTAGACGGTCGATTGTCGGATCAAAATGCAAACATCACACATCCTTCTGGCATCCGATTTTCCTTCAAAGATGCGATTTAGTCGCATGTGTGTGTACCTTGTAACATCCGATTTTCATCCGACTTGCGAGATTTTCTCGCAGGCTTGCAAAACTGACATATAATGGATCCAAAAGAATAGTATTTCAATCACAAAAAAAAGAATAGATATATACACATAGAACACATATATATATATATATACATGTCATTGTGACATGTACATATACATATATTTATAGTTCCTAGACTTCTACATACTGTTATAGCCGCTAATTCAATTGCCGGCTTCTGTGAAATCACAGAAGCCGACATGAAATGATACATTGTTTCCACACAGTTAACCATGTCATTTCCTGTATTTTGATATTTGTTTAGAACTTACAATTACATGAGTGTATTTGTGCAAAATTTCAGACATGTAGGGGTTAATTAAAGGTGTAATTTCGTTGAAAAAAAAATGCGTGGGCTCCCGCTGTATTTTCTCCACCAGACAGACAAAGCAAAGCGAGTGGGGGCAGATAATAACAGCCTAGGGAGGGTACATTTTTTGTGCCCCCCCTGGCTACTAACATCTGCCCCCAGACACCCCAGAAAGGGCAAATCTATAATTAGATTCGCCCTTTCTGGCACTTTGCCCGTCTATTCCCATTGCCCTGTAGCGGTGGCGAATGGGTTAATAATCTCACCTTACTGTCACCTTAGTATTGAAAGGTGACCTTAAGGCAGGTTAATAATTGAGAGCTGTCAATTAGACAACTATCAATTATTAATCCTATTGAAGTAAATTAAAAAAACACAGACACATTAATAAAAATTAATTTTAATGAAATAAAAACACATTTTTTTTTCCATATTTTATTTTACACTTAATCCGTGCGAAGCCATTGATCTCCTAAAATAAAGATAAAAAAATAAAAAAACATTATTCTTACCTATTCCGCTGATCTGTCACGTCCCACGCTGTAATCCTTCACAAAGGGTTAACTAGCTTTGAGCCAAGCAGTGCAAGTAATCCTGCATGCTCAGCTCAAAGCTCCTGAATGAATAAGTTCCTCTCCTGGCGACAGGAGAGGATGTGTTTCATGAATGAAGCTTAATTGATTGTGTCCACTTTCCCTTTAGGTCAGATCACTAAAGTTAAATTGCCAATAAATCAATTAAGCTCCATTCATGAATCTATTCCTCTACTTTTGCTGGGAGAGGAACTTATTCATTCATGGGGTTAGAGCTAGTAGACAGAATTATCTCCCTGCTAACTGTAACCTCTTAACCCTTTCTGATGGATTACAGCGTGGGACCTGACTGTACATCGGATTGGTAAGTATAATTTTGCTTTTTTATTTTATTTTTATTACAGGAAATGGTTTTAGCAGGAAAATAAAATATGGTAAAAAACTGTGTGATTATTTAATTAAACTTATTTTTTATTAAACTGTGTGTGTTTGATTTTTCTTTCATACAATAGGATTAATAATTGATAGTTGTCTAATTGACAGCTCTCAATTATTAACCTGCCTTAAGGTCACCTTTCAATACTAAGGTGACAGTAAGGTGAGATTATTAACCCATTCGCCACCGCTACAGGGCAATGGGAATAGACGGTCAAAGTGCCAGAAAGGGCGAATCTAATTATAGATTTGCCCTTTCTGGGGTGTCTGGGGGCAGATGTTAGTAGCCAGGGGGGGCACAAAAAATGTACCCTCCCTAGGCTGTTATTATCTGCCCCCACTCGCTTTGCTTTGTCTGTCTGGTGGAGAAAATACAGCGGGAGCCCACGCATTTTTTTTCAACGAAATTACACCTTTAATTAACCCCTACATGTCTGAAATTTTGCACAAATACACTCATGTAATTGTAAGTTCTAAACAAATATCAAAATACAGGAAATGACATGGTTAACTGTGTGGAAACAATGTATCATTTCATGTCGGCTTCTGTGATTTCACAGAAGCCGGCAATTGAATTTGCGGCTATTACAGTATGTAGAAGTCTAGGAAATATAAATATATATATATATATACATGTCACAATTACATATATATATATATATATATATATGTATTCTATGTGTGTATATCTATTCTTTCTATTCTTTATTAAAGCTGTCAGTGTGATTTTACAGTATAGCCGGGGATGAATTGCCGGCTTTTCTAAAGGACACCGATGCGATTTCATCGCAAGTCACACAGTGTGGTCCGTTTGTAATCCGATTTTTCATCGCTCCCATAGACTTGCATTGGCGATTGTCGACCGACAATCGGTGACAATCGCAGCATGCTGCGATTGTACACGGACGTTTAAAACGGACCACAAAAAATCTGATACTAGGAGCTGCTCCATAGATCAACATAGGTCCGACTGCAATGCGATTTTTCATCGCATTGCAGTCGTCCGATTCTGTCGCCAGTGTGACGCCGGCCTTACAGCAAAATTTACAAAACCATTTTTTTTAGGGACCACCTCACATTTGAAGTCACTTTGAGGGGTCTATATGGCAGAAAATACCAAAAAGTGACACCATTATAAAAACTGCACCCCTCAAGCTACTCAAAACTACATTCAAGAAGATTATTAACCCTTCAGGTGCTTCAGAGGAACTAAAGCAACGTGGAAGGAAAAAATGGACATTTTAATTTTTCCAACACAAATGTTATTTTAGCATAAATTTTTTCATTTTTGCATGGGCAACAGGATAAAATGGATCCTAAAATTTGTTGGGCAATTTCTCCTGAGTACACAGATACCTCATATGTGGTCATTAACCACTGTTTGGGCGTACGGCAGGGCTCAGAAGGGAAGGAGCGCCATTTGACTTTTTGAATGGAAAATATGCTGGAATATTTAGCGGTTGCCATGTCGCATTTGGAGAGTCCCTGCGTGCCTAAACATTGGAGCTCCCCCACAAGTAACCCCATTTTGGAAACTAGACCCCCCAAGGAACTTATCTAGATGCATAGTGAGCACTTTGAACCCCCAGGTGCTTCACAAATTGATCCGTAAAAAAAAGAAAGTACTTTTTTTTCACAAAAATTTTCTTTTAGCATCAGTTTTTTTCATTTTCACATGGGCAACAGGATAAAATGGATCCTAAAATTTGTTGGGCAGTTTATCCTGAGTACACAGATAGCTCATATGTGGTCATAAACCACTGTTTGGGCGCACGGCAGGGCCCAGAAGGAAAGGAGCGCCATTTGACTTTTTGAATGGAAAATTAGCTCCAATCGTTAGCGGACACCATGACGCGTTTGGAGAGCCCCTGTGTGCCTAAACAGTGAAAAAAAAACACAAGTGACACCATTTTGGAAACTAGACCTCTTCTGGAACTTATCTAGATGTGTTGTGAGCACTCTGAACCCCCAAGTGCTTCACAGAAGTTTATTACGCAGAGCAGTAAAAATAAAAAAATATTTTTTTTTCCTCAAAAATGATTTTTTTAGCCCGTTATTTTTTATTTTCACAAGGGTAACAGGAGAAATTGGACCACAAAAGTTGTTATGCAATTTGTCCTGAGTACACCAATACCCCATATGTGGGGAGAACCACTGTTTTGGCGCATGGGAGAGCTCAGAAGGGAAGGAGCGCCATTTTGGAATACAGACTTGATGGAATGTTCTGCGGGCGTCATGTTGCGTTTGCAGAGCCCCTGATGTGCCTAAACAGTAGAAACCCCCCACAAGTGACCCCATTTTGGAAACTAGACCCCCCAATGAGCTTATCTAGATGTGTGTGAGCACTTTGAACCCCCAAGTGCTTCACAGAAGTTTATAAACGCAGAGCACTGAAAATAAATCTTTTTTTCGTCAAAAAATGATTTTTTTAAGCCACAATTTTTTATTTTCACAATGGTACAGGAGAAATTGGACCCCAAAAGTTGTTGTTCAGTTTGTCCTGAGTACAATAGTACCCCATATGTGGGGGGAACCACTGTTCGGGTACACGTCGGGGCTCGGAAGGGATGTAGTGATGCTTTGAAATGCGACTTGATGGAATGGTCTGCGGGCATCTTGCTACGTTTGCAGAGCCCCTGATGTGCCTAAACAGTAGAAACCCCCACAAGTGACCCCATTTTGTAAACTAGACCCCCAGGAACTTATCCAGATGTGTGGTGAGCACTTGAACCCCAAGTGCTTCACAGAAGTTTATAATGCGAGCCTGAAATAAAAATCATTTTTTTCGTCAAAACTGATTTTTTAACCCGCAATTTTTTATTTTCCAAGGGTAACAGGAGAAATTGGACCCAAAAGTTGTTGTACATTTGTCCTGAGTACACTGTACCCATATGTGGGGGAACCACTGTTCGGGCACACGTTGGGGCTCTGGAGGGAAGTAGTGACGTTTTGAAATGCTGACTTTGATGGAATAATCTGCGGGCATCATGTTACTTTTGCAGAGCCCCTGATGTGCCTAAACAGTAGAAACCCCCCACAAGTGACCCCATTTTGGAAACTAGACACCGCACGGAACTTATCTAGATGTGCGGTGAGCACTTTGAACCCTCAAGGCTACACAGAAGTTTATAATGCCCGGGCATGAAAATAAAAAAATCATATTTTTTCCACAAACATGATCTTTTGGTCCCCAATTTTTTTATTTTCCCAAGGGTAACAGGAGACATTAGACCACAAAAGTTGTTGTTCAATTTGTCCTGAGCACACTGATATCCCATATGTGGGAGAAAACTACTGTATGGGCATATGTTGGGGCTCGGAAGGGAAGTAGTGACGTTTTGAAATGCCAACTTGATGGAATGGTCTGCAGGCGTCATGTTACGTTTCCAGAGCCCCTGATGTGCCTAAACAGTAGAAACTCCCCACATGTGACCCTATTTTGCAAACTAGACCCCACAAGGAACTTATCTAGATGTGTGGTGAGCACTTTAAACCCCCAAGGGCTACACAGAAGTTTATAACGCCCGGGCATGAAAACAAAAAAAATCATATTTTTTCCACAAACATGATCTTTTAGTCCCAATTTTTTTATTTTCCCAAGGGTAACAGGAGAAATTAGACCCAAAAAGTTGTTGTCCAATTTGTCCTGAGTACGCTGATATCCCATATGTGGGAGAAAACTACTGTATGGGCACACGTCGGGGCTCGGAAGGGAAGTAGTGACGTTTTGAAATGCCGACTTGATGAAATGGTCTGCGGGCGTCATGTTACGGTTGCTGAGCCCATGATGTTCCTAAACAGTAGAAACCCCCCCAAGTGATCCCATTTTGGAAACTAGATCCCCAAGGAACTCCTCTAGATGTGTGGTGAGCACTTTGAATCTCCAAGTTCTTCACAGAAGTTTATAACGCAGAGCTGTGAAAATAAAAAATCATTTTTTTCCACAAAAATAATTTTTTGTCCCCAATTTTTTTTCCCAAGGGTAACAGGAGAAATTAGACCCCCAAAGTTGTTGTGCAATTTTTCCTGAGTACGCTGATACACCATATGTGGGGGTAAACCACTGTTTGGGCACACGTCGGGGTTCGGAATAAAGGGAGCACTGTTTGACTTTTTGAACGCAAAATTTGCAGGAATCAATGGTGGCGCCATGTCGTGTATGGACACCCCTGATGTGCCTAAATAGTGGAAACCCCTCAATTCTAACTCCAACCCTAACCCCAACACACCTCTAACCCCAACCCCTACACACCCCTAACCCTAATCCAAATCCTAACAATAACCCTAACCCCAACACATCCCTAACCCTAATCCCAACTCTAACCATAACCCTAACCACAAGCCTAACCCTAATCCCAACCCTAACCCCAAAACACCCCTAACACTTATCCTAACTCTAACCCTAACCACAAACCTAACCCTAATCCCAACCCTAACCCTAATTCCAACCCTAATTCTAACCCTAACCCTAATTCCAACCCTAACCCTAATTCTAACACTAATGCTAACCCTAACCCTAGTTCTAACCCTAACCCTAGTTCTAACCCTAAGGCTGGGTTCATATTGCGTTTTACCAGCCTGTTCAACACATAGCGTTGACGGGCTGGTAACGGTATAGTATAACGCGATCGCGTTATGCTATACACACTAGCGCAGGTGAATCAGCAGATGATTCATCTGTGCTAGCGGTGACGGAGCCCAGTTGCTGCAGCCCGCGTCCGAGGCTCCGTCACTGAATGACGGCACGTCGCGAACGCATGCCGCTTTACGGCATGCGTCGCGATGCGCCCACAAATGAGGGTGAATGGCAGCATTAATGGACTGCGTTACACCGCGTTATACTGCGGTGTAACGCAGTCCATCTAACGGACTGCCATAACGCAATATGAACACAGCCTTATAATCGTAACCCTAACCCTAATAAGAAAAAAATATATATAAATTTTTTTATTTTATTTGTCCCTACCTATGGGGGTGATAAATGGGGCATTTATTTACTTTTTTTTATTTTGATCACTGTGAGAGTTTATCACAATGATCAAAATACATTTCTGGACTCTGGAGGGTGCACTGTGCATGCGCCGTCCGGTAGGCGCACTGAGCATGCTCCCGCCATTTTGCAAGATGGCGGCGCCCATGAAACATCCCGAATGGACGCCGGGACAGATCCAGGGACATCGGAGGACCGGGAGAGGTGAGTAGGGGGTCGGAAGGTAAGGGGGGATCGGAAGGTGGGGGGAGCGGAGGCAAGGAGGGGAGCATTTAGTGACGGCGGTGACCGATCGCCGCCATCTATCCGTGGAGGCGGCCGATCGCTGTCGTGACTCGTGTGGGGGGGGTCGGATCTCGTTCTCCAGCCATGGCAGGTGCTATTGCAGCATCGGCCATGGCTGGATTGTAATATTTCACCAAATTTCAATGGTGAAATATTACAGATTGCTCTGATTGGCTGTTTCACTTTTAACAGCCAATCAGAGCGATCGTAGCCACGTGGGGGTTAAGCCAACCCCCCTGTGGTGAAGCACAAAGGGTCTTGTGCCTGCGGGTCGGGTGACCTTTCAGTGACCCCGGTCACCCGACCCGCAGGAACGCGATCCTTTCATGACACAGGGTATGCGTCATAGGTCGGATTGGCACCGACTTTCATGACGCATACGCTGTGTCACAGGTCGGGAAGGGGTTAATAAGGTTATCTAATACTCCGAGAATCTCTAATTAAAAACTGCATTCACCAATTTAAAATAAAAATACCTTATACTCACCTCACGTACCAGCGCCTTTCCAGTGATGTTGGCGCCGGGTCTCTTAAGGCTCACATGATATTATTGTACCACGTGAGCCCTGCAGCCAATAAGAAGCTACTATTTGTCTGCTGTGCCCTCACATTTTTTCAGACTAATCTAGGACTTCCACACGATGTGTGACTGTTGATTCTGAGACCTGTTATGAATGTTTTAGAAATGAATTCTGAGCAGAAGCTCCCTCTGGTGGTTACAAACAGTACTGAACCATTCAATGAGGATTGGCAATCAGGAATCACAGACTGGCTGGATATAAGGGAGGTTTCCCCCCATCATGGTTGCCGGTGATCAATTGTTCTTGTCTCAACGTTGTTTCCTGGTTCACTTGGAAGCTTGCGGAGTCTTGCCTCTTCTCTTGCTCTCAGATAAGATATTTTCTGTTTTTTGTTTTTGTGCTTCCATTTGCATATTTCTCTGCATTTCTGTGAGGTTGGCCAGGTTCCCCTCCCCGGGGGGCTTGGGCTCCTCTAGGTTCCTCTGGAGCCACTGTTGTTTGTTCATTTGCCTTTTCCAGTTTTTTCTGTGGCTGCGGCTTGGTTTTGTTGCACCAGAGAACTGGTTTGGGTGGTAGAGGTCGTGTGATCTCAGGTGTTTTTGCAATTAGTAGCGTTGGCTTTTTTTTAGGGTTTTTTTTGGATTGCAGTAAGTATCCTTCCTATCCTTTTCTGTATAGCCAGATTGGGCCCCAGCGTTTGCTCATACTGTTTTCTGTCTGTGTCTGTATTTCCTCTTGTCTGGCCGCCATTACATGTTTGGGGGCTTCCTATGTTCTTTGGGGATCTGCTCCGGGGCAGATAGCTTTCCTCTTTCTATCTGTGGGTGTAGTTAGCCTCTCAGGCTGTGACAAGGCGTCTAGGACCAACGTAGGAACGCTCCACGGCTGCCTTTAGTTGTGGTGGTTAGTCAGGGTACTGCAATCCAGTAGATTCCAACCTCTCTGGTGTATTGCCGTTTTTGCCTGCTCTCCTCAGCTACCAAAACATAACAGAGACCCCCACTGATCACTTAAAAGAGCCTTTAGAATTATGCAGCTCAGAAGATAGAAGTGCACACAACGGGGAATGCACGGATGGAGTAGAAGTCCTATGAAATTCGACTGCATCTGTATTTCGCTGTGCCCGTGGTCAGGCAGTAGTGGTGCTGTGCCCTCCCATCTCCTGAGCAGAACACTTCCATTAACCAATTGGCAGTAGTCTCTGGACTCTGACCTAGCTACACCCTCTGCTCAGAATTAAAGCATATAAGAAAACGATTTCCTGAAAGTTTAGTTACGCTTTAAACTGAACAGTTTATTCATTCCAGGTCTTCAATATCAGAAGCACATGCAAAGTTAACCCCTTAATGACCGCCGATAGGCCTTTTAACGGCGGTCATTAAGGGTACTTAAACCACAAAAAGTGAATAGCGCCCCCCAGAGGCGCATTTTCTCCGGGGTCTCGGCTACTGGGGGTAGCCGAGACCCAGAGAACATGAATCGGGTCGGTTTTTACCGACACCTATGTTGCGATCGCCGTTATTAACCCTATAACGGCGACCGCAACAAAAAAAAAAAGTTGTGTCATTTAATTTCTCTGTCCTCTGATGTCATCGGACATCAGAGGACAGAGAAAAAGGGTCCCCGGGACCCCCATGTGGCCCCCGATGTCCTGCATGTGGCCCCAGGGCCCTCCGGTGTCCCCCGGGGCCGGCGCGATGAAGAAAATGGCGGGCGCATGCTCAGTGCGCCCGCCGCTAAGTGCCGCTGTGCTGGGGGGGATGGGCAAATATTCTCTGGGGTCTCGGCTACCGGGGGTAGCCGAGACCCCAGAGAACATGATCCGGGTCGGTATTCACCGATCCCGGTGTTGCGATCGCGTCTATGCAAGCATAGACGCGATCGCAAAAAAAAAAAAAAGATTTCTCTCCCTCTGATGTGATCGCACATCAGAGGGGAGAAAATGAGGATCCCCAGGTCCCCGATCGCCCCCCTATACTTACTGGTGTCCTCCGTCCTCCCGCAGGCCCCAGGATCCCGGCGTCTTCTTCCTGCAAAAAAAAATGGGGGCGCATGCGCAGTGCGCCTGCCGATCTGCTTGGCGGAAGATTCAAAAATTTTTTCATTCATTCTCCAGAAAGTGCATTTTGATCACTGTGATAAACTATCACAGTGATCAAAATAAAAAAAAACAGTACATAACCCCCCCATTTATCACCCCCTTAGTTAGGGACATATAATAAAAAATAGAAATTATATTTATTTTCATTTTTCTGTTAGGGTTAGGGTTATAATTAGGGTTAGGGTTATAATTAGGGTTAGGGTTAGCATTAGGGTTAGCATTAGGGTTAGGGTTATAATTAGCGTTAGGGTTAAGCTGGGTTCACACTGCGTTATGGCAGTCCGTTAGACGGACTGCGTTACACCGTGGTATAACGCGGTGTAACGCAGTCCGTTAGCGCTGCCATTCACCCCCATTTGAGGGCGCATCGCGACGCATTCCGTAAAGCGGCATGCGTTTGCGACGTGCAATCATTCAGTGACGGAGCCTCGGACGCGGGCTGCAGCGTCTGGGCTCCGTCACTGCTAGCGCAGATGAATCATCTGCTCATTCCTCTGCGCTAGCGGGTATAGCATTACGCGATCGCGTTATGCTATACCGTTACCAGCCCGTCAACGCTATATGTTGAACGGGCTGGTAAAACGCAAAATGAACCTAGCCTTAGGGTTAGGGTTATAATTAGGGTTACAATTAGGGTTAGGGTTAAAATTAGGGTTAGGGTTACAATTAGAGTTAGGGTTACAATTAAGGTTAGGGTTACAATTAAGGTTAGGGTTACAATTAGGGTTGGAATTAGGGTTGGGATTTAGGTTAGGATTAGGGTTGGGATTAGGGTTAGGGGTGTGTTGGGATTAGGGTTGGAGCTAGAATTGAGAGATTTCCACTATTTGGCACATCAGGGGGTCTCCAAACACGACGTGGGGTTCAAAAAGTCAAATGGCGCTCCCTCCCTTCCGAGCCCTGCCGTGCGCCCAAACAGTGGTTTACCCCAACATATGGGGTATCAGCGTACTCAGGACAAATTGCACACCAATTTTCGGGTTCTAATTTCTCCTGTTACCCTTGGGAAAATAAAAAATAGCTGGCTAAAAAAAATCATTTTTGAGAAAAAAAATGATTTTTTATTTTCACAGCTCTGCGTTTATAAATTTCTGTGAAACACTTGGGGGTTCAAAGTGCTCACCACACATCTAGATAAGTTCCTTAAGGGTCTAGTTTCCAAAATGGGGTCACTTGTGGGGGGTTTCCACTGTTTAGACACATCAGGGGGTCTCCAAACACGACGTGGCTTTCAAAAAGTCAAATGGCGCTCCCTCCCTTCCGAGCCCTGCCGTGCGCCCAAACAGTGGTTTACCCCAACATATGGGGTATCAGCGTACTCAGAACAAATTGCACACCAATTTTGGGGTTCTAAATTCTCCTTTTACCCTTGGGAAAATAAAAAATAGCTGTCTAAAGGAATCATTTTTAAGAAAAAAAATGATTTTTTATTTTCACAGCTCTGCGTTTATAAATTTCTGTGAAACACTTGGGGGTTCAAAGTGCTCACCACACCTCTAGATAAGTTCCTTAAGGGGTCTAGTTTCCAAAATGGGGTCACTTGTGGGGGTTTCCACTGTTTAGACACATCAGGGGGTCTCCAAACACGACGTGGTTTTCGAAAAGTCAAATGTCGCTCCCTCCCTTCAGAGCCCTGCCGTGTGCCCAAACAGTGGTTTACCCCAACATATGGGGTATCAGCGTACTCAGGACAAATTGCACACCAATTTTGGGGTTCTAATTTCTCCTGTTACCCTTGGGAAAATAAAAAATAGCTGGCTAAAAAAAACATTTTTGAGAAAAAAAATGATTTTTCATTTTCACGGCTCTGCGTTTATAAATTTCTGTGAAGCACTTGGGGGTTCAAAGTGCTCACCACACATCTAGATAAGCTCCTTGGGGGTCTAGTTTCCAAAATGGTGTCACTTGCAGGGTGTTTCTACTGTTTAGGTACATCAAGGGCTCTGCAAACACAACATGACGCTCGCAGAACATTCCATCAAAGTCTGCATTACAAAATGGCGCTCCTTCCCTTCCAAGCACTCCCATGCGCCCAAACAGTGGTTTCACCCCACATATGGGGTATCAGCGTACTCAGGAAAAATTGCACAACAACTTTTTGGGTCCAATTTCTCCTGTTACCCTTGGGAAAATAAAAAAAATAGCGGGCTAAAGAATCATTTTTGAGGAAAAAAAATGATTTTTTATTTTCACGGCTCTACGTTTATTAATTTCTGTGAAGCACTTGGGGGTTCAAAGTGCTCACCACACATCTAGATAAGTTCCTTAAGGGGTCTAGTTTCCAAAATGGTGTGATTTGTGGGGGTTTCGACTGTTTAGGCGTATCAGGGGCTCTCCAAACGCGACATGGCGTCCAATTTCAATTCCAGCCAATTTTGGTTTGAAACAGTCAAACAGCGCTCCTTCCCTTCCAAGCCCTGCCGTGCGCCCAAACAGTGGTTTACCCCCACATATGGGGTATCGGCATGCTCAGGACAAATTGCACAAAAACTTTTGGGGTCTTGTTACCCTTGGGAAAATAAAAATTGGGGTGAACAGATCGTTTTTGTGGAAAAAATATGATTTTTTATTTTCACGGTTCTATGTTATAAACTTCTGTGAAGCACTTGGAGGTTCAAAGTGCTCACCACACATCTAGATAAGTTCCTTAGGGGTCTAATTTCCAAAATGGGGTCACTTGTGGGGGGTTTCCACTGTTTAGACACATCAGGGCCTCTACAAACACGACATGACGTCCAGCCAATTCTGCGCTGAAAAAGTCAAACGGCGCTCCTTCCCTTCCAAGCTCTGCCTTGCACCCAAACAGTGGTTTACCCCCACATATGGGGTATCAGCATGCTCAGGACAAATTGCCACAAAAACTTTTGGGGTCTTGTTACCCTTGGGAAAATAAAAATTGGGGTGAAAAGATTGTTTTTGTGGAAAAAATATGATTTTTTATTTTCACTGTTCTATGTTATAAACTTCTGTGAAGCACTTGGAGGTTCAAAGTGCTCACCACACATCTAGATAAGTTCCTTGGGGGGTCTAGTTTCCAAAATGGGGTCACTTGTGATGGGTTTCCACTGTTTAGACACATCAGGGCCTCTACAAACGCGACATGGCGTCCAGCCAATTCTGCGTTGAAAAAGTCAAATGTCGCTCCTTCCCTTGCAACCTCTGCCGTGCGCCCAAAAAGTGGTTTACCCCCACATATGGGGTATCGGCTTAATCAGGAGAAATTGTACAACAAATTTTGTGGTTCATTTTTTATTTTAACAGTTGTGAAAATAAAAAAAATAGGTTCCGAAGTAAAGTTTTTGCAAAAAAAGTTAAATGTTAATTTTTTTCCTTCCACATTGCTTCAGTTCCTGTGAAGCACGTAAAGGGTTAATAAACTTCTTGAATGTGGTTTTGAGCACCTTGAGGGGTGCAGTTTTTAGAATGGTGTCACTTTTGGCTATTTTCTATCATATAGACCCCTCAAAGTGACTTCAAATGTGATGTGGTCCCTAAAATAAAAATGGTGTTGTAAAAATGAGAAATCGCTGGTCAACTTTTAACCCTTATAACTTCGTAAGAAAAAAAAAGTTGGTCCCAAAATTGTGCTGATGTAAAGTAGACATGTGGGAAATGTTATTTATTAAGAAATTTGTGTGACATATCTCTGATTTAAGGGCATAAAAATTTAAAGTTTGAAAATTGTTAAATTTTCAAAATTTTCGCCATATTTCCGTTTTTTTTATAAATAAACACAAGTCATATCAAAGAAATTTTACCACTAACGTGAAGTACAATATGTCACGAAAAGACAATCTCAGAATCAGCGGGATTCGTTAAAGCGTTCCAGAGTTATAACCTCATAAAGTGACAGTGGTCAGAATTGTAAAAATTGGCCCTGTCATTAAGCTGCAAAATGGCTCTGTCACTAAGGGGTTAAGTTTGCGAAGGAAGGTGACAGAAGAAGATGCTTTGATAGCCATCTTATTATTTGAAGCCTCTCTTACTATGAAACATGGTAATTACATTTGTAAAGTGCAAAAGAAATATGATAACATCTCTGTACAGTATTAGTTTGTGCATATTAAAATATAGCAAGTGTGTATTAATTGTCATTAAAGGAAAGAAAGGAGAGCACCACACATAGGGAGACATTGATTAATACAAGAAAAATATATATTTATTATTGTGCTTTGGAAAAAGCACTATATTGTTATTCACATTATTCTTTTTCCGTGTTCTTCTTCTTCTCCAGATTTGCGCAATTAATACAGCCCGAACCGCTCGGTGTACAGACTCCGTTCAAACAAGGTTTTGAAGCTAGCTGCCGTGACAGGTGTGCTAAGTATTTTTGGAGTCGATCGGATTTTTTGCTTTTTAACCCTTTACGTTTGAAAAAAAAAATCTTCCCATTGGAATGCATTGATTTTGAACTTAAATGTACGTCTCGGGCTTGGAATTTTTTAAAATCGAAAAATGATATTTTTCCTCCGACTGTTAACCCCCTGAGGACATTTTTGTAGAAAAAAAATTTTGCCACCTCAAAACGTGCGTAAAAAAATGGCGTAAAAATAAATTGCCATAGGAATTAATGGCCCCATTGTAATCAATGGGCTCCCATATAAATCAATAATATAGCTGTGAGGCGTTTGTAAGGACCAACTACCACACCAGCTATAAATAACCCGGTTGCTAGGTGACAACCCATGAACTATAGTGGCCCCGGGTAGTAGGTGGCACAGCCATGAATTTTAATGACCTGAACTGGAAACACAAACTCCCATAGGAATTTAAATAGCCATAGATTATTGCGGAGGCTGCCATGTATGCAAATCTAGCATCATCACATGACCTTATTGGCCAATAGAATCTTGTAGGTACTTCATTCACATGTCCGAGCATGTTCGCTCAACACTACCGGGCACCAATTCAAAGCACAATCTGTAGTTCCTTCAGGAAATGCCCATCTAGTTGTAATGTGTTAGCCATTGGATAGAAAAATATTAAAATTTAAGAGTCCTCAGAGGTTGTTACCATTAACCACTTCTCTCCAGCCTTGTGTTTATCAAAATATAAAATATTTAACAAATTTGAAAATTTTGCAATATTCAAACTTTGAATTTTTATAACCTTAACCCCTTCACCCCCAAGGGGGGTTTGCACGTTAATGACCGGGCCAATTTTTACAATTCTGACCACTGTCTCTTTATGAGGTTATAACTCTGGAACGCTTCAACGGATCTTCGCGATTCTGAGATTGTTTTCTCGTGACATATTGTACTTCACGTTAGTGGTAAAATTTCTTCGATATACCTTGCATTTATTTTTGAAAAAAAACGCAAATATGGTGAAAATTTTGCAATTTTCAAACTTTTAATTTTTTTTCCCTTAAAACAGAGAAATATGTCACACAAAATACTTAAGAAATAACATTTCCCACATGTCTACTTTACATCAGCACAATTTTGGAACCAAAATTTTTTTTTGTTAGGAAATTCTAAAGGTTAAAAGTTGACCAGTGATTTCTCATTTTTACAACAAAATTTACAAAGCCATTTTTTTAGGGACCACCTCACATTTGAAGTCACTTTGAGGGGTCTATATAGCAGAAAATACCCAAAAGTGACACCATTCTAAAAACTGCACCCCTCAAGGTACTCAAAACCACATTCAAGAAGTTTAATAACCCTTCAGGTGCTTCACAGGAGCTGAAGCAACGTGGAAGGAAAAAATTAATATTTAACTTTTTAGCCACAAAAATGATCTTTTACAAACTTTTTTTTATTTTCACAAGGGTAAAAGGAGAAAATGGGCAGATAAAGTTGTTGTGCAATCTCTCCTAAGTACGCCAATACCCCATATGTGGGGAAAACCACTGTTTGGGCGCACGGAAGAGCTCGTAAGGGAAGGAGCGCCGTTTGACTTTTTCAAACTAAAATTGGCTGGAGTTGAGATTGGACGCCATGTCGTGTTTGGAGAGCCCCTAATGCGCCTAAACAGTGGAAACCCCCCACAAGTGACACCATTTTGGAAACTAGACCCCCTAAGGAACTTATCTAGATCTGTTGTGAGCACTTTGAACCCCAAAGTGTTTCACAAAAGTTTATAATGCCTGGGTGTGAAAAAACAAACAAACCAATTTTCCACAAAAATGATTTTTTAGTCCCAAATTTTTGATTTTTCCCAAGGAAATTGGACCCCAAAAGTTGTTGTCCAATTTGTCCTGAGTACGCTGATACCCCATATGTGGGGGGGGGGAACTGTTTGGGCGCACGGCAGGGCTTGGAAAGGAAGCAGTAACGTTTTGGAATGCAAACATTGATGGGGGTCATGTTCCGTTTGTAGTGCCCCAGATGAGCCTAAACAGTGGAAACCCCCCACAAGTGACCCCATTTTGGAAGCTAGACCCCCTAAGGAACTTATCTAATCTTTGGTGAGCACTTTGAACCCCCAAGTGCTTCACACAAGTTTATAATGCCCGGGCATGAAAATAAAAAATCCTATTTTTTTCCCACAAAAATTATCTCTTAGTCACTAATTTTTTATTTTCCCATAGGTAACAGGAGAAATTGGACCTCAAAAGTTGTTGTCCAATTTGTCCTGATACCCCATATGTGGGGGGGAACCACTGTTTGGGCGCATAGCAGAGCTCGGAATGGAAGGAGCACCATTTGACTTTTTCCAACCAAAATTGGCTGGAATTGAGATTGGACGCCATGTTGCATTTGGAGAGTCCCTGATGTGCCTAAACAGTGGAAACCCCCCACAAGTGACCCCATTTGGGAAACTAGACCCCCTAAGGAACTTATCTAGATCTTTGGTGAGCAATTTTAACCCCCAAGTGCTTCACACAAGTTTATAAGGTAGAGCCGTAAAATTAAAAAATCATATTTTTTACACAAAATTTATCTTTTCACCACAATTTTTATTTTCCCAAGGGTAACAAGACTCCAAAAGTTGTTGTCCAATTTGTCCTGAGTACGCTGATACCCCATATGTGGGGGTAAACCACTGTTTGGGTGCATGGCAGAGTTTGGAAGGGAAGGAGCGCCGTTTGACTTTTTCAACGCAGAATTTACTGGATGCCATGTCGTGTTTGGAGAGCTCCTGATCTGCCTAAACAGTGGAAACCCCCCACAAATGACACCATTTTTGAAACTATACCCCTCAAGGAACTTATCTAGATGTGTGGTGAGCACTTTGAACCCTGAAGTGCTTCACAGAAGTTTATAACGTACAGCCGTAAAAATAAAAAATCCTTTTTTTTTTTTACAAAAATGATTTTTTCGCCCCCAATATTTTATTTTCACAAGGATAACAGGAGAAATTGGACCCCAAAATTTGTTGTCCAATTTGTCCTGAGTATGCTGATACCCAATATGTGGGAGAAAACTACTGTATGGGTGCACGTCTGGGCTCGGAAGGGAAGTAGTGACGTTTTGGATTGCAGACTTTGATGGAATGGTCTGGGGGCCTCATGTCGCATTTGGAGAGCCCCGGATGCGCCTTAACAGTGGAAACCCCCCACAAGTGACCCCATTTTGGAAAATAGACCCCACAAGGAACTTATCTAGAAGTGTGTTGAGCACTTTGAACCCCGAAGTGCTTCACAGAAGTTTATAACGTACAGCTGTAAAAATAAAAAATCCTTTTTTTTTTTACAAAAATGATTTTTTTCGCCCCCAATATTTTATTTTCACAAGAGTAACAGGAGAAATTGGACCCCAAAATGTGTTGTCCAATTTGTCCTGAGTACGCTGATACCCAATATGTGGGAGAAAACTACTGTATGGGTGCACGTCTGGGCTCGGAAGGGAAGTAGTGACGTTTTGGATTGCAGACTTTGATGGAATGGTCTGGGGGCGTCATGTCGCATTTGGAGAGCTCCTGATGCGCCTTAACAGTGGAAACCCACACAAGTGACCCCATTTTGGAAAATAGACCCCACAAGGAACTTATCTAGAAGTGTGTTGAGCACTTTGAACCCCGAAGTGCTTCACAGAAGTTTATAACGTACAGCTGGAAAAATAAAAAATCTTTTTTTTTTTTACAAAAATGATTTTTTCGCCCCCAATATTTTATTTTCACAAGAGTAACAGGAGAAATTGGACCCCAAAAGTTGTCCAATTTGTCCTGAGTACGCTGATACCCAATATGTGGGAGTAAACTACTGTATGGGCGCACGTCGGGCTCGGAAGGGAAGTAGTGACGTTTTGGATTGCAGACTTTGATGGAATGGTCTGGGGGCGTCATGTCGCATTTGGAGAGCCCTGATGCGCCTAAACAGTGGAAACCCCCCACAAGTGACCCCATTTTGGAAAATAGACCCCACAAGGAACTTATCTAGATGTGTGTGAGCACTTTGAACACCGAAGTGCTTCACAGAAGTTTATAACGTACAGCCGTAAAAATAAAAAATCCTTTTTTTTTTTTACAAAAATGATTTTTTCGCCCCCAATATTTTATTTTCACAAGAGTAACAGGAGAAATTGGACCCCAAAATTTGTTGTCCAATTTGTCCTGAGTACGCTGATACCCAATATGTGGGAGAAAACTACTGTATGGGTGCACGTCTGGGCTCGGAAGGGAAGTAGTGACGTTTTGGATTGCAGACTTTGATGGAATGGTCTGGGGCGTCATGTCGCATTTGGAGAGCCCCTGATGTGCCTTAACAGTGGAAACCCCCACAAGTGACCCCATTTTGGAAAATAGACCCCACAAGGAACTTATCTAGAAGTGTGTTGAGCACTTTGAACCCCGAAGTGCTTCACAGAAGTTTATAACATACAGCTGGAAAAATAAAAAAATCTTTTTTTTTTTTACAAAAATGATTTTTTCGCCCCCAATATTTTATTTTCACAAGGGTAACAGGAGAAATTGGACCCCAAAAGTTGTCCAATTTGTCCTGTGTACACTGATACCCAACATGTGTGAGAAAACGACTGTATGGGTACACGTCTGGGCTCGGAAGGGAAGTAGTGATGTTTTGGATTGCAGACTTTGATGGAATGGTCTGGGGGCGTCATGTCGCATTTGGAGAGCCCCTGATGCGCCTAAACAGTGGAAACCCCCCACAAGTGACCCCATTTTGGAAAATAGACCCCACAAGGAACTTATCTAGAAGTGTGGTGAGCGCTATGAAGCCCCAAGTGCTTCACATAAAATTTATAACATACAGCCGTAAAAACAAAAAAATCATTTTTTTTTTTACAAAAATTATTTTGTTGCCCCCAGTGTTTTATTTTCCCAAGGGTAACAGAAGAAATAGGACAAATTGCACAATAACTCTTGTGGTCCAGAGTACGCTGATACCTCATATGCGGGGGTAAACTACTGTTTGGGCGCATGGCAGAGCTCAGAAGTGAAGGAGCACCGTTTGTCTTTTTCAACGCAGAATTGGCTGGAATTGAGATCAGACGCCATGTCACATTTGGAGAGCCCCTGATGTGCCTAAACAGCAGAAACCCCCCAATTCTAACTCCAACCTTAACCCCAACACACCCCTAACCCTAGTCCCAACCCTAACCACAAACCTAACCCTAACACACCCCTAATCCCAACCCTAACCCTAACGTTAGCGCCAACCCTAACCCTAACTTTAGCAGCAACCCTAACCCTAATGGGAAAATGGAAATAAATACAGTTTTTTAATTTTATTATTTTTCCCTAACTAAGGGGGTGATAAAGGGGGGTTTGATTTACTATTTATAGCGGGTTTTTGTGATTGGCAGCTGTCACGCTAAAAGACGCTTTTTATTGCAAAAAGTAGTTTTTTGCATCACCACATTTTGAGAGCTATAATTTTTGCATATTTTGGCCCACAGAGTCATGTGAGGTCTTATTTTTTGCGGGACGAGGTGACGTTTTTATTGGTACCATTTATGACCACGTGACATTTTTTGATCGCTTTTTATTTCGATTTTTGGGAGGTTAGAATGAACAAAAATCAGCAATTCATGAATTTCTTTTGGGGGAGGCGTTTTTACCGTTCCGCGTGTGGTAAAATTGATAAAGCAGTTTTATTCTTCGGGTCAGTACGATTACGGCGATACCTCATTTATATAATTTTTTTATGTTTTGGCGCTTTTATAGAATAAAAACAATTTTATATAAAAAATCATTATTTTTGCATCGCTTTATTCTGTGAGCTATAACTTTTTTATTTTTTCGCTGATTATGCTGTATGATGGCTCGTTTTTTGCGGGACAAGATGACGTTTTCAGTGGTACCATGTTTATTTATATCGGTCTTTTTGATCGCGTGTTATTCCACTTTTTGTTCGGCGGTATGATGATAAAGCATTGATTTTTTTGCTTAGTTTTTTTTTTTTTTTAAGGGGTTCACTAAAGGGGTTAACTAGTGGGACAGTTTTATAGGGGGGGTCGTTACGGACGCGGCGATACCAAATATGTGTACTTTTATTGTTTTGTTTTTTTTATTTACAGGAAGAAATTAATTTATTGGGGAATATATATATTTTTTTTTATGATTTTTTTTACCACTTTTTTTATTTTTTTTACTTTGTCCCAGGGTGGGACATCACAGTATTTTAGCAGATCGCTGGTGTGACAGTGTGCACAGCACTCTGTCACACCAGCGATCGCTCTGGCATCGCTGCAGGCTTCCTCAGCTCCTGCTCTCAGCAGGCACTAGAGAAGCCGCCTCCCTCCAGGACCCCGGCGCCATCTTGGATCCGGGGACCTGTAGGGAGGACGGACCCTCGGAACAGCGTGACACATCGCGCTGCTCTGAGGGTCTCAGGGGAGCGCGCAGGGAGCCCCCACCCTGCGCGATCCTCCCCTGTGCCCCGGGTACACCGCGATCATGTTTGATCGCGGTGTGCCAGGGGTCAATGTGCTGGGAGCGGTCCGTGACCGCTCCTGACACATAGTGCTGGGTGTCAGCTGTGATAAACAGCTGGCACCCGGCCGCGATCAGCTGCGCTCCCCCCGGGAGCGCTGCTGATCGCATATGACGTACTATTCCGTCCATGGGAATTAGGTCCAGGGTCACATGGACGGAATAGTACGTCGGATGGCAGAGAGGGGTTAAACCAGATAGTTACAACACCGAAAATAGTTAATAAATAACATTTACCACATGTCTACTTCACATGAGCATCATTTTTTAAACATTTTTTTTGTAAGGAAGTTAGAAGGGTTAAAAGTTTATCAGCGATTTCTAATTTTTCCAACAAAATTTACAAAACCAATTTTTTTAGGGACTACATCCTATACCAAACAGTGACACTATTTTAAAACTACACCCCTCAAAGTGCTCAAAACCACATTTAAGAATATCATCAACCATTGAATGGTACAATTTATTATGCAATTTCTGCTATCTATGCGAATATCCCATATGTGGTTAAAAACTACATTTGAGGCACAGTTCAAAGCTCATAAAGGAAGAACCTTACTAGAGTTCAGATTTTGCTGGAATGGTTTTTATAAAATGTTATTTTAGCCCCAAGTTTTAAAGATTTATAAGGGCTAATAGGAAAAAATTGACTGTTTAGTTTATCGTGCAATTTCTCCTGCATTTGCCAATACCTTACATGTAATTGGGAAATACTTTTTAGGCACAGTGTAAAGCTCAGAAGGAAAGGGGTGCCATAGTGTAGTGAAGATTTTGCTGGAATGGTTCGCAGGTGCCATGACCCACTGGAAAAGCCCCTAAGGTGCCAGAACAGCAAACACCCCCCTTCCCCTTAAGTGACCCCACTTTACAAATTACACCTCTCATTGAACTGAATAGTGGTGCAGTGATCATACTGACACCATGACTCTGTCATATAATCTTATACAATTGAGCAGTGAAGAAAAAATTACATTTTAAAAATTAGTTTTAGCAACAGATTTTACATTTTCATAAAGGAAAATGAGTAAAAATGGCGCCAAAATGTGCTACAAAATTTCTGCTGAACGTGGCAATACCCCATATGTGGCTGTACAGTACTGCTTAGCCACATGATTCTTGAGGGACGGAGCGCTATTGACTCTTGGAGAACAAATTATCATAGAATAGTTTGTAGACTCCATATACAGAGCCCCTAAGTGCCAGAAGAGCAAATACCGCTCATTTTACCCCATTTTGGAAATTACACCCTTCTGGGAATTTATCTAGAGGTGTAGTAATGATTTTGACTCCATAGGTGTTTTCCAGAAACAAGCAACAGGAATACTGCGGAGTGAAAATTGCAAAACTGCCATTGTAGTGTTTGTACATTGTGCCCAGTTCATGCTTCTGGAGACATGGACCCCGTAAATTAAGCGGGCTCTCATCGCTACAGAAATGCTAAACATGTGGATGCTAAATGTGGTTTAGGCACACTGTGGTACTCAGAAGGGAGGTCATGAATTTAGATTTGGGATTGCAGAATTCGCTGGATTTCTTTTGAGGGGTGAGGAGCCATTGTGCTTTTCCAGCGCCTTTGTGCTACCAGTAACGTGGGGACTTACTTTTTTTGTGGATTGAAGCTTTTGTTGGGAACATTTTACATACAATTTAGGATCACATTTATCCTCCGTACTAAGCTGAGCACTTGCATTGGTATTTTCATCTAAATCTCTGAATGATGTGATTCAGATATAACCCCTGAGGGATCCATTTACTATAATGAGGCAGCAGAATTACTCTGGACTTACTCTTGTCTAGAGTTAACCTGGCCAAAGTCAGCAGTGTCTCCATCACTATAGGGAATTTTCCACCTGGGGTTCGATCTGAATCCCATATTTCAGAGATTTACACGTAAACCCAAATGTAAGTGCTCAGCGTAGAACGCAGGATAAATGTGAGCAGAGCCTCACAACGATCTTTGGGAGGCAGAATGAACAAATCAACAGCAGGTCAAGAATTGGTTCTATTTATTGTTTACGCTGTATTAATGATTAGATTACTTTATTTTTCAGGTTGGAGTGATTACAGCAATGCCAGATCGGGTTTTTATGATTGCCTACTCTCACACACTAAAAAATGCTTTTCTTCTGCAAAAATAAAGTTTTTGTATTGCCATATTTTGAGAGCTATAGTTTATCCATATTTTTACTGACAGTCATGTGAGGGCTTGTTTTTTTGCAGGATAAGTTGACGTTTTTATTATTACCATTTTTGAACACATGACATTTTTGTTCACTTTCTATTACGATTTTTGGGAGGCAGAATTAACAAAATCCAATTCAGGTTTTTTTTTTTCTTTTTACTATTATTCCATTTACCATGTGGTAAAAAGTGATAAGGCAGTTTTATTCGAGTCAGTATGATTACAGCGATACCACATTTACAGGATATAATTTTTTGTTTGCTGCATTTACACAAAAACTATAGAAAAAAAATAATTGTTTTCTATTGCTGTATTCTGAGAGCTATAGCTTTTGCGTTTCTCCTGACGGATCTGTATGTTGGCTTATTTTTTGCTGGACAAATGACGTTTTCAGCTATACAATTTTTATTTATTCGACTTTTTGATCACATTTTATTTCACTTTTTGTTCGGCAGTATAAAAAAACCATAGTCACCACTTCAATAGAACATGAAAGTCCTTTATTCTGTGATCCGGGACGTGAACAGAAACAAGGTGTGCAGGTTACAGAGGAATGCGGGGAGAGGAAAACAGGACAATGGCCATTTCGCGTAACAACGTTTCAACGGGTCAAGGTGCTGCAGCTCTTTGGACATACGTCTATTTGCCACTATAGGAGCCGCACAATTTCTGGTGCCATTACTCTCTTTTCAGCTGATAAAAACTATAGTGTTTTGATATTTTTTTACGGTGTTCACTGAAGGGGTTAACTAGTGAGACAGTTAATATAGGGCGATACCAAATATGTTTTTTTTGTTTTTTTACATAAATATATCTTTTTGATATATTTCAAAAAAAATTTGTGATTTGTATTTTTTTTTTACAGGTTTTTTTAACGTATGTTTACTTAGTCCCTCTATGGGAATTACATTTTTATTACTTTGATTGCTGAACTGCACTGCAATGCATTATACCTGTCAGTGCTGCACTAACAGAACAACCTTTAGACCATGCTCCTGGCACATGTTCTAAACAGGAGACAGTAGCTGGCAAACCAGGAGGCTTTCATGACAACCTCAGGTGGACATGACAACTATTGGCAGCTGCGATTACATTGCGGGGGTGCCGATCGTATAGGAGAGGGAGCTTTCTCTCTCCCACATGCTGCGATAGATATTGATCACGACATTTATTGGGTTAAACAGCCGTGGCTCAGCGATCACGTAAGCCAAGCTCCCGGCAGCAAATGCGCGGGCATAGCTCCTGTCCCCAACACAATCTCTATGATGTAACTATACATCATGGGTAAAGAGCCCCTTCCCTACCATGACGTATAGGTATATCCAGAGCTGCCACTAGGAATTTCAGGGCCCCATACTGTCAAAATTTTTGGGCCCCCTTGAGGCTCCATCCCAGCTCCACCTCTCTAATCTTCCACAGTCCCACAACCCACTCTTGGAAAATCTCAATTTCTGCACCACGTCCTCATTAATCACACATTAAGGCTAAGTTCACACGTTGCGGAATTGCCGCGGAAATTTCCGCGGCAATCCCGCACTTCTCCCGCAGGAAATACGCACGTTTTTTTATGCTGATTCCCGCCAGAATAATAGCGTTTTGCAAGCGTAATTAGCTTGCAGAATGCTAGCGTTTTCCTAGCGATCTGTAGCATCGCTTGGAAAACTGATTGACAGGTTGGTCACACGAGTCACACATAGTGTTTGACTCGTGTGACCAACTTTTTACTATTGATGCCGCCTATGTCGCATCAATAGTAAAAAGATCTAATGTAAAAATAATAAAAAAAATATAAATAATGATATTCTCACCTTCCGGCGGCCCCCGCAGCCTTCCCGCCTTCAGCGACGCTCCCGGCAACTTCCGGTCCCAGGAGTGCTTTGCAACAAATCACACCGATGACGTAGCATCTCGCGAGACCGCTATGCCATCTGGGTGATTCTCGCAAAGGACTCTTGGGACCGGAAGTTGCCGGGAGCGTCGCTGAAGGCGGGAAGGCTGCGGGGCCGCGGGAAGGCTGCGGGGGCCGCCGGAAGGTGAGAATATCATTATTTTTTATTTTAATTATTGTTTTACCAGGGATATGGTACCCAGGGCCTGGAGGAGAGTCTCCTCTGCTCCAGACCCTGGGTACCATCCGCACATGAACCGCTTACATTGCGCATAGTGGGCATAGCCACATGCGGAAAGTAAGCGGTTCAATGCATTCCTATGGCGGCGGAATCACCGCGGTTACGCTAAATTAATGAACATGTTGCTATTTTTTCCGCAAAGCGTTTTTTTCGCGGAAAAAAACGCAACATGTGGCCAAAACATGCGGAATCAATTAACATGTATAGGATGCTTAATGCTTGCGTTTTTATCGCGTTTTTACCGCGGAAAACCGCGGAAAAACCGCGAAAAAAACGCAATTATTCCTGATCGTGTGCACTTAGCCTAACAGTTACATATACAGCCATCAGCTTTTGTTCTGGCCGAAAGAATTTTTAAGATGCCACCACGGCAAGGTGGACTCTTGGCCGGGCCCTGCTCTACTCTAACTTATTAAAAAAATTGTTAAAATACCCAATACTATTTTTCTGTATAGTTTTACTTTTCTTTAAGGAATGTGCCACATACATTTTTTAAAATAATTGAAACCAGATAGAATACAATAATCTGCAATCAGAAATACAGATTATAAAAGTCACTGTTTTCTGTACATTTATGGAAGCTGTCAGTGTGTAACACAGGTATCCGGATGCAATGACACAAGCACAGAGCAGGGGTTAACAATTACTCGTTTTATCAGATTTTGCTATACTGATCAGATATGAGCAGTCTCGAAAGCTTCTATTACCATCTTTTCAGTTAGCCATTAAAGGGTATCAACCACTGAGGACTCCAGCAGGTAGAAGAGCCCCTTCTGCGTACAATGAATAGAGGATAGGTGTTTGGAGTAACTGTCATGTGCACACATCTCATCACGTGACGTTGGGTGTGCCAGCAAGGGTTAATTTATGTCCTTTCACTCAACCTCTGTTTTAGGCTATAAAGTGAGCATGAATCACACCCAACAAATTCAGCACACCAGGATTCCTTAACACTGTTGCCATCACTTGAACACACGGGGTGATGAGTCCCCAAAATATATTACTGTCTGACAATCAAAAGGTCACACACTCTCAAAGGCTATGGATTATTTAGCGTACACAAGGATCAAATTTATTAAAGATTTTAAGCTTTAATATAAAATATTCGCGCCTACAGTAAAAAAATATAAAAAGGTAAAAAAAGCCACACAAATATGCAAAACAGTTATAAAATAAAAAGGGAGAAATAACTGAAATACCTAAATGTTTCCGTCTAGTTACATTCTCTTTTCTTGAGGGAAGGAGAAATGAATAATGGATCACATCAGCCTCCGAGGCAGCACCCACATGGGAACCTCTCTCTTTTGTGCCACCCAGCTTTTTATAGTCCTAACCATAAGCTCATATTTCCAGGATCACCTGGATTGGACTATTAAAAATTGCTGTTTGTGGTAGGATGGTGGACTAAGGGTCTTGCATTTCAAATATTCTGTGTCGCCTTCCTTCCTTCTAGTCAATGGGAAATATTCTGCCGAGTCACAAACCATCTGCGAACTCTTCTGAAAGAGTCCAGGAGCTGAGCTGCCATTTTTTGACACATCTGTATTCTCCCAGGAGATCCACTATGTGGTTCTGAGTTTTTACAATAAGAGTAGGCAGATGTTATCTCCTTAGTGCAGAGACAGTATGTGGATGCAAGATCCTATATAGAAAAGAAATACCAGGAATGACACAATTCAATACTTTTAATAGATGAATATTAAATCTATGCACATACAATCCCAATAAAAATATTCATAAAAATATATATGTAAAAAAATTATTAAAATATCATCACCAAATCTTTTATTAAAAGATAAATGGACACAACCAAAAAATAATTTTAAAATGTAAGTTTATTAAAGACCAATAAAAGACATTACATAATATAATCAAAACAATTATTAGTGTGTGCAGGGCTTCATGCGTCAAACTGATTGGCACAAATAACGAATTAATTAATTTAAATTTTTATTTTTTTATTTTTCCCCAAATTCTAAGGTGACCAGTGCAAAACACATATAAAAAAATATATATTGAAAAAATATAAAAAATAATTTTTGATAAATATATATATATATGTATGAAGTATATATGTGAAAAATTATAAAGTGACAACAGAATCATAAACACATATGTGCAAAAATATATATAAAATGTAAAACACCAATGATATCAACGTATAAACCAAGTGATCAAAGATAAAAATAGGTGCAAACAAGCAAATATATAAATAAAGTGCCTAATAATGCAGAAAGCCCTATAAATAATTGCACAAAAGCTCTCAAAATGACTAAGGTGAATCACATCCCTGACGAAGCAACTGCGAAACGTGCGTTGGAGTGGTGTGTGCTGGGGCAATAGTGTGTCAATACTGGTTGGTATTTCCCCTTTTATTTTTATGTTTTATTTTGTTGCACTACACCTGAGGTATATGGATTGATGTGATTCACCGTAGTCATTTTGAGAGCTTTTGTGCAATTATTTATATGGCTTTCTGCATTATTAGGCACTTTATATATTTGTTTGTATATCTTGCTTTATGGGCTGGCTGCACCCTGTAGTGCATTTGTTCTGAGATCTGGGCAGGTGTGTTTTGCTGCCTTTTTGTGCTGTTTATATTGAATTTTTGGAGACCTTGAGTCTCCTTAGTGGCTAGTGTAGTGTAGGTACTTGTAAGCGTGGGGACCTTTGGCGCAGGTTACAAGCTTACGTATTTTGGCCAAAATATTAACTAATTCCCCACTATTTTTGAATTTTTTGCACTTTATTTTTCGGGGTGCAGCCGAGCCCAGGCACGTTTGGTCTCGCATAAGGGGTGTTCACACTGGTGCGCATTGAGTGTACTGGCCAGCCCGCCTAGTCGAATAGTAGGGGCGTAATTAAATGTGAACCGGACACTGTGCAGTATCCTTGTGTGAATGGCACCCTATGCGGGCCTCTATTGTGCAATTGTATACTGAGCAGTCACCCCCTCCTTGAATGGGTATGTGGAGAGTGGCTGTTTAATCTTGTATTTTGCACCTGTGCTGCTAACATCTTGCTTTATGGGCTGGCTGCACCCTGTAGTGCATTTGTTCTGAGATCTGGGCAGGACAATTCAGCAGATCCCTAGATTTGTCTGGTGTCTCCATTCCTTTCTGCTCCCAGAGGTTAATCAGAGCCTCCTTACTATGCATCTTGTATAAGGCTGCCATATCGATATTCAACCTTTTGACAAATTAAAGACAGAAAAACAGGAAGGGGAAACTTTGCAAGTATGTCTAAGTAAGCATTGACTTGGACTTTGTAGAACTAGTGCTCTCCTTGTAAGGATACGAGTTCTTTAGCACAGATAATAATTGCTTAAACCAAGTACTAATGATCTTATAGATATAAAAAACTCGATCTCACCACTGTCACGAACCATTACGGTTAAGTCCAGCAAACGGCACAACAAACGGGATGGAATGAGGGAAGGCAGGCCCTCACCGTAGGAAACAAGAGATGGGGCACCTCCTGAACTCCAACCTGTACCTGGCCCTAAACTCCCCTAACACCGTCTCGTGCCAAAACCCTGTTTGTCTCCTTGCTAGTCCCTGACTAGTGCACTGGCAAGCAAGGACTCTAGCCTCACCACTGTAGATGGTGAACAATATAGGGAGAGAGACAAGACAGAAAGTAAAAGGGGAACTATAGTCTCTGTTGCAAAGCACCGAACAGCAGAGGAAAGGCACCAGGACCACGAACTCCACAAAACCAGCAGATTCACAACTACAACCAGAGCTCCTTACTCCAGGCTTGGTCAACATAGATTGCTCTATCACCGACAGTCAGCTGATGCGTCAGGTGACTATTTAAAGGATGGTGGTAGTGGTCACCACCCACATCAGCTGACACCGCAGCTGCCAACAAGGAAAGCTGACATTAACCCCTGCTGGCCTGAAAGGAAAAAAAACTACTTAAATAGTGGAACCAGAGCTGCCACAAATCCAAACCAAATTGTGACAGTCAGATACACTTATCAGCACTTGACATGGGGTGTGCCTGCAAGAGTTAATTTATCTCCTCTCAATCAATGCAGCTCTCAATCTGGTTTAGGCTTTAACATGAGCACTAATCACATCCCAACAAATTCAACACACCTTAACACTGCTGTAACCACTCAAACACATGGGGTGATGATTCCCCAAAATATATTACTGTCCGACAATCAAAAGGTCAGACACTCTCTCAAAGGCTATGGATTCTTTAGCGCAAACAAGGATCAAACTTAAAGATTTTAATTTTTAATATAAAAATATACAATACTTACAATAAAAGTTAAAAATAAAATGACAAATATGCAAAACAGGTATAAAATAAAAAAAAACCTAAATGTTTCATCTAGTTATCTTCTGTTTCCATAGGCTATGTGCACACGTTGCGTTTTTGCCGCGTAAAAAATGCTTATACAAACCCTAGCAAAACACATCCCATGCAATCCTATAGGATTACGTAATTGCTGTGCACATGCTGCGTATTTTTCCGGAGCGTAGTAAAAATAAGCAGCATGTTCATTCTTTTTGCGTAATCGCGTGCATAGGATTGCATTGAAACGCTCACTTTACGCATGTGGCTATGCCCACCATGCGTGAAGTGAGTGCTTTATGTGCGGTTGGTACCCAGGGTCTGGAGGACAGGAGACTCTCCTCCAGGCCCTGGGTACCATATTCGTGTAAAAAATAGAATGAAAATAAAAAATATGTATGTACTGCATGTATATACTTATGCATTGTGCGAATCGCCCCAGATGACGTAGCGGTCGAGTGACCGCTACGTCATCAGAGGTCATTCGCGCAATGCATCCCTGGGAACAGAACTTGCCGCCAGCGCCGCTGAGGAGCGGGAAGACTGCGGGGGCCGACAGAGGGTAAGTATATACATATTTATTTTTTTTAACATTCAACAGTTGTAAAAAGTTGGTCACACTTGTGAAGCACTATGCGTGACAAGTGTGACCAACCTGTCAATCACTTTTCCGAGCAATGCTTCAAATCGCTTGGAAAAGCGCAAGCATTCTGCAAGCTAAAAACGCTTGCAAAATGCTTGTTTTGTGGAATAATGCATGTGAATTACGCATGCGTTATACCCGCTGCGGGGAGTTGCGATTATGGAGCATTTCTGCAACATGTGCACATAGCCTTAAGGGAAGGAAAAAATGAATTATGGATCACAAAAGCCTCCTAGGCAGCACCCACACGTGAACATCTTTCTTTTGTATCACCCAGCTTTTAATAGTCCTAACCATAGGCTCATATTTCATATATCACCTGGATTAGATTATTTAAAAATTTCTGTTTCTGGTTGGATGGTGGAGTAAAGGCCTTACATTTAAAATACCGTCACCCCCCCTTCTCTACAGTCATGGCCAAAAGTTTTGAGAATGACACAAATATTATATTTTCACATGATCTGCTGCCCTCTAGTTTTTATGTGTGTTTTGACAGATGTTTTTATCACAGACAGAAATATAATTACAAACATATGAGTAACAAAAGCTTATATTGACAGTTAAGGTACTGCCACACTAAACAATCCCGCTAGCGATCACGATAACGACGCATACTAATGCGATCGCTAGCGGGATTGTTTCTATATCGCTAAGTGCGGCCACATTTAGCGATATAGTTAACGACGCTATCGCCGTTAGCGATCTTCTTAACGACTTTAGCGGTACAAAAGTACCGCTAAATCGCTAAGAAAAGGTGCCACACTAGCGATATATACTTACCCAGCGGGAGCGCCGACGAGAAAATAGGGTCCGGAACGATTCCAGCGACGAGCGAGATCACAGCAGGAAGCTCGTCGCTGGCAGCTGCCGCACTGAACAACATCGCTAACGGGATCGCTAAATAGTGACGTTTTTTAGCGATCCCGTTAGCGATATTGTTCAGTGTGGCATACCCTTTAGAATGAGTTAATGCAGCAAGTCAATATTTGCAGTGTTGACCCTTCTTCTTCTGGACCTCTGCAATTCTCCCTGGCATGCTCTCAATTAACTTCTGGACCAAATCCTGACTGATAGCAGTCCATTCTTGCACAATCAATGCTTTCATTTTGTCAGAATTTTTAGGTTTTTGTTTGTCCACCCGTCTCTTGATGATTGACCACAGGTTCTCAATGGGATTAAGATCTGGGGAGTTTTCAGGCCATGGACTCAAAATCTCTATGTTTTGTTCCCTGAGCCATTTAGTTATCACCTTTGCTTTATGGCAAGGTGCTCCATCATGCTGGAAAAGGCATTGTTGATCGCCAAACTGCTCTTGGAGGGTTGGGAGAAGTTGCTCTTGGAGGACATTCTGGTACCATTCTTTATTCATGGCTGTGTTTTTAGGCAAGACTGTGAGAGAGCCGATTCCCTTAGCTGAGAAGCAACCCCACACATGAATGGTTTCAGGATGCTTAACAGTTGGCATGAGACAAGACTGATTGTAGCGCTCACCTTGTCTTCTCAGAATGAGGAGTTTTCCTGATGTCCCAAACAATCGAAAAGGGGATTCATCAGAGAAAATAACTTTACTCCAGTCCTCAGCAGTCCACTGCCTATATCTTTTGCAGAATATCAGTCTGTCCATGATATTTTTTCTGGAGAGAAGTGGCTTCTTTGCTGCCCTCCTTGAGACCAGGCCTTGCTCCAAGAGTCTCCGCCTCACAGTGCGTGCAGATGCACTCACACCTGCCTGCTGCCATTCCTGAGCAAGCTCTGCACTGCTGGTAGCCCGATCCCGCTGCTGAAACACTTTTAAGAGACGGTCCTGGCGCTTGCTGGTCTTTCTTGGGTGCCCTGGAGCCTTTTTGGCAACAATGGAACCTCTCTCCTTGAAGTTCTTGATGATGCGATAGATTGTTGACTGAGGTGCAATCTTTCTAGCTGCGATACTCTTCCCTGTTAGGCCATTTTTGTGCATTGCAATGATGACTGCACATGTTTCTTTAGAGATAACCATGGTTAACAGAAGAGAAACAATGATGCCAAGGACCAGCCTCCTTTTAAAGTGTCCAGTGGTGTCATTCTAACTTAATCATGACAGATTGATCTCCAGCCATGTCCTCATCAACACCCACACCTGTGTTAATGGAGCAATCACTGAAAAGAGGTTAGCTGGTCCTTTTAAGGCAGGGCTGCAATGATGTTGAAATGTGTTTTGGGGGATAAAGTTCATTTTCTAGCCAAATATTGACTTTGCAAGTAATTGCGGTTAAGCTGATCACTCTTTATAACATTCTGGAGTATATGCAAATTGCCATTAGAAAAAGTGAAGCAGTAGACTTTGTAAAAATTAATATTTGTGTCATTCTCAAAACTTTTGGCCATGACTGTATACAGTCAGTGGGAAATATTCTGGCTAGTCACAAACCATCTGCTCTTTGAAACGAAGGGTCCAGGAGCTAAATTGCCATGTTTGACACCACTCAGTATTCTACCAGACCACCCTAAGTTCCTGCAATGAGCAGGCAGATGTTAACCCCCTTTGTATAGGGATAGTATGTGGATGATAATTATTTTACTTTTATTTTAGTCTCCCTTACAATTATATCATTCACAGTAAAGGGTATGCCACACTAAGCGAGATCGCTAACGAGATCGCTACTGCATCACCATTTATGACGCAGTAGCGATCTCGTTAGCGACTTAGCTGTGTGACATGTAGCAGCGATGTGGCCCCTGCTGAGATGTCGCTGATCGCTTATGAACGTTCTGAGCCGTTTTTTGGTCATTGGTGTCCCGCTGATGAGCCTGAATCGCTGAGTGACACCCTTTATGAACTACTTCACCAGCATCGCAGGTGGGACTAGGTTTTCCCAACGTGATATAGTCTCAGCACACACCAGTGGTATTTTGTAGTAGTGGTTTTTAATCAAAATTTAGTACATACAACAGACGTTTCGGTCGTACACGACCTTCCTCAGTGTACAATATCTGGCACTGAGAAGCCAGATGAGGAGAATAAAGAATATACCACAAAGCAACAGATATAATAGGCTGCAGACTACATGTCGGTAATGTGCTAGGAGAATGGAGCGCTAAGACGCGGTATACCACCGCTTGTCAGAGAGCCTCTGACAAGCGGTGGTATACCACGTCTTAGCCGCTCCATTGTCCTAGCACATTACCGACATGTAGTCTGCAGCCTATTATATCTGTTGCTTTGTGGTATATTCTTTATTCTCCTCACCTGGCTTCTCAGTGCCAGATATTGTACACTGAGGAAGGTCGTGTACGACCGAAACGTCTGTTGTATGTACTAAATTTTGATTAAAAACCACTACCACAAAATACCACTGGTGTGTGCTGAGACCATATCACATTATCTTACGGATTGGGATCCTACTCGGGCACCACAATTTTCTCCTTGCAGTTGTGCCAACGATTTTTTCTATAGGTTTTCCCAACGACCGCAGAGGTCGTTTACAGATCGCTGATGAGTCGTTTGGAATGTAACTAGCGATCACATAGCGATCTCGTCAGGTCGTGTCGTCGTGATCGCTGGTGCGATCGCTAAGTGTGGCAGTGCCTTTACTCATCATCTACAGCACAGACATCTCCAACTGCCTCTTCTTTACCCATCTATTATTGTAATTATCAGTGTAAACAAGGCAAATCGCCACAGCATTGTTCAACATGAAAACACTATGGACAGATGTACAGTGATTATAAGGGTTTCACAATACATTGTCCAGCTGTGATACTGATCATAAAATGCCCCTAGCAGTCAGCAGGCTAAAATACTTTAAAAACTGCCCACATAAACATAGCTATGGAAAATTCATAGCCAGCAGGGTACTGCTACTTATTTAACCCCTTAGTTATAGAGCCATTTTGCAGCTTAATGACAGGGCCAATTTTTACAATTCTGACCACTGTCACTTTAAGAGGTTATAACTCTGGAACGCTTTAACGAATCCCGCTGATTCTGAGATTGTTTTTTCGTGACATATTGTACTTCACGTTAGTGGTAAAATTTATTTGATATGACTTGTGTTTATTTATGAAAAAAACGGAAATATGGCGAAAATTTGAAAATTTAACAATTTTCAAACTTTAAATTTTTATGCCCTTAAATCAGAGAGCTATGTCACACAAATTTCTTAATAAATAACATTTCCCACATGTCTACTTTACATCAGCACAATTTTGGGACCAAAATTTTTTTTTGTTACGAAGTTATAAGGGTTAAAAGTTGACCAGCGATTTCTCATTTTTACAACACCATTTTTATTTTAGGGACCACATCACATTTGAAGTCACTTTGAGGGGTCTATACGATAGAAAATACCCAAAAGTGACACCATTCTAAAAACTGCACCCCTCAAGGTGCTCAAAACCACATTCAAGAAGTTTATTAACCCTTTACGTGCTTCACAGGAACTGAAGCAATGTGGAAGGAAAAAATTAACATTTAACTTTTTTTGCAAAAACTTTACTTCGGAACCTATTTTTTTTATTTCACAACTGTTAAAAGAAAAAATGAACCACAAAATTTGTTGTGCAATTTCTCCTGAATAAGCCGATACCCATATGTGGGGGTAAACCACTTTTTAGGCGCATGGCAGAGGTCGCAAGGGAAGGAGCGACATTTGACTTTTTCATCGCAGAATTGGCTGGACGCCATGTCGCGTTTGTAGAGGCCCTGATGTGTCTAAACAGTGGAAACCCATCACAAGTGACCCCATTTTGGAAACTAGACCCCCTAAGGAACTTATCTAGATGTGTGGTGAGCACTTTGAACCTCCAAGTGCTTCACAGAAGTTTATAACATAGAACAGTGAAAATAAAAAAATCATATTTTTTCCACAAAAACAATCTTTTCACCCCAATTTTTATTTTCCCAAGGGTAACAAGACCCCAAAAGTTTTTGTGCAATTTGTCCTGAGCATGCTGATACCCCATATGTGGGGGTAAACCACTGTTTGGGTGCATGGCAGAGCTTGGAAGGGAAGGAGCGCCGTTTGACTTTTTCAGCGCAGAATTGGCTGGACGTCATGTCGTGTTTGTAGAGGCCCTGATGTGTCTAAACAGTGGAAACCCCCCACAAGTGACCCCATTTTGGAAATTAGACCCCCTAAGGAACTTATATAGATGTGTGGTGAGCACTCTGAACCCCAAGTGCTTCACAGAAGTTTATAACTCCCGGGCATGAAAATAAACTCATATTTTTTCCACAAACCTGATCGTTTAGTCCCCAATTTTTTATTTTCCCTAGGGTAACAGGAGAAATTAGACCACAAAAGTTGTCCAATTTGTCCTGAGTACGCTGATACCCCATATGTGGGGTGGGACCACTTTTTGGGCGCACGGCAGGGCTTGGAAAGGAAGGAGCGCCGTTTGACTTTTTCAAACCAAAATTGGCTGGAATTGAAATTGGAGCCATGTGCGTTTGGAGAGCCCCTGATACGCCTAAACAGTCGAAACCCCCCACAAATCACACCATTTTGGAAACTAGACCCCTTAAGGAACTTATCTAGATGTGTGGTGAGCACTTTGAACCCCAAATGCTTCACAGAAATTAATAAACGTAGAGCCGTGAAAATAAAAAATCATTTTTTTCCTCAAAATTGATTCTTTAGCCCGCTATTATTTTTATTTTCCCAAGGGTAACAGGAGAAATTGGACCCAAAAAGTTGTTGTGCAATTTTTACTGTGTACGCTGATACCCCATATGTGAGGTGAAACCACTGTTTGGGCGCATGGGAGTGCTTGGAAGGGAAGGAGCGCCATTTTGTAATGCAGACTTTGATGGAATGTTCGGCGGGCGTCATGTTGTTTGCAGAGCCCTTGATGTACCTAAATAGTAGAAACCCCCTGCAAGTGACACCATTTTGGAAACTAGACCCCCCAAGGAGCTTATCTAGATGTGTGGTGAGCACTTTGAACCCCCAAGTGCTTCACAGAAATTTATAAACGCAGAGCCGTGAAAATGAAAAATCATTTTTTTTCTCAAAAATGATTTTTTTAGCCAGCTATTTTTTATTTTCCCAAGGGTAACAGGAGAAATTAGAACCCCCAAAATTGGTGTGCAATTTGTCCTGAGTACGCTGATACCCCATATGTTGGGGTAAACCACTGTTTGGGCGCACAGCAGGGCTTGGAAGGGAGGGAGAGCCATTTAACTTTTTGAACGCCACGTCGTGTTTGGAGACCCCCTGATGTGTCTAAACAGTGGAAACCCCCCACAAGTGACCCCATTTTGGAAACTAGCCCCCTTAAGGAACTTCTCTAGATGTGTGGTGAGCACTTTAAACCCCAAGTGTTTCACAAAATTTATAAACGCAGAGCTGTGAAAATAAAAAATCATTTTTTTTCTCAAAAAAGATTTTTTTAGCCAGCTATTTTTTATTTTCCCAAGGGTAACAGGAGAAATTAGAACCCCAAAATTGGTGTGCAATTTGTCCTGAGTACGCTGATACCCCATATGTTGGGGTAAATCACTGTTTGGGCGCACGGCAGGGCTCGGAAGGGAGGGAGCGCCATTTGACTTTTTGAACGCCACGTCGTGTTTGGAGACCCCCTGATGTGCCTAAATAGTGGAAATCCCTCAATTCTAGCTCCAACCCTAACCCCAACACACCCCTAACCCTAATCCCAACCCTAATCCTAACCTAAATCCCAACCCTAATTGTAACCCTAACCTTAATTGTAACCCTAACTCTAATTGTAACCCTAGGTTCATTTTGCGTTTTACCAGCCCGTTCAACACATAGCGTTGACGGGCTGGTAACGGTTTAGCATAACGTGATCGCGTTATGCTATACCCACTAGCGCAGAGGAATCAGCAGATGATTCATCTGCGCTAGCGGTGACGGAGCCCAGACGCTGCAGCCCGCGTCCGAGGCTCCGTCACTGAATGATGGCACGTCGCAAACGCATGCCGCTTTACGGCATGTGTCGCGATGCGCCCTCAAATGGGGGTGAATGGCAGCGTTAGCGGACTGCGTTACACCGCGTTATACTGCGGTGTAACGCAGTCCGTCTAACGGACTGCCATAACGCAGTATTAACCCAGCTTAACCCTAACGCTAATTATAACCCTAATGCTAACCCTAATATTATAACTCTAACCCTAATTAGAACCCTAACGGAAAAATGAAAATGAATATAATTTCTATTTTTTATTATATGTCCCTAACTAAGGGGGTGATAAATGGGGGGGTTATGTACTGTTTTTTTTATTTTGATCACTGTGATAGTTTATCACAGTGATCAAAATGCACTTTCTGGAGAATGAATGAAAAAAAATTTGAATCTGCCGCCAAGCAGATCGGCGGGCGCACTGCGCATGCGCCCATTTTTTTTTTATCCAGGAAGAAGACCGGGAGGAACGGAGGCCAGGGGGACCTGCCAGAGGACACCGGCAGGTACAGGGGAGGTTCAGGGGACCCTCATTTTCTCCCCTCTGATGTGCGATCACATCAGAGGGGAGAGAAATCATTTTTTTTTTGCGGTCGCCGTTATGCTTGCATAGCGGCGATTGCAACACCGGGATCGGTGAATACCGACCCGTATCATGTCTCTGGGGTCTCGGCTGAGCATGCGCCCATTTTCTTAATAGTGCCGGCACGGGGGACACCGGAGGGCCCTGGGGCCCCTTTTTCTCTGTCCTCTGACATCAGAGGACAGAGAAATTAAATGGCACTTTTTTTTTTTGTTGCGGTCGCCGTTATAGGGTTAATAACGGCGATCACAACATCGGTGTCGGTAAAAACCGACCCGATTCATGTTCTCTGGGGTCTCGGCTACAACCGGTAGCCGAGACCCGGAGAAAATGCGCCTCTGGGGGGCGCTATTCACTTTTTTCGTGGTTTAAGTACCTTAATGACCGCCGTTAAAAGGTGTATCGGCGGTCGTTAAGGGGTTAAATGTATTACAAAATAGTATATGGGTGTTACTTTACATTAGGCAACAAGGCGCTGCACACTGCACCGGTCGATACAATCCCATTTTCTTTCTTCTGTAGGAAGTTCGGTGTTTGGTGTGTCCCAGCATTCTCTCTTCCCGGTTGAGCTCACAGATGAGCATAGTTTACAGCAGAGAGATCATTACCTGAGAGAATACCATCAGCAACTGAGGCAGTTTATAGTCACCTATGGGCCGGCGACAGCAGCCACTTTGGCCGAAGATGAGGAGTGAAGGATTTGCCACTTTCTTGCTTGGTTTTTACTGTATAAAATGGTTTGGTTATCTTATTATAGTACATAAAATGAATCAGCAGACAGTTTATGCTCTTACAGTGCAATCATACAAATCTGTAATAAGTGTTAAATATAAACCTATTCCAGATGCTTATTGAGCAGTTCCCATAATTTATCCAACTGGTGTTATAGTATCAGGGAGAGAGGGCTCAAAATCCTCATAGAATTGTATAGGAGGCATCTCTAGAGCTTTACATTAACATTGTGATCCTAACAGAAACACTTTCCTTGCAAGAGGCTTGGCCTCAGTTTTGGGGGCAACAAGACACACTTTTCTAACTTCAGCAACCTATACTATAATGACCTGACAAGTCATCACAGCTTGTACTGGCTTATTGAGGTCTAACCACAAGTCTCACACAGAGGAGTTAAATTCTGTAACCAGATTATTTAGCCACATCTAAACCGGAATGTGTTAGCTGAATGGAGGCAGCTGGGGGGACCGGGCTTTCTCCCTAGTTTCTTTTTGAAGGGTTGGGAATTTGTTTCTGCTGTTGCACAACATCTTTAAAACTACCACCTTCCGGGATGCTTACCATTGCCAACAGTTTATGATCTCATAAGATAGGTTGCTTGGGTGAGCCAAGTTTCTTGCCTTGGCAGCTAAAATAGTTATGTCAGATCATAAGCAGACATGATATCCAAGGGAACCGTAAGGAGTGGTTTTAATATTTTGGTCACTATTAAGTATCCATGTGTAATCGTTCACTTCCATTACTTATTTTACATGCAGTATATGAGAGGCTTAAAAGGGGTATTCTCATTTTCAACATCCTTGCCCAATATGTAGTACATTCATGGCCAAAAGTTTTGAGAATGAAACAAATATTAATTTTTACAAAGTCTACTGCTTCACTTTTTCTAATGGCAATTTGCATATACTCCAGAATGTTATAAAGAGTGATCAGCTTAACAGCAATTACTTGCAAAGTCAATATTTGGCTAGAAAATGAACTTTATCCCCCAAAACACATTTCAACATCATTGCAGCCCTGCCTTAAAAGGACCAGCTAACCTCTTTTCAGTGATTGCTCCATTAACACAGGTGTGGGTGTTGATGAGGACATGGCTGGAGATCAATCTGTCATGATTAAGTAAGAATGACACCACTGGACACTTTAAAAGGAGGCTGGTGCTTGGCATCATTGTTTCTCTTCTGTTAACCATGGTTCTCTCTAAAGAAACACGTGCAGTCATCATTGCAATGCACAAAAATGGCCTAACAGGGAAGAGTATCGCAGCTAGAAAGATTGCACCTCAGTCAACAATCTATCGCATCATCAAGAACTTCAAGGAGAGAGGTTCCATTGTTGCCAAAAAGGCTTCAGGGCGCCCAAGAAAGACCAGCAAGCGCCAGGACCGTCTCTTAAAAGTGTTTCAGCAGCGGGATCGGGCTACCAGCAGTGCAGAGCTTGCTCAGGAATGGCAGCAGGCAGGTGTGAGTGCATCTGCACGCACTGTGAGGCGGAGACTCTTGGAGCAAGGCCTGGTCTCAAGGAGGGCAGCAAAGAAGCCACTTCTCTCCAGAAAAAACATCATGGACAGACTGATATTCTACAAAAGGTACAGGCAGTGGACTGCTGAGGACTGGGGTAAAGTAATTTTCTCTGATGAATCCCCTTTTCGATTGTTTGGGACATCAGGAAAACGCCTCATTCGGAGAAGACAAGGTGAGCGCTACCACCAGTCTTGTCTCATGCCAACTGTTAAGCATCCTGGAACCATTCATGTGTGGGGTTGCTTCTCAGCCAAGGGAATCGGCTCTTTCACAGTCTTGCCTAAAAACACAGCCATGAATAAAGAATGGTACCAGAATGTCCTCCAAGAGCAACTTCTCCCAACCCTCCAAGAGCAGTTTGGCGATCAACAATGCCTTTTCCAGCATGATGGAGCACCTTGCCATAAAGCAAAGGTGATAACTAAATGGCTCAGGGAACAAAACATAGAGATTTTGGGTCCATGGCCTGGAAATTCCCCAGATCTTAATCCCATTGAGAACTTGTGGTCAATCATCAAGAGACGGGTGGACAAACAAAAACCTAAAAATTCTGACAAAATGAAAGCATTGATTGTGCAAGAATGGACTGCTATCAGTCAGGATTTGGTCCAGAAGTTGATTGAGAGCATGCCAGGGAGAATTGCAGAGGTCCTGAAGAAGGGTCAACACTGCAAATATTGACTTGCTGCATTAACTCATTCTGTCAATATAAGCTTTTGTTACTCATATGTTTGCAATTATTATATTTCTGTCTGTGATAAAAACATCTGTCAAACACACATAAAAACCAGAGGGCAGCAGATCATGTGAAAATATAATATTTGTGTCATTCTCAAAACTTTTGGCCATGACTGTAGGTGTAATAATGACAAATGCCTCCAAGTCAGTTCTTCTGATTCAGTATGTTGCTTACAACCATGCAGAGGGCATAGTAATAGCTTAGATAGCCATGGTTACCACCACTCATATGGTGAGCGTGGTCATAACCATGGATACCTACGCTACTGCAATGCCCTGTACCTATTAGGGTAAGCGACAGTGAACTAGACAAACTGTACTACATTTCTAATTGGAGGTATTTACCAATATTATTACACCTACTACATATTAGGCTAGGATCTTGGAGATGATCATACCCCTTTATTGTCAGTATACCATTACAGAGAGCCCAATTAAATACATGGAAATCCCTTTTTCCCCCAATTCTGTGCCATGGAATCTCATCACATCTTTTCTCCAGAGATATTAATGAGGGATGTGGTGGGTATAAAGGAAATGTCATGTTATTTAATATCTACACATGAAGTGTGAGGACAGAGCTTCTTACTGCACACTCACCAGCACCAGTCTACTTACCATTCTAGAACTGGTGTGTCAGGGTAACAAGACAGCGGTCACTTTAATTGTACGGTGATTAGCTCCCTAGACAGAGTTTAATTTTTTAATTAAAAAGGCCTGTAGAAAGTTATTAATGGGGTTGTATTGTTTTTACTTTAATATTTAGAGCTTAATAGATTGTTTGCAGTTGTTTTAGTAAAAAAAAATGTACACTGTTTACCTGTGTTTCACTGTCTATTGCTTAGGACTACAGACTCCATCAAAATTTAGTATCCAGAAAAACATCATTTAAGAATTTTATTTTACATCCTGAAGAACCTACAAGCCAAAAGGTCATGCCGTATCTTTGCTAGGTTATGTTCACATGGGGATGGATTTACTTATAGTGAAAGCCAAGGTGATAAGTTACAGGTCAATTTTGACTCTCTGCAATGCATACGGTCAGGGTCCTGGTACATCCACCGCAACCGCTACAGGTAAATAATGTAGGTTTTGCAGTGTATATTACATCCCTGTGAACCATGATCAGTCAGACAAAGAGAAGCCAACTACTGAAAATAGCAGGGAGGAAGGAAGCAGGACAGCCGGCAGTAGATGCACACACTGGTTTGAAACAATTATAAATTCAATATACAGGGTGGTGCAAAAGTAGGTGGACAATAATAAACCCTATTACACATACTGTCCACCTACTTTTGGACCACCCTGTATAATACATCATATCCAGCCACATTTCTATGAATATACTGTACCCCATGTAATCATATTGCATGTACAAGTGTCAGCACATATATGCATTCTTTATGAAAAATGAAAGCCGTTATTAAACTGTTCACGGGAAAAAAAGTTACCGAGGTAATAAAATTGAAGACCCTATTCTCACCCGTTATGTTCTCCTGGAGCCTATGATGCCTAAGTGTTTCATTACACCACGATTGTAGCTGCAGTCCCATGTAAACATGTAATTGGAACAGCCAAGTAAAGAAATACCAGAGCAGTGGCACTGAATATCACAGGTATTAAGTTTTATTACATTGCTGTGTCTTCAGCAAACGTTCAGCATAGCATTTGGAATAATGCAGTACATCGATGTAATCATCACAGGTCAGGGTGGATAAAAATAATAATAATAAAATAAAAAAAATTTAAAAAAAAAAAAAAAAAATCGGATTTTTATTTAAATCGGATTTTTTTCAATAAACTGCTTTTTGAGGAAAATATTTTACCATCCAAAGGTTCTTCCATCATGAGATAAAGCTGAGTTGTTTAACTCAGTAGAATAAAGGCTGTATATGTGTAACATTCACAATGCCATGCTCTTCCAGAGGTTTCTGTAGGATTAGTGGGCAGTTTCTCTCCTATATTATCACAGACGCTCGCTTTACTTACGCAGTTCTCAAAACTGAATTTGACTCCGCAGAGGTCCCAGCCTCTTCTTCACGGCAAAAATGTTACAACATGAACAGAGTTGAGAAAAAGACCTTAATCCTATTGTTCTACAAACCTATATGAATACAGAATCAACCCCTTCAGTGCCAAGTCAAGAAGTTAGACAATATGTTTCTGATTGTTTGGAGTGGAATAGATCTGCACAACACAAGAATGTGAATCTAAGTGTGAGGAGGAGGAAGGGCAAGCAGACAAGAAAATGAAAGTGAAACTTTGAGCACAATACTGCAGCATAGCCACAGACAGACAAGTCTGGATCTGTTTGTGTGTACGATCTGAGGTTTATTACATTCTTTCCTTATAATGGCAGCAGGCCGTAAAAGAGACCCAGTTTGGGAATATTTTAATGAAGCTCCTTCGCCTATCGGTAAGGCAGGCATGCGTGCAAAATGCAAACGATGCAACAAAGAGATGTAAGGCCTGGTGGCGCGAATGAGGCAACATCATAAGTGCGGTGATGAAGATGACCAAAGAAACACTTCTGAACAGGCAGGATCTTCAGGTTGGTAAACATTTTTATTGAATCCTATTTCTAAAGACTGATCATGTGTGAGAAAAATTATATTTCTTATTATTACTGCATGTTACTGTCATTTGGTACAGTTATGAAGAAAAACAAATATTCCTTTTGTGGCAGTGCTGTGTTGTGTACAATAAGCAGAAATTGTATAAACAATAAAATAACAGCATTGACTTTTTTTGTTTAGGGGAATTCATGGATTCTGGAAACTATCCACCTCCAAGATCACCATCATCCTGTTCTACAGTTTCAGAGTTATCCACCCAGGATAGTGCTTCATTAGCAGCAGCAGCAGCATCATCATCAGACACCCACAGCCACATATCACCATCACCCAAAAGGAAGAAAAAAACCTTTACCTCCTGGAACCACCATAGATAGGTTTGTGATAAGAACTAGCAGATTAGAAAAAGAGTTGATTGATGAAAAAATTGCCCAGTTTATTCATGCAACAAACTCTTCTTTCCGTCTGACTGAGAACCCACATTTCATTAATATGGTTCAGTCACTGAGACCAGGATACAGTCCACCCAGCAGAGCTGATGTTGCAGGGAAACTGCTGGATCAAGTGTATGACAGAGAAATGGAGCAATGTGCAACAGCTCTGGAGGGTAAAATTGTTAACCTAAGTATTGATGGGTGGAGTAATGTTCACAATGATCCTATTGTATGTGCTTTTATAACAACAGAAGAAGGTAAAGTCTTCCTTGCACAAACAACTGATACGTCAGGAAATGCACACACAGCAGAATACTTACAAGAAGTGGCAGTAAAAGCTATAACATGTGAACAAAAATTCAAATGTCTAGTACGCAGTTTGGTCACTGACAATGCTGCAAACGTATCCAAGATGAGAAGAAATTTAGAAGATCAGGGAGGGAATACAAAGCTAATAACATATGGTTGCAGTGCTCATTTGCTGCACCTCTTAGCCAAAGACTTAAGTGAAAGTGTTCCACAAATAAAGGCTAATGTTGTTGAAATTGCTAAATACTTCCGTAATAATCATTTTGCTGCAGCAGCTCTGAAAAGGATGGGTGGAACCAAGCTAACGCTCCCACAAGATGTTAGATGGAACTCTGTGGTGGACTGTTTTGAGCAGTATATCAAAAACTGGCCTATTCTGATGACACTTTGTGAAGAAAATCGAGATAAAATAGATGGCACTGTCACGGCCAAAATCCTCAACATTGGGCTTAAGAGAAATGTTGAACATATGCTGAGCTTCCTGAAACCCATCTCTCAAGCTTTAAACAAAATACAGAAAAATAGCTGTTTTATTGCGGATGCTGTTGAAATTTGGAAGGAACTGAGTGAACACTTAAAAACAGAACTACACATGGACAGAATTAAATTACAAGCAGTAAACAAACGAATGGGACAAGCACTGACTCCAGCTCATTTTTTGGCAAATATTGTCAATATCCAATATCAGGGTCAAAACCTAAGTGCTGAGGAAGACGAGTTAGCTATGACATGGGTATCCAGCAATCATCCATCTTTAATGCCAACTATAATAAACTTCAGAGCTAAGGGGGAACCATTCAAGAAATATATGTTTGCTGAAGATATTTTAAGGAAGGTCACACCAGTAAACTGGTGGAAGTCACTTAAGCGCTTGGATTTAGAGACTGTTCAAGTAATGATTTCACTTTTAACAGCAGTAGCTTCTTCTGCAGGCGTTGAAAGAATATTCTCTTCCTTTGGACTCATTCATTCTAAATTGAGAAATCGGTTGGGAGTGGGACCCTATAAAGCAGGAAAGCTTGTTTTTCTTTTCCAGATTATGAATAGGAACAAAGAAGATGATGATGAAGATGACGACAAGTGAGCTACAGAGGACAGCAGGATTTAAGTTTTTCATGTGTCGGCTGGGCTGACAGTCTAAGTTTCTTAAAATATATATATATTTTGTTTAGCCAAATTAGTTAACAAACATGGATGTTTGTTTAAGCAAATAACTTATGCTGTAATGTTGTTATTGTTTCAGTTGAATAAATCTATTTAAATTGTTATTAAGGTCAGGATTATTTTTCTCCTTCCCAAGTACAACAGAACAGTGGTGTCCAAATATGAATGATTAACCCATTAAACTGGGGAGAAAAAATTAATATAAAAAGTGATTCTAAAAATCTTCATCTACTTGCATGTTAAACTAGCAAGAACTAGTTTAGGTAGAAACTTTGATTTAAATCACTGATTTAAATCAAGCCTTACTGACTAGTGATTTAAATCAGTTTGATTTAAATCAAATCCACCCTGTCACAGGTGCCTTTGTACTTTTCTGAATCATCTTTTTGTCCAGATTATTATTATAAGGTGAAGGAAATATAGGAAAACTACATATCAGAAAAAAAAAATGCTTCACTTTAAAAAAGTTTTTATTGAACCAAAATAACTTCACATGCAAAATAGAAACCAAAATAAGAGCAGAAATTAAAAGTGCTTGACATTAGATAGTATTTGATCCGATTCTTCAGGGTTGTCCCTATACACCATCCAACAGTAATCTGTCATCAAAAAATCCTAAAGATATGAGCCTAGGAACATGCCACTTCCCCTGAATCAATGTAATCAAAAAATCCTAAAGATATGAGCCTAGGAACATGCCACTTCCCCTGAATCAATGTAATCAAAAGCTTTTTGATTACAGTAATCTGTCATCATTGAGTCATTTAAAAAAAACAAAAAAAAAAACCCTGGCAGCGGTGTTCCATTACTTTAAAGGGAACCTGTCATCACTTTTGGCTACTATAAGATGCTGCCACCGCCATTCAGGGTTTATCTATAGTATTATATAATGCTGCAGAAAAGCCCCTGAAAGAGAAGAAAAATAAATTTTATTATACTCACACAGGAGGGCGGTCCGGTGTGTGTCGCAGGTCTACATCCGGCGCCTCCCATCTTCTTGAAACGCCACCCTCCTGCTTGCTTCATGGCTCCCTGGCATTGCGCTCCTACGCAGGCGTACTTCTCTGCCCTGTTGAGGGCAGAGCAAAGTACTGCAGTGCGCAGGGTCTCTAACCTTTCCCGGCGCCTACAATACTTTGCTCTGCACTCAAGGCAAAGAAGTACGGCTGCACAGGATAGGGTAGCAACGATGCAAGCAGGAGGAGGGCATTGCAAGATGGGAGGCGCTGGACCCACGACACCCATCGGACCAGACGGCAACCACAGGTGAATATAATAAGACATAAGAAAATTTTCTTGCAGGTCGGACCGGGGAGCTTATGTACAGCGTTATAGAATGCTGTAGATAAGACCTGAAAGGTGGTGGCCGCATCTTAGGCTGTGTTTCCACGTTCAGGAAACACAGCGCTTTGGACGGAGCGGAAAGTCCGCTCCGCCCAAAGCCCCGCCCCCTTTTGAACGCGCGGTCATTCCAGATGTGTTCAAGAACACATCCGGAATGACCGCAGGGCTACATAGCCCTGTGTTATTTCCCTTGCGGCGACGCAGCGTCGCCGCAAGGAAATAGGACATGCTGCGGTCTAAAAAGACGTGCCGCATGTCCAGAAACGCAGGTCTACCGCCTGCGTGTTTTGCAGCATAGTGGAGACGGGATTTCTTGAAATCCCCTCCACTATGCTGTAACATCTGGACGCTGCGCCAATGCACAGCGTCAAACACGCAGCTAATCCGGACTGTTTCCTGACCGTGGAAACATACCCTTATAGCGGCCAAAAGAGGTGACAGGTCCCCTTTAATGTCTTGGTGAACCCGCTCGCCTTGTTCATCGCTTACATCTCCAAGATTTTGAGGAAAAAGCTAGGTGTGAATGCAAAAGGTGCCTTTTCAGAGACATGCGACATCTAAGACACTGGTATGCATTTAGCAGTTCAACACCTTCTGTAGATTTATTTTTTCCTAAGAAGTTTTCAGATCTACTTGAAGCTTTTCCAAGATTTTAATTCCTTATCATTTAGGTTATATGCACACGCTGCAGATTTTGTTGCGTGTCCGCACGGAAATGCACCAAATCCGCACTTAAATATTGATCAATAGCATTCCTGAATTGCTGTGCACATACTGCGGAAATTTCCATTCTTATTCGCGTTTTATTTTCCGCAGATCTGCTGCGTTTCTGCACCCCTCGAGTCAGTCAAATCTGCAGCAAAAGAGCAGGTGTAAAAAGGTTTGCAGATTTGCTGCCAAAAAGAAAATGTCAGAAGGAGGAAGAGTGTGTGAGTAGAGATTAAGTGCATCTATCTGAGGGTTGTGTACCCATGCAACAAACAGCCCATGGTGATTGTACTTATGCGTCGTCTGATGGGACAACTATTCCGGCTAGGTCTGCTGTCACATGTAACAGAGACAGCACGAGCCGATAATGGGAGAATAGTCTCCTCATCCGGCACCTAAGTTCAACTGTAAAAAAAAAAAAAAAAATCAAAACATTGAGTCACATACAATATACATACTCACCGAACACCTAATGCCCGACGCCTGCAATCAAAAGTAAACCGAAATACTCCGTTCACTGTAGTCCATTTAATAACGAGTGTCCCACGTCGATCTCTCCTGGCGTTACACTGACAGGAGGTAATCAATCCCGCAGTGCATCACTGAGCTGCCATGAGAGTTCACCGGAGTTCATCAGCTCCGGTGCGCTCACTTACAGCACCGCTGCGTGAGAAAGTTACCACACAGCGATGCACTGGAGGAGCAATTACCTTCTGTCACTGTAGCGCCAGAGGCCAGATAGAGCAGTCAAATCTCCCAATGTGACTGTTCTACACGCAAGATCGCCATGTGACACTCGATTTTAAATGGACTACGTGAGACAGGGAGTATTATATGCGATTTTATTTTTGTTGCAGGAGACAAGGAAGTCGGGGGGATTAAGCGTTCAGCAAGTATAGTTTAATTAAGATTCAATAAAAGGAGTGTCATTACTTCAAATGAAGTACTTTATTCTGGCTGTGTGTTCATTTACTATACAGGTCCTTCTCAAAAAAATTAGCATATAGTGCTAAATTTCATTATTTTCCATAATGTAATGATTACAATTAAACTTTCATATATTTTAGATTCATTACACACCAACTGAAATTTGTCAGGTCTTTTATTGTTTTAATACTGATGATTTTGGCATACAACTCCTGATAACCCAAAAAACCTGTCTCAAAAAATTAACATATTTCAACCGTCCAATAAAATAAAGTGTTTTTTAAAAACAAACAAAAAAAACATCAAATAATAAAGTTCAATTATGCACTCAATACTTGGTCGGGAATCCTTTTGCAGAAATGACTGCTTCAATGCGGCGTGGCATGGAGGCAATCAGCCTGTGACACTGCTGAGGTGTTATGGAGGCCCAGGATGCTTCGATAGCGGCCTTAAGCTCATCCAGAGTGTTGGGTCTTGCGTCTCTCAACTTTCTCTTCACAATATCTCACAGATTCTCTATGGGGTTCAGGTCAGGAGAGTTGGCAGGCCAATTGAGCACAGTAATACCATGGTCAGTAAACCATTTACCAGTGGTTTTGGCACTGTGAGCAGGTGCCAGGTCGTGCTGAAAAATGAAATCTTCATCTCCATAAAGCATTTCAGCCGATGGAAGCATGAAGTGCTCCAAAATCTCCTGATAGCTAGCTGCATTGACCCTGCCCTTGATGAAACACAGTGGACCAACACCAGCAGCTGACATGGCACCCCACACCATCACTGACTGTGGGTACTTGACACTGGACTTCAGGCATTTTGGAATTTCCTTCTCCCCAGTCTTCCTCCAGACTATGGCACCTTGATTTCCGAATGACATGCAAAATTTGCTTTCATCAGAAAAAAGTACTTGGGACCACTTAGCAACAGTCCAGTGCTGCTTCTCTGTAGCCCAGGTCAGGCGCTTCTGCCGCTGTTTATGGTTCAAAAGTGGCTTTACCTGGGGAATGCGGCACCTGTAGCCCATTTCCTGCACACGCCTGTGCACGGTGGCTCTGGATGTTTCTACACCAGACTCAGTCCACTGCTTCCTCAGGTCCCCCCAAGGACTGGAATCGGTCCTTCTCCACAATTTTCCTCAGGGTCCGGTCACCTCTTCTCGTTGTACAGCGTTTTCTGCCACATTGTTTCCTTCCAACAGACTTCCCATTGAGGTGCCTTGATACAGCACTCTGGGAACAGCCTATTTGTTGAGAAATTTCTTTCTGGGTCTTACCCTCTCGCTTGAGGGTGTCAATGATGGCCTTCTTGACATCAGTCAGGTCGCTAGTCTTACCCATGATGGGGGTTTTGAGTAATGAACCAGGTAGGGAGTTTTTAAAAGCCTCAGGAATCTTTTGCATGTGTTTACAGTTAATTAGTTGATTCAGAAGATTAGGGTAATAGGTCGTTTAGAGAACCTTTTCTTGATATGCTAATTTTTTGAGACAGGTTTTTTGGGTTATCAGGAGTTGTATGCCAAAATCATCAGTATTAAAACAATAAAAGACCTGACAAATTTCAGTTGGTGTGTAATGAATCTAAAATATATGAAAGTTTAATTGTAATCATTACATTATGGAAAATAATGAAATTTAGCACTATATGCTAATTTTTTGAGAAGGACCTGTATAACTATAGGATTAGTAATGGACAGGTGACTTATAGATGCCTCTCCATTACTAAACCGTGGGCATGCAGTCACCTGACAGCTGCTGTTTTGTTACAGCATATGTATGTTAGTTCTGTTAATGCTCCTACATAGGCTTGTGTGTGTCTTTATTTAATTCAAATGAGGGTATCTGGCTGAAGAGGATGAAAAAGGAAATTACACCACAATTTTTTTAAGAATATATCTTTAGCTTACAAAAACGAGCGAATATGCCACTGCGTTTTCTGCCAAGAGATGCAGAAACAGCACAGAAATTTCCACAAGCAAATCCACAATGTGCATACATAGCCTTAAGAGTTTCTTCAAACACATCTCTCATAAGCGCTCTGATCTGAGGACCAACAAATACCCCTTCCTTCAGTTTTGCTGGTGAAATGCTGGAGAATTTCTGTGAAATGTACTGGAACCCTTGCAAATTTGTCTTTGCCATGGCTTTCACAAAATTTTTAATCAATCCCAACTTTATATGTAGTGGTGGAAGCAAGATTTGTTGAAGCAACTAAAGGATTATGCTGAACATTGTCTCTACCTGGGGGCATAGATGCTGCTCTGTCCTCAATATTTCTACTGTCCCCTAAACACAAGCAGCAACCATCTTGTGAACCTCCTTGCATTCCCATTAGCAGACCAATCACTTTCAAATCTCCACAGATATTCCATTAATAATGCTTATATTGTATAGCATCCAAAACTACTGCTACTTTCATAGCTTTCTTTTAAATGACATGAGTGAACAATACAGATTGATGGTTTCATATTTCCATTGTGAAGCAACACTGCTTTCAAACTTCTCTGGGATGAGTCAATTAACAATCGCCAATCTGCAACAAAATACTCTTGATTCAGTTCTTCTAAGAGGCCATTCACATTGTTACAGTTGATGGAACAATTGTGTACTGTAAGAAAAACTGTGTTAAAGTGTTACTTCTGTTTCGATAATAACACATTTGACATCATCATGAAGTAGAAGATTCTTCTGTTTCAACCTAAATGCAAGAAGTTCAGCTTTATCTTTTGACAATGAAAGGTCTCTGATGAGATCATTTAATTCATGTTGAGTAAAGCATTCTGGCTGCTCAGCTGCTCCATCAGGTACATACTCATCTTGACTTGAGGTCTCAATGTCTTCGCCAGTAGCTTCAACTCCATAGTCTTCATATTCTACTTCATTTTCATCCAATCCAGACAACGGTGGTACAAAAACTGGCAAGGTACCAGCATGTGGAACTGGCCTTTTTCTTGTTTTACATGACTTGAGCCCTGCCTCTAGGAGCCTGTGACGAATTGTTCTTGCCGTGCACTTCACCCCAGCTGCCATTTGCCATTCCTTTTGTAGGTCACTTGATGTCATCCTGCGGTTGCCAAGTGACATTTGAATAAGCTGAAGGTCATCCCGGTCAGTGGAGAGTCGCTTTCGCCCTCTGCCGGTCTGTAGCTTTGTTGTCCCCAATGTCTCCTGCTTCACCTTGTTGTAATGGACTGCAGTCTTAGAAATTTTAAGGACGGCGGCAACACGACGCTCACTGTATCCCTTTGCTAGTAAAGCCAGAATTAAGCCCTTCTTTTCCTCACTCAAAACTTCCTCTTTTCAACTCCTTTGGCATGGTTACAAGTTATTTTTTCTTTCTTATTACTTTTGGGATATTACTAGCACTTGTTTTGCCATCCAGCTTGTCCTATTGCAAGAGGATTGTGAACACCACAGCAGTGTTTTTTAAACTTTCCTTCGTTAAATAAGATTTGGTTCAGGTGATCACCTAATCAGAAGCACATTAAGTAGAATGAGGTGTACTCTGGTTGGAGTTCAACTGACACTGGAATATGAGACAGGTAGAGAAGCTGATTTTTATAAAATACTGCAGTAGTCTCTTAATTTTTGCCAGAGCTGTATTACCTTTGCTGATGATTTTTTGTGTTGACAGACGTATTATTTGTTTTAATAAACCATATTAAACAGAAAGATTGCAGTTTACAAAAAGTATTTTCTCTATACACAAAGTTCAGCACAAATCTGTCTTCATTTTTGCCAGGTTTTTTTTTCCCAGATTCAGTGCCTAAGAAGTTAAAGAAAATAAGCATTAGGTGTACAAATAGAACCAAACATGTGCAATTCTTGTAGCACGAGCTCTCACTCCTCAGATATTTGAAGCCTCAACATTTACCAATCAGATGGGTAAACGGCAAAGATGAATCATCACTGAGTGAACATGTTGATATTCAAATATTATAACAGAAAAAAAAAAAAAAAAAAAAAAAAACAGTGTACAAACATGTAAGGGTGAGTTTCCACGGTCAGGAAACGCTGCGTGTTTGGCGCTGTGCGCTGGCGCAGCGCCAAACACGCAGCGTCCAGATGTTACAGCATAGTGGAGGGGATTTCAAGAAATCCCGTCTCCACTATGCGTAACAATACGCAGGTGGGCAAACCTGTGTAAACGGACATGCGGCGCGTCTTTTTAGACGCAGCATGTCCTCGCGTATTGCGGCGACGGTGCGTCGCCGCAACAGAATATTACACAGGGCTATGTTAGCCTGCGTTCTTTCAGGAGGTGTTCCGGAGGTGTCCTGAACACCTCCGGAAAGAGCGCGCGTCAGAAAGGGGGCGGGGCTTAGACGGAGCGGAATTTCCGCTCCGTCAAAAGCGCTATGGTTCCGGACCGTGGAACATAGCCTTAAGATGGTTTAACCTTGAATCATACAGGACTGCTCAGTGGTTTCCCTTGGTCTTTCCACAGGTTATCAATGGTTACATTTTGTAAGCCCTATCAAGAACATGTGAACAAGTGGGCCAGGGCTCTGCATTCTTCTCTGAGAAGTTTGTAACTTTTAACACTATAAACTGTATTCTCCCCTAGAGTCCATGGAGCACACATTATATCCTATGCAACTTTATGGAGCTAATCAAGACTAGGATTGTTCACGTCAGTATTAATGAAGGGTTCCCTGGAGTACAGTCTGCTGAATTTACTAGAGGTGCATGCCAACTAATGAATTTGGCACATCTTCAGCCAGGTGTTCGGGGGGGGGGAGGGGTGAGAGAACAAAACAAAATCCACATGCCAGCACTTTGGCAGAATTGGAGGAACAGGCACACCCTGTCCAGCTCCATCTATTTTAGCAGAGCTGCTGCACATGGTATGAAAATGCTAAATATTACGCAAATTTCCACAACTCCATGTAGCACAAGCATTTTGCATCTTTTCAAAGCATTCTGGAATAAAGTCTTGAAAACTGCCCGGGGGAGGAGAAACTTCTCATAAGTGTCAAGGTCTTATCTTCAGATAATCAGAACTTTTACCTTCAGGGTATACCACACTAAGCGAGATCGCAAATGAGATCGCAATTGCGTCACCATTTATGACGCAGTAGCGATCTCGTTAGCGACTTAGCTGTTCGATTCCAAACACAACTCATCAGCGATCTGTGATTCCAAACACATCTCATCAGCAATCTGTATAACGACCTCTGCGGTCGTTGGAAAACCTAGTCCCACCTGTGATGCTGGTGAAGTCGTTCATAAAGGGTGTCACACTCAGCGATTCAGAGCACCAGCGGGACACCAAAGACCAAAAAAACGGTTCATAAGCGATCAGCGACATCTCAGCAGGGGCCATATCGCCGCTACATGTCACACACAGCTAAGTCGCTAACGAGATCGCTACTGCGTCATAAAATGGTGACGCAATTGCGATCTCGTTTGCGGTCTCGCTTAGTGTGGCATACCCTTTATACCTTTATGTCCACAGAAGACATATACACATACAGATCTGATTTAAAAGAGGACCGATCTGGAGGATATTTGACCCCTAACCAAAAAGGAATAAGTGTAAAGCCCCTTTATTGCTTATCAAATTCATACCTTTGATAGCAGGATTCTGTAGGAGAATTCGAGAGATCCATTCTTTAACCCCTTACTGCCATCGGACGTACTATCCCGTCCATGGTACCTGGGCCCGTATGACCATGGACGGGATAGTACGTCCCGTGCGATCGGACGCACTCCCTGGGGGAGCGCAGCCGATCGCGGCCGGGTGTCAGCTGATTATCACAGCTGACACCCGTGACTGTGTCAGGAGCGGTCACGGACCGCTCCCGGCACATTTACCCCTGGCACACCGCGATCAAACATGATCGCGGTGTACCAGGGGCACAGGGGAGGATCGTGCAGGGAGAGGGCTCCCTGCGCGCTCCCCTGAGACCCTCAGAGCAGCACGATGTGTCGCGCTGTTCCGAGGGTCCTTCCTCCCTGCAGGACCCCGGATCCAAGATGGCGCCGGGGTCCATCCGGGTCCTGCAGGGAGGCGGCTTCTTCAGTGCCTGCTGATGCCAGAGCGATCGCTGGTGTGAGAGTGCTGTGCACCCTGTCACACCAGCGATCTGACCCTGTACAGTGATTTCCCACCCTGGGACAAAGTAAAAAAGTTAAAAAAATAAAAAATTGTTTAAAAAAAATCATAAAAAAAAAAAAAATTCCCCAATAAATTCATTATTTCCTGTAAATAAAAAAAACCAAAACAATAAAAGTACACATATTTGGTATCGCCGCGTCCGTAACAACCCCCCTATAAAACTGTCCCACTAGTTAACCCCTTTAGTGAACCCCTAAAAAAAAAAAAAAAAAAAAAAAAAAAATCAATGCTTTATCATCATACCGCCGAACAAAAAGTGGAATAACACGCAATCAAAAAGACGGATATAAATAAACATGGTACCGCTGAGAACGTCATCTTGTCCCGCAAAAAACGAGCCGCCACATAGCATCATCAGCGAAAAAATAAAAAAGTTATAGCTCGCAGAATAAAGCGATGCAAAAATCATAATTTTTTATATAAAATTGGTTTTATTCTATAAAAGCGCCAAAACATAAAAAAAATGATATAAATGAGGTATCGCCATAATCGTACTGACCTGAAGAATAAAACTGCTTTATCAATTTTACCACACGCGGAACGGTATAAACGCCTCCCCCAAAAGAAATTCCTGAATTGCTGATTTTTGTTCATTCTAACCTCCCAAAAATCGAAATAAAAAGCGATCAAAAAATGTCACATGCTCAAAAATGGTACCAATAAAAACGTCAACTCGTACCGCAAAAAATAAGACCTCACATGACTCTGTGGGCCAAAATATGCAAAAATTATAGCTCTCAAAATGTGGCGATGCAAAAAACTATTTTTGCAATAAAAAGCGTCTTTTAGCGTGACAGCTGCCAATCACAAAAACCCGCTATAAATAGTAAATCAAACCCCCTTTGTTAGGGAAAAATAATAAAGTTAAAAAAAAAAGTATTTCCATTTTCCCATTAGGGTTAGGGTTGCAGCTAAAGTTAGGGTTAGCGCTAAAGTTAGGATTAGGGATTAGGGTTATGGGTGTGTTGGGGTTAGGTTTGGGACTAGGATTAGGGGTGTGTTGGGGTTAGGGTTGGAGTTAGAATTGGGGGGTTTCCGCTGTTTAGGCACATCAGGGGCTCTCCAAATGTGACATGGCGTCTAATCTCAATTCCAGCCAATTCTGCGTTGAAAAAGTCAAACGGTGCTCCTTCACTTCTGAGCTCTGCCATGCGCCCAAACAGTAGTTTACCCCCACATATGGGGTATCAGTGTACTCTGGACCCCAAGAGTTAATGTGCAATTTGTCCTATTTCTTCTGTTACCCTTGGGAAAATAAAAAACTGGGGGTAAAACACGGATTTTGGTAAGAACTTACCTGTAAAACCTTTTCAGCGAAGGAAGGGAGACACAGGATTCATTACTGATGGGTAGGCGGAGCCCCAGATCAGGATGTCACCTCAGATCAAAAGAGTGCTGACTGGCTGGCCCCTCCAGCTCGGGCTCCTCCTACTCAGCTCCAGTCGTACCAAAGCTTTTAGGAAAAGAGCCAAGATCACCAGCGGAGCAACATAACCCCTTCTGAAGGAACTTCAGAGAAAAAACACAAGGATACAGGTTATGCATGCAAAGAAAGCCAAAAACCACAGAGTTCCAGGTACTACTCACGGAACCTGACTACTGCGATGAGCTGGCGATGCTGGAACAGAGCCTTAGCGCGCTGACCTCAGCCCAGATAATCGCTATCAGATAAGGGTCGCGCTGCATCTGAAAACATCAACACACTTCTGCCTTGGGAGGGTGCTGTGTCTCTCTTCCTTCCTTCGCTGAAAAGGATTTTACAGGTAAGTTCTTACCAAAATCCGTGTTTCAGCTGCAGATGGAAGGAAGAGAGACACAGGATTCATTACTGATGGGACGTCCCAAAGCAGTTCAAAAATAAGGGTGGGAAAAACCAACAAAAGGCAGAAACCCAACAACCTTAACAAAAAATGCGCAAACAGCGCTAAACACAAGTTCATCTAGAACTTTAAACTACAGCTGCCTGCAGGACCCTACGTCCGAGGGCTGCATCAGCGGAAGCACTGACGTCCACTTTATAAAACTTTGTAAACGTGTGGACAGAGTGCCAAGTTGCCGCCCGGCAAAGCTGCACTGCCGAAGCACCTTGATGAAAAGCCCACGATGAAGCCACAGTCTCGTGGAATGGGCTCGAAACTTAATCGGGCAAAATTCACCCTGAAGACGGTAAGCTTCCAATATAGCTGACCGGATCCAACGAGCTATGGAATCCTTGGAAGCTCGTTGACCACATCAAAGACCAGCTGGAACCACAAATAGGGAGTCCGTCTTACGAAAACCTTGAGTAATAGATAGATAAAACTTCAAGGCCCGCACTAAAGCTAATGTGTGCAAAGCTCGCTCTTTCGCATTCTTCGGATCTGGACAGAATGAGGGCAACACAATATCCTGGTTAACATGAAAATGTGACACCACTTTAGGTAAAAAATCACCCCATGTGCGAAGCACTACACGATCCGGAAAAAACCCCAGAAAAGGAGGCGAACAAGAGCTGCCAACTCAGAAACTCTCCTCAAAGAGGTGACTGCTACAAGGAAGGCCACCTTCCAAGAAAGCAAAGAAAGGCTAGCAGAACCCATAGGCTCAAAAGGTTTATGCTGAAAAACTTGCAAAACAAGGTTGAGCCGCCAAGGAGACACGGGTGCCTTCCGCGGCGGAAACTTACGAGCTATACCGCGGAAAAAAGGAGAACACGTCCCTATTCGAAGAATGGTTCTCCGAAACAATAAGGACAGAGCAGAAATCTGACCTTTCAGGGTGCTAACTGCCAAACCCTTGTCTAACCCATGCTGCAGAAAAGCCATCAGATTGGGAATGGAAAATTTTCTCGGGTTCCGAAAAGACCCCAAACACCACGAAAAGAAGGTTTCCCAAGTTTTGTGGTAAATCCTAGTAGTAGCCGGACTTCTCGCAGCACGAAGAGTAGCAATGACCTCGGCTGAAAAACCTCAACGGGTTAAAATTTCGGTCTCAAGAGCCACGCCGTCAAACGCAGAGACATCAAGTCCGGATGACAAACGGGCCCCTGAGTCAACCAGTCGGTTGAAGAGGAAGCGGAAAAGGAGGTGCCGCCAACCGCGACATTGTCGAGAACCACACCCTCCTTGGCCAATCTGGAGCTATCAAAATAGCTGAAATTCTCTCTAGTCTGATCCGACGCAGTACTAGAGGAAGTAAGGATATCGGCGGGAATACATAGATCAGCTCGAACTGATCCCACTGAGCCACTAGAGCATCCACCGCCACAGCCTTCAGGTCCTTGTACCTGGACATGAACGTCGGTAACTTGGCATTGGACCTGGATGCCATCAAACCACTTGGGGAGTCCCCCAACGGGAGCACAGTAGTGCAAAAAACTTCCGGGTGGAGGCTCCATTCCCCGGGATCCATCTTCCTGCGACTGAGGAAGTCCACTGTAATATTCTGAACCCCTGGAATGTGAATCGCCGAAATGGCTGATAAACTGACCTCGGCCCAAATCAGAATTCGGGACACCTCCACCATGAGTCTGGAACTTCTTGTCCCGCCTTGGTGATTGATAAACGCGACAGCCGTCGCATAGTCTGTCTGCACTCGGACCGGCAGACCGCTCAAAAGGACCGTCCAATGCTGGAGGCAAAGGAAAATAGCCCTCAATTCCAGGATGTTGATCGAAAGGACAGACTCTTCCGATGACCATATCCTCTAAATCCAGAGATTGTTCCAAACACCCCCCCCAGCCCGTCAGGCTGGCATTGGTGGTTATGACCGACCACTTCGGAGGGAGGAAAAGCTTTCCCAGGGATAACGCTCCTGGACATAACCACCATCCTCGGGATTCTCGCACCCTGTGAAAGATGGTGACGCTGCAATCCAGCAACCTTGCGATTGATCCCAACGACTCAGAATGAGCCTATGGAGAGCTCTGGAATGAAATTGGACAAACGGAAAAAACCTCATGGACGCCACCGTCAGACCCAGAAGGCGCATACCTTCCGAAGGGACACTGCTGTCGCAGACTTCATAGTCTGTACATGCTGGAGCAGACATGCCTGCTTGTCTGGAGGTAGGGACAACACCCCCGTACCGTGTCGAAATGCATCCTCAAAAAAGGATTGCCTGCGACGATTCCAGAGACGACTTCTCCTTTGAGGCCACAACCGAAAAGGCCGTCTAAATAGGGACGAATCGTAAGTCCCCGTCTTCGAAGGATTGCCATGAGATTTTGGCGTCAGAATCGTTGTAAAAATTCTGGGCGTTAAGGCCAAGCCGAATGGTCGAGCCACAACCTGGGTGAGGTCTTCCGACGGGAACATGCCAAAAAGCGTCGCGAATGTCGATTGATCGTTCTGCGACAGGGCTGCCATAACTGAGCGAAGCGACTTCATGCTCGGCTCTGACGGAATGTCAGAAGTCAGTCCGCCTTAGCGAATTTTTTTTTTTTTTTTCCAGCTTCTGCCTTAACAGAAGTTCTGTTTCCAGGGTATGCGGAATTTCTGAGAATTCCCCTCTCTTTTTTTTTTTTTTTAAAAAGAGAGAGACGACACAAACCCCAGAGGGTTGGTCAGATCATCCCTTGAACCGAAAAGGACTGCCGATAACTATCGGCACTAGTCCTGCCAGACGCAGAAGTCACAGCTCTGCGCTGCGGTAAAGCTGCTTCTTTTGCCTTTGCCTTGGCATCAGCTCCGTGAGGTCAGTCAAATAGCTGACCACTTTCTAAGCTAAAGATAGCAAACCTGTTGGAAAACTGCGTTCCATCCAAGTCACAGTGCTCTTCTGACTGTAACTGCCGAGGATTGCTCCCTGGATAGCAGTGACGCATTATCCTTCAACTAGAAAAGCCCATCTACCTTGATAGAGGGAAACTTGCCACGCCGTCCTTAGACGGTCCAACCGGCTCAGGGGAACTTAACAAGTACACCTAGATCCTTAATACCGAATCTATGATCCACGGCTACACAGATGGAAATTGTTGCCATCTCCGTTCTTCTGTCCAGCGTGTCCTGCAGACTCGTCTTCCCTTTTACCAGGAAGATTTGCTAAGCTGGAATAAAGGGACATTCACTTCAGGAGAAGGGTCCAATTAACAAATAACTCCGTAGAAAAACGGATACAGTTTGTAAGGTCATCGCGACCCATGCGACCCTTGCAACATCCGGGCCGACTTACCAGGACGACTAGTTACCTCCTCCGGTAACTTAACGTCCACATGGCTTCCACAGAAATTTTAGTACGGCCCCTGAGAGAGGCAGGGTGTCCCTGCCGATCCTCCTTGACCGAATCGGACTTTTCGCTAAGCGAGAAGGAAAACACCGATTTGTGTCGCTTCCTTGAGAGGATCTAGTTGACACTCCATAACCTAAAAGGTCATCAATAGAAACCAGTGAAGGCCTCCATTTTGACACCACTGGAACCTCTGACCGTGCATGAGTCGAGGTCTGCGTGTCAGATACGCAAAGCTGATCCGTAGCGGATCTGGGAGGGTCTCTGACATGCCCTTGCATAGTATATGGCAGGATAAACCTGTCAGTAACCAGAGCAGTACTTAAATAAAAAACAAACGCTGAAGGGTTAAAGCTCTAAAGCGAGAGCTACCCCAGCTGTCTCCCATTAAGAGTTAACCTCCTAAGAAGGGGTTAAAGTAGCTGACTCCCCAAAACCTTGATAATGAAAAAGGGTGTGCGAATCTCAGGCGCCTCTTATAAGGTCGCAGCTGCAGGACAGCCATGCCACACTAAGCAGAAAACGTTCCACAAGATCGCTAAAAAATTGCGCTGTTTTTTATAACGCAATGACCGCCAAAGTTGTCAAGGAGATCGCTAATCGCCTATGCGATTGCCCAGATTGGCAGCCACCAGCGACACTAAAAATGACACACAAACGATCGCAATATTATGCGACGCCATCAGGATCGTCAGCGGAAACGTATAGTGGCAGCATTAATGTCGCAGACTCCCCACAGCCTCTTTATTAATATTAAAAGAGTGTGCGAGCCCCTTATGCGAGAACAGCCGCAGGACAGCTCAATCTGTCACTCAGAAGTGCCCCAGACGGCGCCCGCGCTGTGGAGGTGAAGGGTTAAGCTTCTGCCCGGCGAGCTAGAAGCGACTCACCAAGCTGGTCACGTATTCTTGCCGAGAGGGGAGGAGAACGATCCGGGGAGCTTTCAACCAGCAACGGCTGCCGCGCTCTGCCTCCGTGTGCTCCATGTAGAGGAGCCGGAAATGGAGGCTGCAGTAAAGCGCGCGCTCAGAAGCGGCGCGAAATTCAAAAAATAAAAAGAGCGCGTACTCCCCTCCTTTCCCTCGTCCTGCAGGCATCCTCCTGCGGACATAGAAAAACTAGTCACCGGCATATATATGTACAGCGGCTGCCGCAGCAGTCGCTGAAACACTCACACACATTTTACCAAAATGTGGAGTACTCACCAGCCGAAACGCCACAGGGACCCCCAGGGGTTTCTGGCGCTATGCCCATGCTTCCCCCCAGGGCGGGAAGCGCAGTGACCCCAGTGTGTGGTTTGCGCCCCCGCCAGGGAAACTCTCCTCATCCCCCAGGGCCGGCAAGATTCTGCAGGGACCATTATGTAGTTACAGATCCGCCAAGGGAGAGGCTGGTGAAATACACTGATAAACATGTAATAGCGCTGTCACCGCAACGCTGAAGCATACTGATATACATGTAATAGCGCTGCCATCAGACGCTAAAGCACTCACACATTGATAATAAAATTTTGTGTGGAGTACTCACCAGCTTAGCGCCACAGGGACCCCTCAGGATTTGTGGCGCTTGTGCCCATGCTTCCCCCCAGGGCGAGGGACGCAGTGACCGCACGTGTGGTTTGCGTCCCCGCCAGGGAAGCCATCCTCATCCCCCAGGGCCGGCAAGGATTCTGCAGGGACTATTGAGTAAATACAGATCCGCCAAGGGAGAGGTTGGGGTACAGCAGCGCTGGTACCCCTGAGACCTCTAGACCAACTGGTGATCCAAGTCTCCTGTCCGAATATAAAATAATAAAATCTTCTGAGGAGCTGCATTAGCAGCGACCATCCTCTGAGACCTCAAATCTTAGACTGGAGCTGAGTAGGAGGAGCCCGAGCTGGAGGGGCCAGCCAGTCAGCACTCTTTTGATCTGAGGTGACATCCTGATCTGGGGCTCCGCCTACCCATCAGTAATGAATCCTGTGTCGCACTTCCTTCCATCTGCAGCTGAAAATATCATTTTTTTTTTAAAAAAATGATTTTTTTATTTTTACGGCTGTACGTTATAAACTTCTGTGAAGCACTTCGGGGTTCAAAGTGCTCACCACACATCTAGATAAGTTCCTTGTGGGGTCTATTTTCCAAAATGGGGTCACTTGTGGAGGGTTTCCACTGTTTAGGCGCATCAGGGGCTCTCCAAATGCGACATGACGCCCCCAGACCATTCCATCAAAGTCTGCAATCCAAAACGTCACTACTTCCCTTCCGAGCCCTACGTGTGCCCATACAGTAGTTTTCTCCCACATATTGGGTATCAGCGTACTCAGGACAAATTGGACAACAACTTTTGGGGTCCAATTTCTCCTGTTACCCTTGTGAAAATAAAATATTGGGGGTGAAAAAAAATCATTTTTGTAAAAAAAAAAAAAAAAAAAAAAAAAAAAAAAAAAGGATTTTTTATTTTTACGGCTGTACGTTATGAACTTCTGTGAAGCACTTCGGGGTTCAAAGTTCTCACCACACATCTAGATATGTTCCTTGAGGGGTCTAGTTTCCAAAATGGTGTCATTTGTTGGGGGTTTCCACTGTTTAGGCAGATCAGGAGCTCTCCAAACATGACATGGCATCCAGCCAATTCTGTGTTGAAAAAGTCGAACGGCGCTCCTTCCCTTCCAAACTCTGCCATGCACCTAAACAGTGGTTTACCCCACATATGGGGTATCAGCGTACTCAGGACAAATTGCACAATAACTTTTGGAGTATTGTTACCCTTGGGAAAATAAAAATTGGGGTGAAAAGATCATTTTTGTGGAAAAATATGATTTTTTAATTTTACGACTCTACGTTATAAACTTGTGTGAAGCACTTGGGGGTTCAAATTGCTCACCAAAGATCTAGATAAGTTCCTTAGGGGGTCTAGTTTCCCAAATGGGGTCACTTGTGGGGGGTTTACACTGTTTAGGCACATCAGGGGCTCTCCAAATGCAACATGGCGTCCGATCTCAATTCCAGCCAATTTTGTTTGGAAAAAGTCAAATGGTGCTCCTTCCATTCCGAGCTCTGCGTGCGCCCAAACTGTGGTTCCCCCCCACATATGGGGTATCAGCGTACTCAGGACAAATTGGACAACAACTTTTGTGGTCCAATTTCTCCTGTTACCCTTGGGAAAATAAAAAAATAGTGACTAAAAGATAATTTTTGTGGGAAAAAAAAAATAGGATTTTTTATTTTCATGCCAGGGCATTATAAACTTGTGTGAAGCACTTGGGGGTTCAAAGTGCTCACCAAAGATCTAGATAAGCTCCTTAGGGGGTCTAGTTTCCAAAATGGGGTCACTTGTGGGGGGTTTCCACTGTTTAGGCTCATCTGGGGCACTACAAACGGAACATGACCCCCATCAACGTCTGCATTCCAAAACGTTACTACTTCCTTTCCAAGCCCTGTCGTGCGCCCAAACAGTTCCCCCCCCCCCACATATGGGGTATCACCGTACTCAGGACAAATTGGACAACAACTTTGGGGTCCAATTTCCTTGGAAAAAATCAAAAATTTAGGACTAAAAAAATCATTTTTGTGGAAAATTGTTTTTTTTTTTTTTCACACCCAGGCATTAAAAACTTTTGTGAAACACTTGGGGGTTCAAAGTGCTCACAACAGATCTAGATAAGTTCCTTAGGGGGTCTAGTTTCCAAAATGGTGTCACTTGTGGGGGGTTTCCACTGTTTAGGCACATCAGGGGCTCTCCAAACACGACATGGCGTCCAATCTCAATTCCAGCCAACTTTTAGTTTGAAAAAGTCAAACGGCGCTCCTTCCCTTACGAGCTCTGCCGTGCGCCCAAACAGTGGTTTTCCCCCACATATGGGGTATTGGCGTACTCAGGAGAAATTGCACAACAACCTTATCTGTCCATTTTCTCCTTTTACCCTTGTGAAAATAAAAAAAAGTTTGTAAAAGATCATTTTTGTGGCTAAAAAGTTAAATATTAATTTTTTCCTTCCACGTTGCTTCAGCTCCTGTGAAGCACCTGAAGGGTTAATAAACTTCTTGAATGTGGTTTTGAGTACCTTGAGTGGTGCAGTTTTTAGAATGGTGTCACTTTTGGGTATTTTCTGCTATATAGACCCCTCAAAGTGACTTCAAATATGAAGTGGTCCCTAAAAAAAAAAATGGCTTTGTAAATTTTGTTGTAAAAATGAGAAATCGCTGGTCAACTTTTAACCCTTATAATTTCCTAAGAAAAAAAAAATTTGGTTCCAAAATTGTGCTGATGTAAAGTAGACATGTGGGAAATGTTATTTCTTAACTATTTGTGTGACATATTTCTCTGTTTTAAGGGAATAAAAATTCAAAGTTTGAAAATTGCAAAATTTTCGCCATATTTGCGTTTTTTTCCAAAAATAAACACAAGTTATATGGAAGAAATTTTATCACTAACGTGAAGTACAATATGTCACGAGAAAACAATCTCAGAATCACGAAGATCAGTTGAAGCGTTCCAGAGTTATAACCTCATAAAGAGACAGTGGTCAGAATTGTAAAAATTGGCCCGGTCATTAACGTGCAAACCACCCTTGGGGGTTAAGGGGTTAAAAGGGGCTGACAACCAATTTGATGACTCCTTCTCAATCACTATGATACACATCCCCAAACCCCCTTCCGAGTAAAACACCACCGATACTCCCCTACAATGTCAGCAGGGTTCCAGTTGTGTCAGCACTGGCTCTCCCCCAGGGATTGCATGACAAATCACACGATTCCTGCAGCCACATCGCTCTCCCCAAGTTATAACAAGCCAGAAAACCACAGGAAGCAAGCTGCTGCATTCACTTCCACCACATGTGAATTACATCTGAAGGAGGGGGGAGAGTGAAGCCAGCACCGATTGGCCTCAGGAATTGTGTGAGATGTCAAGTGCTGGAGAGCCAGTGCCATTAATGTTGGAGGGGTCTTGGCCCTGGAGAGGAGTAAGGTGTTAGGGTCAGGGATTGAGAAAGTGTTATCCATGTAGCAGAGATCATCCAAAGTTTGTGCAGCAGGATGGGCACTTCACGCCTTAGATCTGGCCTGTCATTGATTGATAGATCACTCTCCCTCAGTGACCAGTCTCCTCTGTGCTGAAACAGCCCACGTTATCAGAAGGGGCACAGGGAGATCAATGTACTGATTCCCACAATGTCATCAGGAGCTCAGTGCAGAGTTGCAGTCATTGCCTGGGTTAGATGCAATGATGCAATCTGCACATGGGAGACCAGTCATTGAGGGAAGAGCGACTTGTTAAACAGCAAAGTACAGTAGAACTAAGATTTCAAGTGCCCACCCTACTGTACTTGAGCATAAAACATCGAGACTTCTCAAAAATGCCCCAACAAAAATCTACTAGCAAGATATTAATGATATAAGCATGCTTTTACACTTATGCTTCTCGTTAGGGGTGTGATATCCTGCTGACAGGTCCTAATTAAAAAGTAATAGTCCACCTTCAGGGACAATGTTACGTGAAAAATAGATGTATTACAATGGAGTTTCATTAAATATGTTTATGCACAGTTTGCCTTCTTCAGCCTCAGTGTTGCACTGTATTGCTGGCTCCTGAATGAGTTTCTCTGTCCCATCAAAATGGGCTCACTAACATTCTCCATTATCTGTCTTTTCTTAGTTATCAGGCAATTTAGGACCACATAATCCATAAAAACATTGACTGTGCAAGGAAACAGCCTGTAAATGCCATACTGTGCAAACTTTAGTGAATCCCAATTGTAGAGAGGATTTTATTTTTAGCATTAAAATACCTGCAATTTAAAAAAAAAAAAAAAATTAAAGGGTGTGGACCAAAGTCCAAATAATTTTTCATCCTAAAGCACCATCAATTTAGTGCCATAATCTAAACCATTTTCTAATATACTTGAATTAAAAATTCCTTATGCTTCCCCAACACCACTTTTTTTTTTAATGACACTTCGTTTTACGATTTCCCGTGCATGCTGGAATAATCAAAGTCAACAGGGGACAGAGGCTGCGGTCACTGCTGCAGCCTCAACCCTGAGAACATCAGTGACCTGTTTCAGAGGCTGGGCTAGTCCCTGCGCAATGTACACAGCACACAGACAACACGCTCTATTGCTGGCCAAGATGAGCAGTAGTCAGTCCGAATACCCGGTGTGCAGAGACCAGTGACATGACTTAGAGGGCAATTTAGATTATGGCACTTAGGCCCACCTTTATTTATACTTTGGGTCATTGGACTATATTATCATAAGAGGACCTGATCTTACATTACACTAGCCTTATACACCAAAGCAACAAGATAAAAATAAAATTGTACCTTTGACTCATTGCTTGATTGAAGTGTGTCCAAGTTGTTCACGTAGAGCCTTCACTAGTTACACTCAAGCTTCAGCCATATGCCAAGCTATAAAAGACATTTATACCATACAGATTTACTGGACTATAGCACCTTAAGAGGAAACATCAAAAGGAGGAAGTACAAGACAACTGGAATAATAAAAAAAAACCACACATTATTAATATATACTATACTAGTCTACAAACAGGATAGAGAAAAAAAAAAATGTTGATTCAAGGAAATAAGTATCAATTTAAAGTAAATCCATTGGATAAAATGTATGAAGTTAACTACCCACTATGTCGGGAGCATAGAATAATCCTTGCAGAAAGGCCGAAACAGCCTTTTTGCTAGTGTTAAAACTCATGCTGTTAATTTGGGGAGAAAAGGACAAAAAGGACTTAAGGGTATGCCACACTAAGCGAGATCGCAAACGAGATCGCAATTGCGTCACCATTTATGACGCAGTAGCGATCTCGTTAGCGACTTAGCTGTGTGTGACATGTAGCAGCGATGTGGCCCCTGCTGAGATGTCGCTGATCGCTTATGAACGACTTCACCAGTGTCGCAGGTGGGACTAGGTTTTCCCAACGACCGCAGAGGTCGTTATACAGATCGCTGATGAGATGTGTTTGGAATCTAACAGCTAAGTCGCTAACGAGATCACTACTGCGTCATAAATGGTGACGCAATTGCGATCTCGTTAGCGATCTCGCTTAGTGTGGCATACCCTTTACTGTCACGATGTACAGCATCACAGGGGCACTATGGAGTTTGTGAGAAAGTACGTGGGGGGGAATGGGGAAGGCAATATCAGCAGTGGGCTACACGGTATAGAAGACCTGCGGCTAGAATAAACTGTCATAGCAGCATTTGTGAGATGAAGGGAGAAGGTCATCAGCTCACGAAGTCACTGGCATTAGCTGTACACACATTAGATAGTACATGGGTACACTGTGACTACTACGTTGATCTAGTTGAGCTGTGGAGGAAAAAAATAGTCATAAGGACTGAAATAAGATATGAGAGTTTTAAAATGCCTCCGTTATCTTAAACTAGAAAAAAAAGTCACATTATCCTTGTTGTCACAGGATTATGAAAGACTGGTTTTCTTCAAAAGGTTTCATGAAAAACTGTGCAGACTGGAGCCTCATTACATCCATCACTGTACCAGTGTAGTTTATACAAGTAGGAGCATAGGACCCCTTAATCTTCACATAGCGGTTGTCAGTGTTGAAGTTTATAGTGTCTTTAAAGGGACTCTGTCACCCCATTTTTGGACTATGAGATGCAGCCACCACCATCAGGGGCTTATCTACAGCATTCTGTAATGCTGTAGATAAGCCCCCGATGTAACCTGAAAGAGAAGAAAAATGAGTTATATTATACTCACCCAGGGGTGGTCCGATGGGCGTCACGGTCCGGTTCGGCACCTCCCATCTTTTAGCAAAGCCGGCCTCTTCTTTGCGTCCTGTCGCGGCTACTGCGCAGACGCACTGATTTGCCCTGGTGAGGGCAGAGCAGAGTACTGCAGTGCGCAGGCGTCGGACCTCTCTCTGTGCGCATGCGCAGGAGCCGCAGAGAAGAGGCTAGCTTCGCTAGATGGGAGGCATCGGACCGGATCAGACGGCGGACCGCCACTGGGTGAGTATAATATAACTCGTTTTTCTTCTTTCAGGTGACATCGGGGGCTTATCTACAGCAGTACAGTATGCTGTAGATAAGCCCCTGATGGCGGTGGCCGCATCTCATAGTCCAAAAATGGGGTGAGATTCCCTTTAAAAAGGGAGGTTCTGCAGGATTTCACCCCCTAAACTATATTAACATGTAGACAAGTCCAGCAATACCTTTGTGGCCTGTGTGTTCCTCCACTACTGAGAAATCAGTGGTCGTTCTTCAGCATTCTTCGCATATCCGTTCTATTTGTAGATCTGAAGCCTCTGTCACTCCAGATCTATTCCATGCCCAGAGTCACCGCCTCCTGCTTAACTGACTGCACCTGTGGTGTGTGACTTCAGGTAAGAGTAGTGTCTGATCTTAACACTGCCAAAAGATATTGGGAAGAAAAAAAAAGAAAAAAAAACACTGACTTATTACAAGTTACAGCTACAGAATACAGTACTCACAATATAGCCATAACCATACTGCCAATGATCCGCTTACAGCAGGAATCTGATTGTGTATGTCTGCATTTCACGCACCAGTATATTCTTATTGATTAAGCGTCATCATGATGAATGGACTAAGGTTACAAAGTGACCCTGACATGGTGTCCAGGTGCAGACACTACAGGGGGATGAGAAGCTCCATATTGATTAAAGGTCACATCACCAGACTACAAATGAAGTCTGTGGATGTGTAAGAAAGCAAAGATGTCCCCAGAGATGGTTATATTAAATAATGTCAGTTACCCACAGCATCGAGAAATTCTGGCCACTTGACCTTAAAGATGACCAATTTATCATCTGGCAGACTCGTGTCAAACATGATTTATGAAGACATGGAGAGTATTGTGATTTTCAAGTCAGAAACGATTGATTAAGAAAAGTTACAATATTTATAAAAAAAAAAATAAATAAAAAAAAAAAAAGCTGTCCAGCCGAGGTCTGACGATTAGGAAGTCTGTGCCAAATACAGGACACATCCTGTTCAGTCCAACTGTAGAGCCTACTGCTGCCTCAGGCTAGATATTTCTTCCATGTCACTGTGGAGCCTTGTGTCCATCTTTGAGGTACCATCCCTACTTCAGTGTCAAGACTCACTTTTTTCCATTTCAATGTGACATCCTGAGCAGCATATTTGGAGCATGTTTTGTTTGGCTCAGTGGTTAGCACAGCAGAATTGCAGCATTGGGGTCCTGGGTTCAAATCCCACCAAGGACAATATCTGCAAGGAGTTTGTATGTTCTCCCCGTTCTTGTGGGTTTCCTCCGGGTTCTCAGATTTCCTCCCACATTTCAAAGACATATTGATAGGGAATTTAGATTGTGAGCTCCATCGGGGACAGTGATGATAGTGTGTGCAAAACTGTTAAGCGCTGCGGAATATGTTAGCGCTATATAAAAATAAAGATTATTTTTTATTTGGAAAGCCATCACAGGTCTATAAGGAGAGACCTGACTAGTTTTAGAGTCCCCAGACACTTTTTACCAGCTCCAGTTGATTGACCACTTGTGTGTACAGAGGTAGCTACACTGGACTAGTCCGGTCTCTCCCTGTAGTCCACGGACGGGTTTTCAAACTGTTTTCTGAACGTAGTTGCATAGAGTAAGACTCACCTGGCTGCAATCACAGGGCAGGCTCTGATTCATGCTGCCTATTACATACACTGAGCCCAGGGTTCGACAAACCCAGGCGCCAGGTCGCCAGTGGCACCTAGAAAATCATGCCTGGCGCCCGGGCAGTAGCGTAGCTACCGGGGGCAGTGGCCCCGGGCTCGGAGGGGGCCCACCCGGAGCTACGCTACTGTAACTGTATCGGCATGCACAGCGCACTGATACAGTTACATTGTGTGGCAGAGCAGCGAGAATCGCTCTCCCTGCTCTGCCACCGGCCGCTATGGGGCCTGAGCAGGCGGTGGGGGGCCCGGCGCCAGCAGTAGGCCACCGCCGCATCGGAGGGTCAGCTGTATCGGCATCAGCCGATACAGCTGACCGCATTGAGATAGAAGGAGCGAGTGCTCCTTCTCTCCCATAATCCCCCTCTCAGCGTTTGACAGCGGGCGCGATGACGTCACTGCCCGGCGCCCGCTGTCAGACGCTGAGAGGGAGAGCAGTGAGCAGCGCAGGAGCCGGGAGCAAGAGAGGTGAGTACTGGATTTATTATTTTTGTAAAGGGGGCTGCATTATATTACAGAGCAGAGGCTCCATATGGGGGTACATTATAAATAAGACTGCCTATGGGGGTGCATTATAAATAAGGCTACCTATGGGGGTGCATTATAAATAAGGCTACCTATGGGGTGCATTATAAATAAGGCTGCCTATGGGGGGGTGCATTATAAATAAGACTGCCTATGGGGGTGCATTATAAATAAGGCTGCCTATGGGGGTGCATTATAAATAAGGCTGCCTATGGGGGAGTGCATTATAAATAAGGCTGCCTATTGGGGAGTGCATTATAAATAAGGCTGCCTATGGGGGAGTGCATTATAAATAAGACTGCCTATGGGGGAGTGCATTATAAATAAGACTGCCTATGGGGGTGCATTATAAATAAGGCATGGCTTATCTCCTATGGGGGTGCATTATAAATAAGACTGCCTATGGGGGTGCATTATAAATAAGGCTGCCTATGGGGGTGCATTATAAATAAGGCTGCCTATGGGGGTGCATTATAAATAAGGCTGCCTATGGGGGTGCATTATAAATAAGGCTGCCTATGGGGGTGCATTATAAATAAGGCTTGCTTTAAGCGGGGTGCATTATAAATAAGACTGCCTATGGGGGTGCATTATAAATAAGGCTGCCTATGGGGTGCATTATAAATAAGACTGCCTATGGGGGTGCATTATAAATAAGGCTGCCTATGGGGGTGCATTATAAATAAGGGATGCTTTAATAGGGCGGGGCTTATAAATAAGGCTGCCTATGGGGGGTTGCATTATTAAATAAGGCTGCCTATGGGGGTGCATTATAAATAAGGCTGCCTATGGGGTGCATTATAAATAAGCTGCCTGTGGGGGTGCATTATAAATAAGACTGCCTATGGGGGTGCATTATAAATAAGGCTGCCTATGGGGTGCATTATAAATAAGGCTGCCTATGGGGGTGCATTATAAATAAGGCTGCCTATGGGGGTGCATTATAAATAAGGCTGCCTATGGGGGTGCATTATAAATAAGGCTGCCTATGGGGGTGCATTATAAATAAGGCTGCCTATGGGGGTGCATTATAAATAAGGCTGCCTATGGGGGTGCATTATAAATAAGGACTGCCTATGGGGGTGCATTATAAATAAGACTGCCTATGGGGTGCATTATAAATAAGGCTGCCTATGGGGTGCATTATAAATAAGGACTGCCTATGGGGGTGCATTATAAATAAGGCTGCCTATGGGGGTGCATTATAAATAAGGCTGCCTATGGGGGTGCATTATAAATAAGGCTGCCTATGGGGGTGCATTATATAAGGCTGCCTATGGGGGTGCATTATAAATAAGACTGCCTATGGGGGGTGCATTATAAATAAGGCTGCCTATGGGGGTGCATTATAAATAAGGCTGCCTATGGGGGTGCATTATAATAAGGCTGCCTATGGGGGTGCATTATAAATAAGACTGCCTATGGGGGTGCATTATAAATAAGGCTGCCTATGGGGGTGCATTATAAATAAGGCTGCCTATGGGGTGCATTATAAATAAGGCTGCCTATGGGGTGCATTATAATAAGGCTGCCTATGGGGGTGCATTATAAATAAGGCTGCCTATGGGGGTGCATTATAAATAAGGCTGCCTATGGGGTGCATTATAAATAAGGCTGCCTATGGGGGGGTGCATTATAAATAAGACTGCCTATGGGGGTGCATTATAAATAAGGCTGCCTATGGGGGAGTGCATTATAAATAAGGCTGCCTATGGGGGAGTGCATTATAAATAAGGCTGCCTATGAGGGAGTGCATTATAAA
>JARQOD010000006.1:367140287-367272689 GCA_033576555.1 Oophaga sylvatica
TGCGCAAAACACTCCCTGAGGGTGGCTCAGAGCCAATCCAACCACTTTTTTAAAGACAGAAGAAAGTCAAGTTTTTACAAATGGGGCAAGTGCCCATGTGCATCGCCACGAAGATCGTCGCGGTTGCACATTCTGATTCCACACTGAGTTGCTGTTTCTTTGTGTTTGGCATTGGGGAGTTAATTCTGTCTGTGCTCATTTCTGGGACGGGTGCATTTTTACCGCTCAAAAAATTTTTTGTTGATTGTTTCCTTTTAAATCTCGGGTTGCTTTTTGGGTTCCCAGTAAAATTTCTTCATGCAGACCACAGATAATTGTATCTGATAACTTAATTTAAAAGACCCCTTTAGTTTTTAACTCACCTGCTTAGAGTTTTAATATCCCAATCTTTTATGTTCCTTCTGTGTTTGAGTGTGTATCAATCGTGTTTTCTCCACTGTCTTATAGTCAAATTCGTGTATTTAGCAGAGATCACCCAATCCCTTTGGTGTAATCAGTACCTTTTTGGGACTGATTCGGGGTTCGGGGACGATAGGAACAGGTTGGGCTGGAGACTTGCCCTCGAACCATTATCATACCTCCAAGGTGGGATTATTTTTAGGACCCCGTTTGGGCATTAGACCCCCCCCGTCCCCCTCTTTCCTGGACAGTGTATAAATCCCAAGTTTAAACCCTATTTTAAAAAGGGATATCGTTCAGGTAAATCTATTCAAATTTTAAAAGCTGATGTTGCTAACTATATTTGTAAAGAGTGTTGTTTTTTTTAAAATAGTTACGACACGTACACATATCATAAACCGCGTGACATTTCACTGCCATAAAATTTTTCCCAGGCCGGGGATCCAACCCCAGCGCCTGCATTTGCGGGGTTTATCCAGGGAGCTAGGACATTAATCCAAAGTTTTGTCTCCCTCGAGAAACCAATTTAACCTAAAGTTCCCCCAAACATTTTCACTTGGGGGGCGAGACAAATTTTTACCTTCACAGAAATTTATTTTCGGGTTCGGCCTCGATCATCAGGGGGTGAAAGCAGAGAGTGGGAATTGTTTTTTCCCTCCTACAAGGGACCCTCAATCCTGGGCCTTCTCCCTTCCTCCGGGGTCCCCCCGGCTCACATCTAATCGATTTTTTTTCTGCCCGGGGTTTGGTAATGAGCCCAGACGGCCTCTTTCTGGGGACAAAAAAAAAAGTAAAAAAAAAGGGAGATCGTCCGGCGGAGGGAATTTGCTTTTGAGTTCCCTAATGGGGCCACAGAACCATGAATGACCCAGCTCTTTTGAACCTTTTGTCATGGGGTTCTGACAATTAAAGGTTTTTGGGCCCTATGATTCTCCTCCATCACTGGAGGGGATGCCCTAGCTATCCTACTGATAACGCTCGGGAGAGGTGCAGTAACTCCCCCCCCGTTGTTCTCCACCACAAAACCTTTTGTTAGGTTTCCCCCTTTTCGTTCGAGGAGCCTATCATTTGGGGGACTCATTTCGTAGGGGGGATTTGGGGGTACCCGCAGGGCTAAAAGGGTTTTTTTTCTGGGGAAAGAGGGGCTTTGGGGGGGGATTCCATCCCGTGCCTTGTTGGCAAAAAGTCGCCGGAAAACTGTTAATCCCAGTTGTGTGGGGGACGACAACCGGGATATGTATTTCGTCCGCAGTTTCCTATTTCCTTTCCAGGGGAGGTGGTGGTTGTACGAGAGGGGAAGATTTCTTTTTCTTCTTATAGGGTCCGGGGGCTAACGGGTTGACCCATTTGCTCGGGCTCAAGGTAGCATCTGAGGTATTGGTCAAACCGATCCCTATATTCCCATTCGCCGGGGCCTCCGGCCAAGGTAGCTTTTTTCGGGGGGGGTTAATAACTTGACCTTGGGGTAGGCAATACAAGGAACTTTTATCTTTTTAGGGTTTTTGGGGGTCTACCTACTCCTTTTGGGTTTTGGGGACTTCCTTTGGTTTGGGTTTAAACAAAACCCCGTGATTAATTGGCAGCCAAATTTAAACCAATGGGGGATTTTTTGCAAAAAACTGCGAACATCATCAGTGCGGTCGTGCCTAACTTTTCCTCCTTTTTTTTAGGGCTTTGGGGGTGTGTTCTCTGAGGAGGGGGCAGGAGTTGCCTCCTCTCGCGTTATGACTCTCTATTAATTTACTTCCTGATGCTAATTACCTAAAGCAGGGTTTTTAAAAACCTTTCTGGTCCTGAAGGCAGGCTATGAAAGATTATATTCGGAAAGTCTGGCCAAAGGGGAATTTGACCTTCATCTTCCCCATGGCCGCGGGTTCTTTTTTGTGAAGAAAAAAAATGGGGCCTACGCCCCCGTTGGATTTCCGCAACTTTAAACGGGTTTCGTTCGAATCCTACCCTCCCCCTGATTTTTCCGACTCTTCAATCAAATTGTTGGGGCCAAAAAGGTTTTTCCCAAATTTCCAGGGGGCGATAATCTGATTAGGTAAAAGGGGGGATGATGGAAAAAAGGCTTTAAAACACCCCAGGACATTATGAAACCTTTCATCCTTTGGTCTGACTACGCACCACATATTCCAAATTTTTTTAATACTTTTTCGTCATCGGGGGGGCTTTTGTGGTCGATATTTGGATGATTTTTTAAATTTTACCCCCAAATCGGTCTCACCAGGAGCATGTGGCAGGTTGCAGACTTGCGAGACAAAAAACTATACGCCAAACGGAAAAGTGGTATTCGCCGTACGGGAACTTCATTTTGGGGGTTTCTTGGTGTCACCTCCTTTTTCCGTATGACCCTGAAAAGGTGAACAGTGTTTAAGGGGATCACCAGAGGATCTTAAGGCTCTGCACGTTTTCTGGGGTTTGCTAACTACTACCAAAAATTTTTTTGTTTTTTCCTCTTTTTGTCAAACCTCTCACGACAGACAAGAAAAAGGGTTTTTTTCAAAAAGGGTCGGAAAAAGCTTGCCAAGTTTTTTCCCCTCTTTAAAAAAATGTTTGCCGGCACCTTCTCATCCAACCAGATCATCACAGCCTTTTGTTGTGGGGGTGGCGCGTCTGACGTAGGGGGGGTGCAATATTTCCCCGGTCCGCCCCCGGGAAATGGCATCCGTGCGCTTTCTTTTCTAAAAAAAAGTGCCGCCGAAAGGAATTATGATATCGGCAAATAGGGGAAATTTTTTGGCCTTAATTGGCTTTGAAGAATGGCGCACTTTTTTTTTGGGGGGGGCAGTCCACCCGGTCACCGCCCCTTACTACACAAAACCTGCTGTATTTTGAATCTGCTAAGCGTCGGGAAATTTGACAACTCGAGGTCCCTTGTTTTTCCAGGGTTTTAAATTTTGTTTCACTTTTTCCCCTGGGTCAAGAAGTTTAACGGGGCCTGTCCGCATTTTTTCCCGGGGGCCCGGGGAAAAAGGATGACCCATTTTCCCATCCTTCAGGAGGGGGGGGAGTGTCGGCTGTATGTTCGACTTGGGGGGAGGTTTAGAGGGGTCAGGGGACGCCCCGCAGACCCCCAGGGAGCTGTTTGTCCCAAAACAGTTAGACAAAAGGTTTTTTGAGGCACATCAAATTTTCTTTACAGGGCATCCCGGGGTAAGGGTACTTTAATCTCCTTTCTCGCCGGTTTTGGTGGCCTAAAAGTTTAAAAAAATTTTTTAAAAATTTTGCGTCCTTGGGGGTTTTTGCTCGCTCTAAACCCCCAACCTTTCCCCGGACCCTCTTACCCTGAAACTTTTCCGACGTCCAGGACTCATTTGTCTATGGACTCATCACGACCTTCCTCAGTCGCGGGAAGACTGCAACTGGTGGTTGTTGACAGTTCGAAGATGGCAAAATTTCATTGCTCTTCCGCCCCCCCCCTAAGCAAAAACTCGGCCAGTGTTCTGGGGAATTGTGAGACCATGGGGCCTTCTGATTGGGGTCAGAAGGGGTCTCGTTTGTCCAAGTTTTTTTTAGGGGATTTTTGTTACGTCGGGGGTCAATTGTCATTTCCCCGCTTTTCATCCGCAAAACCCAAAGTCCCAAAAGACGCTGAAACAACCTAGAACTTATCTTCGGGGTTTTTTGTCTCGAGAACCAGAGGGCTGGGCTTTTTTCTTGCCTCTGGCAAGTTCGCCTTTAAAAACAGCGAGCGGTCCCTGGGAAGTCCCCCCGTTTTTGGGCATATGGTTTTTACCCCATTTTGTACTTCAAAGGGGGGCCCTTCTGGGGTTCCTGAGGAGGGGCGTTTCTCGTCGCACTTGCTTCGGGGGGGGTTTTGAAATAATCGAGGCATGGGAACCTTTTAAAACGTTGGCGATAGGGAAGTTTCGGCCGACTTAATTAACGATCTGGGTTTGGGTTTTCTACCAGGGAAAATTTAAAAATTAAAGTTTCCCCCCGGAAGCTGGGCCCCCAAATTTATCGGGGCCGTACAGGGTCAGTTCCATAATTTTTTTCCGTGGCATTTTTTTGACCCCCCCCTACTTTAAATCCACAAGTTCCACAAGTATTACTTAAAGGTACGTGGCACCATCATACCATCACCCTACCTCCCCTCCATGGGGGTCAATGGTAATTGGGGGTTTCAAGTGTCAAAACTTGACCACGCTGAATCGCCGTCCCTTCATACTTGGTGCATTGGGAAAAGGGGGGGTGGTCCAGAGGGGAAAGGACGGGGTTTTCCCGCGTCTGACATTAAAACCAGATCGTTTGGTGCGGACCCTTTCCACAGAAATCACCCGGGCAAACCGGGCCCGAGGTCCAGGCCCCTCGAGAAGGGGGGTACTGTCTTGTGCATCGCCCGAAGATCCGCGGGGTTTGCCCACTCTAAAAGCCCAGAAAAGTGACCCTTCACGGGAAATCGGGGTCTCTGTCTTTAAATTATGTTGCTCCAGATAAACGGGAAAAAACCGTTGACAGTTTCCCCTTTTTACAGGGGTTTTTTTCCCCCTTTTTAAAAATTTGGGAAAAATTTTAAAATGCTTGTAAAAAAGCAACGGGGGAATTTCCCGGTTTTTATTAAAAATATTTTCTGTTTAAATATGGGAAAAAAATTTGCAATTTTATAAATTAAAAAAAAAATTTTTGTCTAGTCCCCTTGCAGTCTATTTTAAAAAATGGCCAGTTTCCCCTTTCACGGACTGTGTGCTTGCAAGCTCTTTGCTTTTAAAAGCTTGTAACCGGGCCCGTGAGGGTGAATGGGCGGATCCGGTCAGAATGACTGGATCCGGTCGCTCTTGGGGCCTCTTTTTGGCCTGGGGATTTTTCCCAAGGCGAGCTGCCTTTTCAGGATTTCAGTTTTTTGGGGGGTTTTGGGACGTCCATGCCGCTGGCCCCATGTTATTCCTCAGTAGTCAGGCCCCCCGCAAGAGGAAGCTGAGGGCAAAAAGGCCCCCGAAGCATAAAAGTGTTTTTTTTTTTTTAAGGGGGGCTGTTTTAATCTGAAGAAGTTTTTAGTGCTGCCTAAAAGTGCCATTTATTCCCCAAAAAGTCAGAGGTTTTTGAAAGGGGGGCAAAAACAGAAAGACCTGGGTGATATCCATAACCCCTTTTAGGGCACACAGATGGGACCCGTACTGTCATGGAAACCCCGTATAATTTTAGGGGAAAAACAACTTTTCGAGTAATATTTATTTTTTTTTAATCCCTTTAAAAAAAACCCAAACCCTTTTGGGGGAAATTTTAAAAAGTTATCTTTAAAGGGTTTTTGCTTCAGTAACGCAGTTAAACATAGTTTCCCCTTTTAAAACCCCTTGTCAAAAAGCTTTTCTTTTTTTGGGGGAAAAGTGTCCTGATACAGGATTTGTTTAACAACTTTGAAACAAAAAGAACTTTTTTTTTTTAAAATATTTCTTATAATGTTTTTGGCCTAGCACAAATAGAATCGAGAAACCCCCCGGGACTGAGAATTTATTTCAATAAAGAGGGGCTATTGTCCCTGATCTGACAGCCCATTTAAAATGACAAAAAATGTTTGCCTATTGTCACACGCATTTAGTGCAAATGTTTTTTACTGAAAAAGGGGGCAAAGTCTCCAGCCCGGCATGACAATTCAATTCTCTTAATTTTAACCCAAAATTTCCCTTTAAAAACATAATGTAAATAATGCCAAAACTTCTCAAGATTTTAAAATAGCAGTAGAAGTCCCAAGGGGAAATGTCCCGGGGGAAGGGTAAGGCACGTAAAACATTGGAAAACCAATATGGAAAAAACTACACATTAATTTTATATATAGATTTTTATTTTACTTTTTACAAAACAAAGGGGCCCTTTAGAGGGAAAAAATCCAGAAGTCAACCCTTACAATAAAAAAACCAAATTAAAATTTACAAGGGGGAAATTTCATAACTTCTCTATGTACATTGCATGTAGAGGCGCGATAGTTCAGAATTCCCGAAATGCAAATGTAATGAAAATACCCCGCGGCCTTTAATTTGAATTTGTTTTTTTTGACAATTTTTCCCTCGCTGGGTTTTTCTGGTTCAAAAGAATTTTTTTCATGGATGGAAATTGTTTTCTTTGGACCCTGGGCACACTTCCCGTTAAATTTGTTTTTTATAAAACCTTATTTTTAAAGTCCCTGTCAAATTACATGTGGTTTTTTACTTGGGGATTTTCCCCAACTATTGGAAAAACCGCAAGTTTAAAAGCACATGTAAAATCAAGAAAAGAAAATTTACTTTTTTTCCGTCTTCCAAAAATTACCATAAGTCGCTTTTCACTTTATTTAAAAAAAAAAAAAAAACAGTGGGGAATTGGGAAATTTTTATAAACCCCCTTTGGGTGGGGCTTTTCGTAGCAAACATGTGCAGCTTTAAGGGTGCACCAATTTCTCATTTATGGGAAATTATGTTTAAAAGTACATCTCTAAGGGTGTCCTAAACTTTAAAGCATATAGAAACAAGAAATTTCCCTTTTCCCTAACAGTAGCATGTAAAAGCTTGGTTAAAAAAAAAATTTTTTGTTTTTTTTTTCCCCCTTTTTTGGGGGGGGAAAAAACCCCTTTAACCCAAATTTTTTAAAAAAGGGGGGGGAAAAAAGAAGGGGCCCCTTTTTTTAATAAAAAAAAATTTTTTTTTTTTTTTTTTTTTTTGGGGAAAAGGGGGGGGAAAAAAAATTTTTTTTTAAAATTTTTTTTTTTTTTTTTTTTAAAAAAAGGGTTGGAAAAAATTTAAAAAAAAACCCCAAAAAAAACCCCCCCAAATTTTGGGGAAACCCCCTTTTTCCTTTTTTTTTTGGGGGGGGCCCAAGAAAAATTTAAAAAGGAAATTTTTAAAAAACCCCTTTTTTTTTTTTGTTTTTTTTTTTTGGTGGATTTTTTTTTTTTTTTTTTCCCCTTTTTTTTTGGACCGGGCAAAAAATTTTTTTTTTTTAAAAAAATTTTCCCCCCCCTTTTTTTTTAAAAAAAAAAACCCAAAAAAAACCCCCCCGGGTTAAAAAAAAAAAAAAAAACCCCCCCAAAAAAAATTTTTAAAGTTTTTTTTAAAAAAAAAAAAACCCCCCCCCCAAAAAAATTTTTTCCCCCGGGTTTTTTCCAAAAATTTTCCAGAAAAAATTCCCCTTACTCAAAAAAAATTTTTTTAAAAAACCCCCCCAAAAAATGGAAAAAAAAATTTTAAAAAAGGGAAAAAAAAACCCCCCCCCCCCCCCCCGGGGAAAACAAAAAAAAAATTTTAAAATTAAAAAAGGGGAAAAATTCCCAAAAAAACAAAAAAGGGCTTTTGTTTTTAAAAAAAAGGGAAAAAAAAAAGGGTTTTTTCCCGGTTTTTTTGAAAATTTCCCTTTTTTGGGGAAGGGTTTTTTTTCCCCCCCCGGGGAAAAAAAGGGAAAAAAAAGGGGGGGAAAAAAAAAACCCCCCCCCCCTTTTTAAATTAAAATTTTGGGGTTAAAATTGGGGAAAAAAGGGGGAAAAAAACCCAAAAAAAAAAAAAAAAAAATTTTTTTTGGGGCCCCCCCCAAATTTTTAAAAGGGGTTTCAAAAAAAAAGGGGGGGGGGGAAAAAAATTTTCCGGGGGGGGGAAAAAAACCGTTTTTTTAAAAAAAACCCCCCCCCTTTTTCCCCCCCCAAAAAAAAAGGGGAAAAACCCTTTCCCCGGTAGCCCAAAAAGGGCCCTCCCTTTTAAAAAACGGAAAATTTGCCAAAAAAAAAGTAAAAAAAGAAATCGGCCCTTTTGAAAAAAAAAAAAACCTTTGGCCCCCAAAAAAACCCCCCCTTTGAAAGGCATGTAAACAGAAAATTTGGGGAAACAAAAGGCCCATTTCTCTTTCCCCATATTGGACCTAACTTTTTTTCCCCCAGCCGGACCAAAAAAATTTTTCCCCGAAATCTGGGGAAAAGCAAGGGTTCCCCCCATAATCAAATTTCCCAAAAAAAAAGGAAACCCCATTGGTTTAAAGGAAGGGGGGCCGGGAAAAAAGCTCGTTTTTTAAACCCCAAAAAAACCCCCCCTTCCCCCCTTTTCCCCCCCCCAAAGTTTTCAAAAAAACCGGGCCAAAAAACCTTTCGCCCCCCTATGGGGGCCTTTCAAAAAGTGGAAAAAAAGGGGTTTTTGGGGCAAAAACCCTTAAAATTTGGCCCTCCATCCTTTTAGGTGCAGTAGCAAAATTTTTAAAAATGACCTTTCTATTTTTGGGGACTACACCTGAAATTTTGTTTTCCTCTCATGGAAAAACAAAACCCCAATCTAAAAAAAAAACCAAGCCAAAGAAAGGGTTACATCCCGGGGACCGTTTTCCCCCCCGGTAAACACTTTCAAAAAAAACGGGAGACCACAAAAAATTTTGCCCCCCCCAACAACCCCAAGAATCCCTGAAACCTTTCCCCTTGGTCTATTCATATTGCAGAACCAGGATCCCCTGAGGGCCTCAGACCAAAATGCGGGGCCTCTGTGCGCTTGCATCAACCCAACCCCCTCCTTCTATCAAGGGGCACCCTTTCCCAACCCCAAATTCAGGAAATTGAAGAACCCACATTCCCAACCCAAATACCACCAACCGACTAAAAAAAATTTTTTTCCCGTCAACCTGAGGAAAAAAAAACCCTGCTTTTGGGAGTCCGGGGCAAACGGATTCACGGGGAAAACAGAGTTTTTTAAAGGCTGCCTCTCACCCCGTTTGGATCCGGGTTTGCAAGAAAACACCCTCCTCCCTGATGGCAAAAATCTCACCCCCACCCCCTCCGGGAAAAGGGTTGCTGACATCACTTTTTGGCCCAGTCACGGGAAACTCTACCCCCACATGAAAATCTGGCAACTTCAATCAAGTTAAACCCAAAAAAAAAACTCTCCACCGCGGGCACTTTTTTTGGCGCCTCTTTTCCCTTTTTGTCTCAAAATTTCACCGTCCCCAGACCTACATCCTCACCCCGGCCCCACTCTACTCCCACCCCCAAGGGGGGGATATTTGGATGGCTCCAGAAAAAATTTTTCAACACGGGAAGTGCATGACCACAAAAAAGAAATTTCCCGTGGTTTCCCAAACGTCACCTAGCCTTTTCAGCCCAGGAAGCAGAATTGATAGCGCTGACAAGGCCTTCCAGATGGCAGAAGCAAGACGCAAACATCTACAAAAGGACTACAGGGAATCGCATTGGGGATAGCAAAAAAACTTTGGGGCCCCTCTGGGCTACAAGGGGCTTCACCAGCAAAAGGACAAAACCTAAGCACAAGGAGCCTTCAGGGACCTACTGGTAAAACCCAACTTTCCCAAAAAGGGGGCAAATTTTTAAAAAAAAAATCCATGGAAAAATGAAAAAAAGAAGAGGCATAGGGGAATAACATGGCGGACATGGCAGCCAAAAAAAAGCAGCCAAAGGGAAAACAACATGGGAAAGTGGGGGAGGTTTTTAAAAAGCCGGGGCCGGCTACTACATGACGAAATGAAGACAAAAAAACCTTAAAAAAAAGACTCCTGGGTCGCTCAAAAGTTTCAAGACCAAACTCCCAAAAGGAAAAGACGAATCGAAAAAAGCAACACGGAAAAAAGGGAAGGGGTATCAAAAATAGACTTCAAACCTTTTGCCTACCACAAATAAGCCCCCTATGGGGGTCCAATGGGGAAAAGGAAACCCCCATCCACAAACAAAACACGATGAAGATCCGATTGGGGGCTTACTGTTTTTTGCTTTCGGGGTCCCACCCTAACAGCCAAATTCACCACATTTCTACCTGGGGGCAAACAACCTGGACTAGGGAAAAAGACCCCCTCACCTCATCTAAAGACCACTCTACCATTTAAAAGGATCCAGATGACCCCACCAGATATCGCCAATAAGGTTTCAAATACGCCATGTGGTCAAAAGAAAAATTTTAAATAACAACCCCAACAGCAAAGACACTCAACGAACAATTTTCGGAAAAATATGTCAGATACGGGTTTCCAAAAATAAAAAAAGGGGGATCAGGCCCAGCATTCACAGAAAATCTGAACACAAACCCGATTAGCTAGGGTCAGATTTAGGCCTACACACTCCTTACCACCCTCAGAGCAGCAGGAAGGTAGAAAAAACTGAACGAAACACTTAAGAATAGAATGCTGAAAAATTGCCCAAGAGACACGCAAACCATGGCATGACACACTCCTAATTGCACTGTTTAGCGTAAGGCACACTCCCAGAGACCCAGAAAAGCTGTTTCGTGCCTGCATCTTCTGCTAACAGATAAGACATTTTCTTCTTTTAGTTTTTTGGTGCCTGCATTTGTCCTGCACTTCTGTGGGGTCGCCGGGTCCCCTTCGGGGGCTTATGCTCCTCTCAGTTTAGTTCAGCCACTGTTTGTTCATTTGCCTTTTCCAGTTTTTTCAGTGGTTGCTGTTTAGTTTTTGTTACACCAGAGAACTAATTTAGGTGGTAGAGGTCGTGTGATCTCAGGTGTTTTTGTAATTAGTAGAGTTGGTACTTTTCAGGGTTTTTTGGGGTTGCAGTAAGTGTCCTTCCTATCCTTTTCTATTTAGGAAGTTTGGGCCCCAACGTTTGCTCATACTATTTTCTGTCTGTGTCTGTATTTCCTCTTGTCTAACCGCCATTACATGTTTGGGGCTTCCTATGTTCTTTGGGGATCTGCTCCGGGCAGATAGCTTTCCTTTTTCTATCTTTAGGTGTAGTTAGCTTCTCAGGCTGTGACGAGGCGTCTAGGACCAACGTAGGAACGCTCCACGGCTGCCTTTAGTTGTGGTGGTTAGTCAGGGTACTGCAATCCCATAGATTCCAACCTCTCTGGTGTATTGCTTTTTTTGCCTGCTCTCCTCAGCTACCAAATCATAACACTTATGTAATTGAATTGGTCAAAAACTAATGTCCATTCTCGAGTTTTTCTCCTCACTGCCAGATTTGTTGATCCTGTCCAAGAGCCCCAGATGACATCAACCTCTGTGTAACTAGAGGGAAAGCCTGTCTGAATCCACGTATCGCATTGCAAGGAAGCTCCCGTACCAGGAGAGACACCTAAGCCATGAAGGATGTCGTGGATGCTCTGACTGACCAGACAGATGACCAGATGACCTACCTGATGAGTTCAAGGCCAGAGACCAAGTTAAAGCAGGATTTGAGTCACTATAAACAAAAATGTTGATTGGATAAATTACATCTATTATAACCAGCAGAGATTTGTTAACTTCACCATAGATGCTGTAAAAGGTTTGGCAGCACAGTTAGGCCCCACTTCCATTATGGCATTCCAGAATAGAATGGCTTTGGATATGATTCTAGCTGAGAAAGGAGGTGTTTGCAAAATGATCAAAGACACCTGTTGCACCTACATCCCAGACAACACTGGCCCAAATGGTAAAGTCACAATGGCAATACAGAAACTTACTGAGTTATCAGAGGAACTGAAACAGAACTCAGGTGTCACTGACCCATGAGATCGATACTTTGGGTGTATGAGTGGGTGGCAGAAAATGTTGGCACAGGTTGGGACAGCCATTATGGGGTTCTCATTTTTGCATTAATTACTGGTTGCTGTGTAATTCCTTGTATCCGCAGGATAATGAAAAAAAACTGTTCAGGAGACAACCAATTTGATGCCACTCACCATCTTGGACCTCGCACCAGTCCGGATAGAACTGCCTGGCTTGACCAGATCTCCGAACTACCTCCAGACTGAGAATACACATCCTTGATGAATCATCCTATCAAATAAGGAGACTATGATTGCAAACACATAAACCCCCGACAGGGACAGTCCTCCTGACCGCCCATTTGCGAAAAGTCTGTATTCGGTGGGGGAGGCATGTACTAGGGGTGTCTCAACTCACCGGCAGCATAAAAGAGTTGCAGCGCTTTGGGCCAGGAGCAGGTTTTTAGGGCAAGTGGTATCTAAGGGGGGACTGTCATGGAAATATATATGTATTCCATATATTCAAAGTATATTCACATATATGTATTCACAGTTCACAGTTAGATAGATCTCACTTGCTAAAAAACCTTGTGCTCACATATTTCTAGGCCAGTTATAATCAGTCGTTTTAAAGACATCTGGCTTCCATAAGACCTTCGTAAAGGAACAAATGCATGAAGTACAAAATGTCCTATTAGATATCTGTTGTTTACATTATAGTTATGCAAGGCAACTAGGTTACAAGAATATAAACAATAATTCTGCAACTTCAGCTCTTTTAATCATGATTATCATAATTATCATATTTACACTAGAACAGCCAATAATCTAGCAGCTTTTAATTGTATGTTAATTGACTAACCAGCCCCTTTTTGTAAACGTATAAAACCTTGAATGAATAATAAATGTATGTCTTTGACGAACTGTTATACTGACACTTTCGTGTGGACAGTCCTCATTTCGTTCTGAGCGCTCAAAAAGACATTATATAGAGATTTGGACATGGCAAGCAGCAAACACAGGATATTTTTATCCTAATTAAATTTCCATATCACTACTCTAAGAAGCCCAGTAAGTGACCCATCACTGAAATCAGGGTCTCTGTCTTTACATTATGTTGCTCTCAGATAAACTGGCAAAAACCTGTTGACAGATTCCCTTTACAGGGGTTGTTTCACCTTGTTAAATTGGTAAAATTTCAAACTGCTTGTAAAAATAAGCAACTTTGCAATTCAGTTCTTATTAAAAATATTTTCTGTTCAAATATGGAAAGATTTGCAATTTTATAATTAAAAAAAATTGTTGTCTATGTCACTTGCAGTCTATCAAACATGGCCAGTTTCCTCTACACGGACTGTGTGCTTGCAAGCTCTTTGCTTTACAGCTTGTAAGCGCGGCTGTGAAGCTGAATGACTGGATCCGTCAGAATGACTGGATCCGGTCAGCTCTTGTCCTCTTTTAGGCCTGCGATGTTTCTAGAGGCAGAGCTGCCTTTGCAGGATACAGTTTTGGGATAGTGGTACGTCCATGCCGCTGGCCCCATGTTATTCCTCAGTAGTGCAGCACCCCAGCAAGCAGGAAGCTGAGCGGCAAAGCGCCCTCGAGAGCATAAAAGTGTTTTTTTTTTTTTAGGTCTCTGTCAATCTGACAGAAGTATAGTGCTGCCTATAGTGCCATTTATCCCAGCAAATGTCAGAGTTTGTGAAAGAGGCACAAACAGACGACCTGTGTGATATCCATATGCCCTTGTAGGACACACAGATGGGACAGTACTGTCATGTAGCTCGTATAATTCAGGATACAACAATCTTTTCTGAGTAATCATTTATTTATATTAATCCATTTAAACACCCAGACTTCTGGGAATTATAGAGTTATCTTAAGGTTCAGCTTCAGTCAACGCAGTTAAACATAGTTCCCTTTAAATCCACTTGTCAACAGCATATCTAGTGGGAAAATGTGTCCTGATACAGGATTTGTTTAACAACTTCGAAACAATAGAACTTTTTTTTTTTCACATATTTCTTATAATGTTTGGACCTAGCACAAATAGAATCGAGAAACTCCCAGTGACTGAGAATCACTTTCAATAAATGAGGACTATTGTCCATGATCTGACAGCCCACTTAACATGACAAACTGTTTGCCTATTGTCACACGCATTTAGTGCAAATGTTTTCACTGAAAGAGCATAGTCCTCCAGCCAGGCATGACAATTCAATTCTCTTAAATATACCAAATTCCTTAAAAGCATAATGTAAATAATGCCAAAAGCTTCTCAAGATTTAACATAGCAGTAGAAGTCAAGGGAAGTGTCCCGGGCAAGCGTATGGCACGTATAAACATGTGGACACACAATATGGAAATCTACACATTATATATATATATAGATTATTATTTCACATCTTTTACACACAAGGGACTTGAGAGGAAACAATCACAGAAGTCACATTACAATACAACATTAACTTTACAAGCGGAAATTTCTATAACTTCTCTATGTACATTGCATGTAGAGGCGCGATAGTTCAGAAATCCAGAAATGTCAAATGTAATGAAAAGTACACCGCAAGATCTTCACATATTAGAATGTGTTTGTGACAATTTCCATCGCTGGATTTGCTGGTTCATAGAATTTTTATCATGGATGTAGTTGTTTCCTTTGGAGTGGTCACACTTCCTGTTACTTAGTTTTGATAAAACCTTTATTGTTAAAGTCATGTGCAAATTACATGTGTTTTCTACTTGGGGATTTTCCTCAACTATTGGAAAAATCCGCAAGTAAAACGCACATGTAAAATCAAGAGAGAAATTGACATGTTTCTGTCTTCAAAAATTCACCATAAGTCAGCTTACACTTCATTAAAAAAAAAAAAAAAACAGTGGGGAATGAATTTCTATAAACCCCACTTTGCTGTGCTTTGCGTAGCAAACATGTGCAGCTTTAAAGATGCACCAAGTACTCATCATGGGAAGTTAGGTTAATAGTACATCTCTAATGTGTGTCCTAAACTTAATGCATATAGAAACCAAGAATTCCTTTACATATACAGTAGCATGTAAAAGCTTGGCATCCCTGGTCAAAATTACTGTAAGCAGTTAAGCAAGTTGAAGATTAAATGATTTCTAAAAGCCTAAAGTTAAAGAAGACACATTCCCTTTGTATTTTAGTAAAAACAAGACTTTTTGCCATTTTAAAAATTACAAAAAGGAAAATGGGCAGATGCAAAAGTTTGGGCACACTTGGAGATTTCTGTGTTCAGATAATTTTGACCAAAGTTTCAGACCTTAATTAGCCTGTTAGGGTTATGGCTTGTTCACCATCATTGTTAGGAAAGGCCAAGTGATGCAAAGCAGGAGAAGGCTATAAGAAGATAAAGCATTATCACGTTGCCCTTTCCTCAATTTACAATGTAATTAAGAAATGACAGTTAAACAGTGGAGGTCAAGATAAGGTCTGGAAGACCAAGCAAAATTTCAGTAAGAGCTGCTCGTAGGATTGCTAGAGAGGCAAATTTGAACCCTCAATTGACTGCAAAAGACCTTCAGAAAGATTTAGCAGACTCTGGAGTTGTGGTACATTGTTCTACGGTTGAGAGACACGTGCACAAATATAGCCTTCGTAGACGAGTCATCAGAATAAAACCTCTCTGCGTCCTCACCATAAAATTCAGCATCAAAAGTATGCAAAAACATCAAAACAAGCCTGATGCATTTTGAAAACAAGTCCTGTGGGCTGATGAAGTTAAAATAGGCCACAATGATCAAAAGATATGTGTGGAGGAAAAAGGGCCCAGAATTTCAGGAAAAGAACATCTTGCTAAACATTAAATATGGGGGTGGATCAATCATGCTTTGGGGTTATGTTGTAGCCAATGGTAGACGAAAGAATGGATTCAATGAAATTTCTACAAATATTTGATGCAAACATAACACCACCTGTAAAAAAGTTGAATTTGAAAAGAAGATGGCTGCTACAAATGGATAATGATCCTAAACACACATCAAAATCTACAATAGACTACCTCAAAAGTCACAAGCTGAAGGTTTTACAATGGCCCTCACAGTCCCCCGATCTGAACATCATTGAAAATCTGTGGCTAGACCTCAAAATAGCAGAGCATGCAAGACGACCCAGGAATCTCACAGAACTGGAAGAATTTTCCAGGGAAAAATGGATGAAAATCCCTCAAAACAAGAATTAAAAGACTCTTGTCTGGCTACAAAAAGCATTTGCAAGCTGTGATATTTTCAAAAGGGGGTGCTACTAGGTACAAACCATGCAGGGTGCCCAAACTTTTGCACTGGACAATGTTCCTTTTTGTAATTTTTAAAATGGAAAAGATGAATTTTTTTTTGCCTAAAATACAAAGGAAATGTGTCATCTTTAACTTTAGCCTTTTTAGAGACCATTTCATCTTCCACTTAGTTAACTGTTCACAATAACCGAAATTTTGACCAGGGGTGCCCGACCTTTTACATGCCACTGTATATGCATTTCAAGTCATAAACACAAGGAATTAAATGACAGCAAAAAAAATCTTTATTAATAGCATGATGCGTTTAAAAGAAAAAAAAAAGCTAATGATAGAACAAGAACACCACAAACCAAAAACATCTATTTAGTGTGTTATATATTCCCTTATAGAATTTGATGTAAATCATTGTTGCAGCACTTTTTGGGCCCCCAAAAATTGCAAACAAATACTGTGGGGCATTTAAAAAAATAAAATAACACTAGTTTTGTATAAAAAGCTGGAATAATACGTTATGCGCATTTCTGCCAGTCAAAGCACCAGATAATTAAATCAATACCACTCCTGGACTAGTGCAGATTCATGCTATAATTTACACAAATTTTTGGTGATAATTATTAAAATTTGCTGCGCCATGGATAGCCACACCCGCTTCAGCCAAGCTCCGCTGATTTTAAGACAACGGTCACACTATCAGTATTTGGTCAGTATTTTACATCAGTATTTGTAAGCCAGAACCAGAAGAGGAACAATCAGAGGAAAAGTAGAATAGAAACCCGTCACCACTTCTGTATTTTTCTCCACTCCTGATTTTGGCTTATAAATACTGATGTAAATTACTGACCAAATACAGATCATGTGAACGTGGCCTAGGAATAAAATGGGGTGAGCAGGTGAAAAAGAACATTCAAATTATTACACAAATATACTTTATCATAATGTGTGATTTTTTTTTTATTAAAAAAAAAAAAAACTGATAAGGGGAAATAGTAAACCAGCAAAAATAGCACTATAGATTTTTGAGCCTAAATCTGAAAAAATAACAGTATGAGGGTGCGCTCACAATAGGAAAGTGGGACAATTTTTTTTAACTTTTCATCCGTATACAATCTGTTTTATTACCCAGTGAATATTAATCTTTTACAGAACCATTTACACTTTCCTATGTTACAGAATTGTAAAGTATCAGTAAAAATCGGATACCAGTCTGATGGTCCGTGTGGCATGCAGGGTTTTTTTTTCCGATTCAGAGTGAAATCGCAGCACGCCGAATACAGCTGAGAAAAAATATGCAGATCTGCACGGCCTCACTAAATAACATTGGTCCGAGTGCAATCCGATTTTTTTTTATTGGATTGTACTCATCTGATTTATATGGTAGTGTGAGCGAACCCCAAGTCCTGTCTTTATATTTCCAATGACATTTGGATGCACTTCTGGCTCTGCATGAAAAAACATCACAAAACGGCAATTTTTTTCCAAAGAACGCTGCCAATCAACCAACCCGTGATGTTTCAGATACATTACTGTATGTGTTTGAGTACTTCAGTATCTCAGCCAGTCATGCCAGGATCAGATTTACGTTTAGTAGATGTTTAAAGGGAACACGTCATTAGTAGAAATGAAAGAATATCTTCATCTCCCTCCTTATTCGGCAAGCTATAGCGCTTACCGAAGAAGCTGCATCGGGAAACCGGCTAAGGAAACCGACTAAGTGTATCGCTCCCGATAATCAGGTGTCCGGCATCGCAGCTGCCTGTGTCGCGGCTGTGTGACAGTCACAACAAACAGGCTGTCCATTCATGTTTTGGGCCTGTCACACATGCAACTGCGGAGCCGAACAGCTGATTATCGGGAGCGCTCCATATATCCAGGTTCCTGGTGCAGCTTCTTCGGTAAGCGCTATAGCTTGCCGAATATTAGGGAGCCGAAGATATTCGCTCATCTCTAGTCATTAGGTCCATGCTGCGCGTTGTTTGGTCAGCATGAATTACAGCCCGATTGTGTGATTGCAGTACTACATAGGGGTTTTGTCAGCATCCCAAAAATACAAGAACTGCTTAGCCAGGGTTCTACCATTGTTTCCATCAGACTCCTGTTTTTTGGGGATTATGATGGAAAACCTCACACAGGTCTCAGTAGAGAATACTATATGTGTGTGAACCTGGCCTAAGTTTAACTGATACTTCTTAATGAAAGTAGATGTAATTAATCTTGTATTAGACATTAGGTGTAGCAGGGTGTTGAATTTTAAGATACCATGTCAATATAATTTATAATCAGATTCCTCTAACATGTATGGAAATAAGCCTCACATAGATGCATTACACTTCTGGTATTAGTCATTCATTCATTCGTAAATTCATTCAGTAAGACTGTAGGTCGGTTCTCTAGCACCGTGCATGTTATGGTCTTCAGGTTACACTTGTGAAGCAGAAGCACATATACAGAAATTTCCAAATACCAAAAGGTGACAAGCAAAGTTTAACTAAGTTTTTCAGTATATTGAGAAGTCCCAGGCTCAGCAGTCTGATCTTTGGACATTATCCTCTTGGTCCAAACCTTCTGATCCTGAAGATTGGTGGAGAAACTGCCCCGTGGCTCCGATATAAAGTCTAGATCTCATGGGCCATTTCTGGAAGAAAGAAAAAAAAATAAAGCATGTAGGCTTTTCTGTGGACTGAATGTGCTTTTGGGCTTGATTTGTCCACTTTAAAGAATAACAGCGCTCAAATAAATCACCTGCCCACCAGGCCACGTTCAGTGCGTCTGAGGAAGATTTTACGCCAGTATTCTGGAAAAAGCTTTGAAAAAGTTGCTAAATTTTTGAGCAACTCGAGGCTGCGCTAAAATTGTGCAACTTTTTGCGTTCTCGTGTTATTTTCACTCAACTCTGATAAAGTGGGCGAAGTTGTGGCATGGCGATCACCAGTCATCAAATTCATAATGAGTGGCGGCATTCACTGCACCACAAGTCTTACTCCAGCAGGGACTGGAGTAGGATTTGTGGTGAGGTGCACGCCACTTGTCCGATGCTCCAGATTTTTGAATCAGTAGCACATGACTCCAGAACATGTCCTCAATAAGACCGACATGAAAAACGATGAATCAGACCTTGTCGAATCAGCCCCTGATTTATAGGGCATTTCAGACACTGTCACATATTAGACTTGATAATTAATTACCCAGGTATATTCCAACTAGATACAGACTTAAATTAACACATGAAATGCCGGAGAACAAAAAGTCAGAAAAACGTATCTCTAAAAAGGTATAAATTTATTATTGTAGCACATTATTAAAAATTAACAAAATATTTTTTATTATAACAATATAGTATATATATTGTAGGGATTCGCTCTGGTAGGCCGAGGCCGGGCACGCAGTAATGAGGCAACACACAGGCATTAAGTCCAAAAATAACGGTTTACTGTCTCTTTAAGACCAGGTAACAACAACATGACAAAACATAAATGCATTCCATCTTTGCAAACTACTGGTCCCAGACTCACCCTTGCATGGGGCGGGCTTGACTAAGCGGCTGCAAGCCAGCAGGGACCGCCAGGTGCCTTCCCGGGTGATCTGGACTCGCTTCCAGTGCTCACTGACACATTGTAACAGAAAGTCACTTCCAGGCTAAAGGGTATGCCACACTAAACAATATCGCTAACGGGATCGCTAAAAAACGTCACTATTTAGCGATCCCGTTAGCGATATTGTTCAGTGCGGCAGCTTCCAGCGACGAGCTTCCTGCTGTGATCTCGCTCGTCGCTGGAATCGTTCCGGACCCTATTTCATCGCTGGCGCTCCCGCTGGGTAAGTATATATCGCTAGTGTGGCACCTTTTCTTAGCGATTTAGCGGTACTTTTGTACCGCTAAAGTCGTTAAGAAGATCGCTAACGGCGATAGCGTCGTTAACTATATCGCTAAATGTGGCCGCATTTAGCGATATAGAAACAATCCCGCTAGCGATCGCATTAGTATGCGTCGTTATCGTGATCGCTAGCGGGATTGTTTAGTGTGGCAGTACCTTAACTCCAGCCAAACTCCTCAATAGAACCGCCTGCTTCTCAGTGTGGGACCGTCACAGGCTCCGCACACACATGTGTCCTGTCCGGGTGCTATTCAGTAGAGAGGACAAGAGGCTAGCACTCAATATAGTAAGTGGTGCAGGTGAACGAGATCAGAAATCTCCAATAACCATAATGTCAAATAACACCGCACTCTTTAAACTTATGCTTCAAAGTGAAAAACTTTATTAGAGGTGCTTCTTATGGAAAACGACAAGCAATTTTAACGTTTCGGCCACAGCCTGGCCTTGATCACAATGTCGCTGTAATAAATGAAATAAAGGTGTATATTATATCATATACAAAGAACAAAAGATAATTTACAATATATACAAGATATATACAGTGTCAAGTTCGTATATCAAAGTATCATCTGTATGCATTTCGTTGCCAAGGGTACTGTGGGCATCATGCTGGACTGAAAAGCAGAGAGACAGAAGCCATACATAATACATACGATGATGCCACGGGTTCTACTATCTTATCCAGGATAAGAACTAAGACCGATTTTCTACACATTCCGAGTAAGGACATCAAAACCCGTGATTGGGAAAAAGAGAAAAAGAAGCTGATATCATATGACCTACACTGTGCCACTCTGGGTGAATACCACAGACAAGGTAAAATTCCACGTGGCCTACGTTGCCATCTGCGCCCAACATTGTTTTCCGACAACGAAAAATATTGTGCCACTTTTCAAAAGATTCTGAACAAATGTTCCTTGGACATTATATTATCTTTATTATTACCTTCAGGAGGCTATAAAAGAAACCGAGGCAAAAATTATTACCATCGAGGACCAACTTACTGCCACGTTGAGTAACAAGGAACTCACTACGTTGAAAAACAAAGTGGACTCTATTCTGTCTACCCACCAAAAGACTCTAGAGGAAAGAAAGCGTGTCAAATTCCAAAGAGATACCGAGGACTACCTCACCAATCGAGTGTATAGATGGGAGGATCCGATACCACGGAGACAACGCACACGTCGACCACAGGGAGGATATTACCCCTCAGGGGGCTCCTCACCTGCAGGGGGATCCTCTCCTGGCTCTGGCAGCGAAACTGGCGGCACCCAGAGCACAAGAGCGCCTTTTTTAGGATCAAACGCACGCGCACACGGAGGTCCCGAAAGAAGGGATACAGACCGCCGAATGATCCTCAGATCACAGGTAGGAGTCCAAACATAGTAATCAATATTTCCGACTATTCTCTTTCTCCGCTTGAATTAAAGGTACTCAACATGGGTCTATCCTTCTGCCCCACACCAAGATGGGATCCTTTTCAGCTTGAGAAGGATCTCCATCGGTTTTACCGCAACATAAGACTCAAGGTACATTTTGAGGATAATCCTCGATCTAACATCTATACAGCTGGCACTATACATAACCGAGTCGGTGAATCCAGTATCTCTATTGATTCATTGGGTTTGAGAAATCCCAGTAACTTCATGCCACCAACCTCATACCATGCAGTTGAGACCTTCATTGACCTGCTTGACAGGGATATAAAACGAACCATTCATGACCAACAGATAGGCTTCCTACCGGTCCGCCATAATTTAAATTCTGTTGAACAACAAGCCATTAATTCATTAAAGGACAATAAGAACATTGTCATAAAACCAGCGGACAAAGGTGGGGCTATTGTAGTTATGAACAGGGGACAGTACATTACTGAAGTCATGAGACAGCTTTCAGATACAACCACGTATAAAAAGGTTCAGAACGACCCCACTAACACCATACGCAGCAAGATCAATACTATCCTGGATAAATATTACAATCAAAAAACTATTGATAATAAGACCAGGACATTTTTGCTTAATCATCACCCTGTTACACCGGTCCTATACATTCTGCCTAAAATACATAAAAACCTTCATAATCCTCCCAGTTGCCCCATAGTAGCATCTACTAATTCCATTTTAAACCCTTTATCCATCTTTCTTGAGAAACTACTTACACCTTATGTCCATCTCACCAAATCATTTGTACTGGATACAGGTGACTTCCTCAACAAATTAAGGAATATATCCAACATCCCATCGGATAGTATCCTATGCACTATGGACGTCAATAGCTTATACACCTCTATTGTTCATGAAGAGGGGATAAGGGCAGTTTCCATTACCTTACAAGAAGCCAATGTGGATACAGGGACCAAGGATTTGTGTTTGGACTTACTCAACCTCGTTTTACACGAGAATTTTTTTATGTTTGGCGATGACTTTTATGTGCAGACGTGCGGGACCGCCATGGGGTCGAACGTGGCCCCGGCGTATGCAAATCTTTACATGGATCGTTTTGAACATGAATTTGTATACCCTAACCCTGGTTTCAGACAACATGCTATACTATCGGTTAGGTACATGACGACATATTTTGTATTTGGCAAGGCGACAACTCCAGTCTCCTCGACTTCTACAATACCATTAATAACATCAGACAGGGACTGACATTTTCCATGTGCCATCATACCAATGAAGTCACATTCCTTGACACCAGGGTACTCAAAAATGCAGAGGGTACATTAAGCACTGATATCTACAGGAAACCCACTGATTGTAACAGCCTGCTGCTATACAACAGCTGTCACCCGGCCCCCATCAAAAATAGCTTACCAAGGTTACAGTTCAAGAGAGTCACCAGGATTGTCTCTGATCCTATGCTTAGAGAAACCAGAATTCAGGAAATGGCAAATAAATTCATAGCACGTGACTACCCTCCCCAACTCCTTAATGATGAATCCCAGAAAGCACTCAATGAGGTGGATTCAATTTCTATCAGTCCACAAAAAACCCCTCGGTTACCATTTGTACACAATCACCACCCTTCCATGCAGAGGGTCCATAACCTTATTAGGAAACATTGGCCACTCCTCACCAGGGCCTATCCTAAAATACAGATTTTCAAAGACACCCCATTGATGTGCACTACAAGAGCAAAGAATATAAGGGATAAGGTAGTCAGAGCTGATCTGGGTTCCAATAGACAATAATCCATCACGACTTTAACAGGACAAAGAAGGACGGGGACCTTCCCGTGTCTCAACTGCATGTGTTGTTCCAATGTCATTAAAGGTAATGAGTTCACACACCCCCGCACTGGCAAAACTTATCCTATTAGGGACTACTACACTTGTGGTTCAAATTTCGTGGTGTATATCATCAAATGCCCCTGCGGCCTACTATATGTTGGCGAAACTACTCAAGCCGTCCGTGACCGAATTTCAAGCCACAAGTCCACCATTAGATGTGGCAAAACCTGGCTACCCGTACCAGCACATTTTAAAGAAGCCAACCACAACGTAGCCCAACTTAGGTTCCAGATCATCAAAAGGGTCCCTAGACCGAGGAGGGGTGGGAACCATATTCAATTACTAAAAAGGCGTGAGAGCTACTGGATTTATACCCTCGATACACTATACCCTAAGGGACTTAACAAAGAGATGGATTGGCTAATGTGACTTCTTTCTCCCCAGATCAATCCTAAATCTCTTTATCTATATTGTTGGCCTCACCTACATATTTGAGATGGTAAGACTTGGATAAAAAACCCCTTTCTTGCCATATGCCTCTTTTTGTTTCACTCATTCATTTGCTAGTAACACAGAGCGTTCACCGCTCTCTTTATTATATGCACTGCCCATCTCAGAACGTCTTACGCCTTCTCGGCTCCACCCACTCATCGCCATGGTAACATACCACACATAGCGCTGACCGCTCCCTCTCCCTTACATATTGCGCATGCGCCGGCGTCATACGTCACTTCCTGACATGTGACCGGCCGGCGATTTAAAGATCCATGCCCACAGTCCTCTTTGCAGTGATTCCCAGCTAAGGCACTGGTGTGCCAGCGTTCCACTGTACCACCAACGCCTCCTGATCCTGAGACATATCACAGGGAGACCACTACATCACCAATGGATGTGAGCGCCACCTAGTAAGATAAGTACCTCCATATTTAAGGAGATGTATTGCTCTAACAGCGATCTTTTCTCACAGCACAGCGTTATATACCCTACTCTGCCCTATCGATACTCTGCAGCCCAGAACCCCACAACTTATGGGTAATTATACTCTGCTTCATCAAGTATACATATATCCTCTAGAACATGACAATCTGCGATATCTCCATATAATTTTTTCCTTTTTTTTTTTTACAGCAAAATACTACTCTTTTAAATACAATTAACCTATATATGGTGTTTATACCTACACCATTATCAACATTACATGGGTCTGCAACTGTGGTAAATATATCTTTACTTATGAATATCGACATCAGAAGGTATATTCCCTATTCATTTTTATTTTTTTCTTCCCGTAGAATATCACCCTATACAAACCCTACCACATAGAATTGCTGTATCTGATTGAACACAATAACGGGTAAATACTGGTCTAACTACCACTGATGTAATCCCACTATCATATAGTATCTCATTTTTTCATGCACCTTTTACCTCATTATGCATTACGTGCATTATCTAGTATCTAATATAAATTATCTTCAAACAGGGTTATTCCTCATGCCCTGCACGCATTCTCTATAGGGGATCCTTGACAACCATACCTTTCAAAGCATCTCTATATTGGTATGTCCCATCTCATTATGTATTATGTATGGCTTCTGTCTCTCTGCTTTTCAGTCCGGGATGATGCCCACAGTACCCTTGGCAACGAAATGCATACAGATGATACTTTGATATACGAACTTGACACTGTATATATCTTGTATATATTGTAAATTATCTTTTGTTCTTTGTATATGATATAATATACACCTTTATTTCATTTATTACAGCGACATTGTGATCAAGGCCAGGCTGTGGTCGAAACGTTAAAATTGCTTGTCGTTTTCCATAAGAAGCACCTCTAATAAAGTTTTTCACTTTGAAGCATAAGTTTAAAGAGTGCGGTGTTATTTGACATTACGGGTGCTATTCAGGACCCTCAGTCCAAAACCCCGGCCACCAAGTTCCAAGTCTCACCATGTGCTTCCAGGAATACGATCCAACACCGACAGACCTTCCAGGAACCTTCCAGGCAGCCCTGTGCAGGACACACTCTCCACTTGTCTCAGCCAGACTCCCTTGAGACACTTCCCAGTCTCAGACAGAATCCTCTGAGACAGACTACAGAGACACTTCCCAGTCTCCCACGATCTCAACTTCATGTGCCCAGCACTGCCTTTCATACCTGTAGCCACTCCCCAAGCCAAGGCATGAAGCACATGGTCTGGTCACGTGTTCATGACCTCATCACAGGTCCTTCACCACATACAATCACCAGTATGTACCATTCATTCTCCCACCACCAGTGGGCGGTGTATGTGTGGTTAGCAAGTCCCACCCAGCTCACAAGCTAACCCTGTAGGTTCACCCTTAACAAGAATCAGAACTCTTATGGGACTATAAGTCCCAGAACAACTTTACTGACCTACAGCACAGAATAGCTCTGCGACACATACTTTCCATTTAGCCCCATACCAAGGACTGGTTTCCCATCTCTCTCATGCCTCCAGGCATAATTTGAGCAACTCATACAGCGCCCCCTAGGTGCCACATTAGTCATTATACCACATACCTTCCCCCTCTGTTCAAACTTGTGAGGTTGAACACCTGTTTCAACCCGAGGACCCCGAGACAGGTCACCCTTGTCATCTTGCCCTACCAGTTGAGGAGACAGTCTCAGTCGATTTTGGGCATCCTGCAACATTACCTCTTGGTCAGGCCTCCCCCGCCCCCAGCGGTCAGAATGTCGGCCTTGTTTTTCCCTCGGTGTCACCAGACCTCTCCAGTACCTTCTCCTACGGTTATTGCGGTCCTGAGTCCATCGTCCCGTCAAGCTCACTAGTTGATCTGAGTCGGACTCTCTATCCCTTTGTTTATCACTGGGTCTCATACTTAGGTCACTCAGCCCTGAGCTAACCGAATCGTCATCTCTACCCCTCAGGGTTTCAGCTCGTCTACGGCCAGTCCCCAGAGAAGCCTCTTGTCTCTCTATATCTTGGGCTGGAAGCAGTCGCCATCTTCGTTTTAACTCATGCAGCTGTTCCTTTATCTGCTTTCTTCCTGAGATCAGCTGCTCTACTTCTCGTAGGTACGTTATTCGATACTCCAGGAGTGTTCGGATGTTCTTCAGGCTCTCCACTGAGCCCACACCAATGAATGGAACCATGTCTTCTCCAGCCACCTTGATCTCGCCATCAGCTGGAATCCTCACTCTCCTTACACCGGATTTATCCACCATCTCCTGCATCACTTTTCGAAGTCTTCCGACGACTCTCCCCACCAGATTTCTGGGTACCGGAATTACCTCTTCTGCCAAACCCAGCCGATTTTGATCTTCCTTGGCCTGCTCCAGACGTTGAGCGGCTTTCATGTTACTTAACATAATCATCTGTTTTGCGTGGAGACACTGCAGATGCATATCCTTCAGGACAGCCACTAGCTTCCCTGTGTCTTCCCCCTCTGCCAGGATCACCAACTGGTTCGTCTCTGGTGCCCAGTTCACACTATCGGCTTTTACCGCCTTTTTAAAGGCCTCATGCACCCCCTCACTGGCACAGGCTTCTCGCATGTCTGCAGGTACCTTTATCACATACTTAAAGAGCGAAGTCTCCTTCTCTTCCTGGTTTACCTCGGACCCTTCCTCCAAGACTTCTGCCACAACCAGATGAGTGTCTTGTTCAGCTCTTCGTTCAAGATCCTCCTGATATTTACCTTCTTCAAGGCTCCTTGCCGAGATAGGTACTGGCACTTCCGCCTGGTTATCACTCGGGCATGGCCGCTGTGCGTCTTCAACCCGCAACTTCTCCTTCTGCAGAAGACCTCTTACTGCTTCTCTGAGCACTTCCACATCTTCCCTTATGGTCTTATTCATACTTTGCCACTTTACCCAGTGATCTCTGAGCTCAGAGACTTCATTCTCCAGCTCGTCCACTCTTTGCTCAGCAGTTTGTCTCAAGGCCTTTTCTTGTTCGACCCGCTCTTTAATGATCTTCAGTTCAGCCTGTAACTCAGCAGATTTTTCCTTCTCACCAGACAATTTTTTAGCAATGTTCTGCTTTATGGCTGCAACCTCGGTCTCCAGGTGGCGCACCTGCTCCAACTGTACAGCGTTGGCGCCTTCCGTATCTGACCTCGTCACTCTTTCTTGAGGCTCCACCCTCTCCGGCTCTTCAGGGTCTGGAAGCGTACTCACTTCTTGCACAATCGCCTCAGTTATAGGTTTTTCTGTATTACCATCCTCAGTACATACACTGTGTTCCGGCGCCTTGCGCCCTTTATGTCTCCGACGACGGAGGATTTTTTCTCCTGGTGGGGCCCTTCCTTAATGTACTCCCTTTCTCTATTAGAGTCACAGTCACCCTCGGAGTCAGAGTCACATCCCACCTGGCACCCGTCACGCGACTTCAGATCTGTCAGTTGGGTAGCTGCACCCTTTCCACTAGTGTCACCGTCTGCTACGTCACCGAGATTGGTTAGACCCGTCCACTTTGGGAGGAGTTACTGTGCTAATACACCTCGCCCCAACCGTACAGATCCCTCCATTCAGCGGCTGTATAGGAACTCCCCTGTCCCACAAGTCAGAGAACAGTTTAGAGTCCCGGCCTACAACTACTGGACACACCAAATTTGGGATTATAGCGACCTCCTGTTCCCTCATGTCCCAGCCTGCCCCCAAATTTACCCTGGCCACGGGATACTCCTTAGTGTTCTCATGAATGCAGGTGACCTCGACCTTTCTACCGGGTATTTGAGACCCCTTAGGTGCAACTCTGACTAAAGTCACCGGACTCCCCGGGTCGATCAGACCAACCATATCCTCATTATCTATCGGCAGGTCACACCCCCGTAGCCTGGCGCCTGGTGGATAGTTCATATGACAAACTGGACATACATAACAATTTTGCCCCGGGCAACAGTTCGCCTGCACCTCCCCTTTACTGTTGGGACACTCCACCCCCTTTTTGCCAACCATACCTGCTGGTGGGTTACCGCCCCTTTTTGGCCACCACCCCACTCTGGGATACACCCTGTGGACTCCCCCACAGTTTTCTTAGGCACAACCCCCTCAGTACAGTTTTAGTCTGTGTGACCTGGTTCACACTGTCCTATTACCACACCAGCTCCTGCTGGTACTGCCGCCGCTTCCGTTGCAGCCACAAACCACCAACACCTCCAGATGTTGCTCATAGGCTGCTGTGGCTGTTACTGCAGCTCCTGCAGAACCTCTTGCTGCAAGTCACTGTAGCTCCTGCTACCACAAGACTCTGCTTGCTTCCGCTGCACCGTGTTGCCGCTTGTCACCTTCGTGACCCCTCGAGTCACAGCCAGCCGCTTGTCACCTTCGCAACCCCACCGGGTTACAGCCAGACGTCTTCACCTGGTCATTTGTTATGCAGAGAAAAAAAACATCCACAAAAAAACAGCCTGACCTCACTGCGTATGCCCGCATTCTCCACCAATTGTAGGGATTCGCTCTGGTAGGCCGAGGCCGGGCACGCAGTAATGAGGCAACACACAGGCATTAAGTCCAAAAATAACGGTTTACTGTCTCTTTAAGACCAGGTAACAACAACATGACAAAACATAAATGCATTCCATCTTTGCAAACTACTGGTCCCAGACTCACCCTTGCATGGGGCGGGCTTGACTAAGCGGCTGCAAGCCAGCAGGGACCGCCAGGTGCCTTCCCGGGTGATCTGGACTCGCTTCCAGTGCTCACTGACACATTGTAACAGAAAGTCACTTCCAGGCTAACTCCAGCCAAACTCCTCAATAGAACCGCCTGGTTCTCAGTGTGGGACCGTCACAGGCTCCGCACACACGTGTCCTGTCCGGGTGCTATTCAGGACCCTCAGTCCAAAACCCCGGCCACCAAGTTCCAAATCTCACCACGTGCTTCCAGGAATACGATCCAACACCGACAGACCTTCCAGGAACCTTCCAGGCAGCCCTGTGCAGGACACACTCTCCACTTGTCTCAGCCAGACTCCCTTGAGACACTTCCCAGTCTCAGACAGAATCCCTTGAGACAGACTACAGAGACACTTCCCAGTCTCCCACGATCTCAACTTCATGTGCCCAGCACTGCCTTTCATACCTGTAGCCACTCCCCAAGCCAAGGCATGAAGCACATGGTCTGGTCACGTGTTCATGACCTCATCACAATGGATTAATTTACAAAGTGATCCACCAGATTAATATGATGTATAAAGGACGCACCGGGCACCTACAAAGGACTCAAAATATTGTGTAACGCTGGTAATATATATTATTTCAGATGCTAATACAGAGCCTTTAAATTAGATTTATCCACCTCAAAGACCTAGTAATTAGTAAAATGCATTGTGCATCTGCAGCCCATATAGGGGTACTAGAAAAACAGGTCTATTTACATGTGATGCCTATTACAAGGAACAAAAGCTCAATGATATATACATCTATCTTTATAGCCAGCGTTAGCCCAAAAAAATCAATAGAAGTCATATAGTAAAGTTTTCACAGGTTAAATTACCCATTGTAAAAGTAGGGTGTTTCAGCCACGGAGCGTCCCGGACCCTGACGTACGTTTCGCAAGCACTAGTCATCAAATTCATAACGAGTGGCAGCATTCACTGCACCACAAGTCTTACTCCAGCAGGGACTGGAGTAGGATTTGTGGTGAGGTGCACGCCACTTGTCCGATGCTCCAGATTTTTGAATCAGTAGCACATGACTCCAGAACATGTCCTCAATAAGACCGACATGAAAAACGATGAATCGGGCCTTGTCGAATCAGCCCCTGATTTATAGGGCATTTCAGACACTGTCACATATTAGTAAACGAAAAACATGCTTTAAGTCTGTCAGGCTGTCACCAATTCCAAGAATGATGTTTGTTGTGAATGGGCTTGAGATGAGTTCTGAGCAGAGGCTCCCTCTGGTGGTTACAAGCGGTACTGGTCTGTCCAGTGAAGATTGTGAGGATTGGGAATCAGGTGTTACTGACTGGTCTTATATAAGGGAGTCACCTTCCCATCAGGGTTGCCGGTGATCAATTGTTCTGGTCTCTATCCTTGATTCCTGTTTCCCTTGTAGCCTGCTGTGTCGTGTCTGCATCTCCTGCTAACAGATAAGACATTTTCTTTTTGTTTTTGTGCTTGATTTTTTCATCTTGTCTTGCACTTCTGTGGGGGCCTTCAGGGTCCCCTCCGGGGGCTTTTGCCCTCTCAGTTTAGTTCAGCCACTGATGTTTGTACTTTTGCTTTTTCCAGTTTTTTCAGTGGCTGCTGTTTTGATTTTGTTACACCAGAGAACTAATTTAGGTGGTAGAGGTCGTGTGATCTCAGGTGTTTTTGAAATTAGTAGAGTTGGTGCTTTTCAGGGTTTTCTGGGATTGCAGTAAGTACCCTTCCTATCCTTTTCTATTTAGTTAGTTTGGGCCCCAACGTTTGCTCATACTATTTTCTGTCTGTGTCAGTATTTCTTCTTGTCTAACCGCCATTACATGTTTGGGGGCTTTCTATTATCTTTGGGGTTCTGCTCCGGGGCAGATAGCTTTCCTAATCTATCTCTAGGTGTAGTTAGTTTCTCAGGCTGTGACGAGGCGTCTAGGACCAACGTAGGAACGCTCCACGGCTGCCTCTAGTTGTTGTGGTTAGTCAGGGTACTGCAATCTCATAGATTCCAACTGCTCTGGTGTATTGCCTTTTTTGCCTGCACTCCTCAGCTACCGAAACATAACAGATGTTGTCCTGTAGACACTGGTGGTACTGTGGATGTTTCTTTGTCACTATCACAATCTTCCAACATAGTTTGCTGTTTCCTAACACATTACTATTGCTGCCGTTGCTGGCTATTCTGAACCCAGAATATTGAGGGTCCCTAATAGCGGACATATTTTACCATTCAATCTGATACTAACGTTGTGAGTCTGATTGTGTAACTGTAGGAGACGTACACAATTTTGGTGTTTGACCAGTGCGCTCACTACCATCCGGACACTACCGCTCCATGGTTCTATTGAGAACACAGAATATATAAATATATGACACAGCTGATAGGTTTATGTTACCGTAAAACCTGCCGCAACATTACAAAGTCAATCATTTCATAAAATAATTCCTCATCCTTCTAGCAGTACCACAACTGTTCTATTAGTGAATTATTACATTTTAATAGTAGAATTAGTGTGTTGGTATTAAACTAGAAATATTCTGAGAATTTTTTTTTCTTCAATTAGTTTTTTTTTTGCTAATAAGCAACAGTGTCCATACATAAAGAAGATGAGAAATCCAGCATTCACTTCTAACGTAATTTTCTGTTAGAAATATTAAAAAATTGACCAACACATCCAAACAAAAAAGACAAGTGTGAACAGGTGCAAGCTAAGAAAGCCACTCTGAATAACTAACAAATTAAAGCTATATATTATAGCTCTGAAATGCTATAATATGTAAACATTGAATATATGAAATTGGAACGGCATTACTCCTGTAGAAAACAGGTTAAAAAATGAAGGTACTTAGCCAATGACAAAGCATATTCCTTTGTTGGGATCCTAAACCTAACATGATGCCTCTCCCGGACCTTTCTGTTAGAGTGCAACGTAAGATAATTATATTATTATATTAACTAATAAATAAGTAAATCATATTACTGTTGTGGAATTTTGTTCTGTACATCTTCATGTGGTTGATAAAACACCTAGAACACAAACAACCTCATATATATGTACGGAGTACATTTGTACCATATATGAGCAGACTTTTGCAGTACTTGTGAAATTAGACAAAGTTGTTAATAAAGTCTGGTTGATGTACAGTACAGACCAAAAGTTTGGACACACCTTCTCATTCAAAGATTCTTCTGTATTTTCATGACTATGAAAATTGTAGAATCACACTGAAGGCATCAAAACTATGAATTAACACATGTGGAATTATACATTACACTTTACAAAAAAGTGTGAAACAACAGAAAATATGTCTTATATTCTAGGTTCTTCAAAGTAGCCACCTTTTGCTTTGATTACTGCTTTGCACGCAGAAAAGGTGAACGGATGGACTCTACATGCCTGGTTCCCACCGTGAAGCATGGAGGAGGTGGTGTGATGATGTGGGGGTGCTTTGCTGGTGACACTGTTGGGGATTTATTCAAAATTGAAGCGGTGAGCGGTCCAGCTCACCCCAAACCATCTCGATTGGGTTCAGGTCTGGTGACTGTGGAGGTCAGGTCATCTGGCGTAGCACCCCAACACTCTCCTTCTTGGATAAATAGCCCTTACACAGCCTGGAGGTGTGTTTGGGGTCATTGCCCTGTTGAAAAGTAAATGATGGCCCAACTAAACGCAAACCGGATGGAATAGAATGCTGCTGCAAGATGCTGTGGTAGCCATGCTGGTTCAGTATGCCTTCAATTTTGAATAAATCCCCAACAGTGTCACCAGCAAAGCACCCCCACACCATCACACCACCTCCTCCATGCTTCACGGTGGGAACCAGGCATGTAGAGTCCATCCGTTCACCTTTTCTGCGTGCAAAGCAGTAATCAAAGCAAAAGGTGGCTACTTTGAAGAACCTAGAATATAAGACATATTTTCAGTTGTTTCACACTTTTTTGTAAAGTGTATTGTATAATTCCACATGTGTTAATTCATAGTTTTGATGCCTTCAGTGTGATTCTACAATTTTCAGTCATGAAAATACAGAAAAATCGTTGAATGAGAAGGTGTGTCCAAACTTTTGGTCTGTACTGTATATGACGTAACAATATAAAAAACAAACAAAAAAACACAACACAACATCAACAATTCTCCGATAGAGATTATAAATACAATATAGGATCTCAGAAACAGAAACAATATTATTGAAAAACAGTCCGAAGCCGATCTATGGCCGGTGTCACACTTGCGAGAAAACTCGCATGATTCTCGTGTGAGTTTCTCGCATCAACACCCGGCACTGCCTCCGGCATTCGAACCGGAGCATGCGGCTGCATAGAAATACATGAAGCCGCACGCTCCGGTCCGAGTACCGGCGGCAGTGCCAGGTGTTGATGCGAGAGACTAGCACGAGAATCGTGCCAGTTTCTCACAAGTGTGACACCGGCCTATCAGGACTGTTACAAGTAGTAGCCAATGGAGCTCCTAGATAGCATTACGACAGAAACACATGGAGCATATAATCCAAAGAGAGATTAAAAATATCTTTTGGATTAAAAAATTAAGAGACCACTGCAAAATTTTCAGTTTGATTTTTCTCTTTATAGGTATATTTTTGAGTAAAATGTAAATTGCTGTTTTATTCTATAAGCTACTGACAACATGTCTCCGAATTTCCAACCAATAAATTTTGTATTTATTTTCAGAAAATGAGAAATGGTCAAAATAACAAAAAAATGCAGTGCTTGCAGACCTCAAATAATGCTAAGAAAACAAGTTCATAATCATTTAGAAACAACAATACTAATGTTTTAACTCAGGAAAAGTTCAGAAATCAATATTTTGTGGAATAACCATGATTTTTAATCACAGCTTTCATGCGTCTTGGCATGCTTTCCACCAGTCTTTCACACTGCTTTTGGGTGACCTTATGCCACTCCTGGTACAAAAATTTAAGCAGTTCTTCTTTGTTTGATGGCTTGTGACTATCCATCTTAATCTTGATTACATTCCAGAGGTTTTCAATGGAGTTCAGGACTGGAGATTGGGCTGGCCATGACAGGGATTTTATGTGGTGGTCCTTCATCCACACATTGATTGACCTAGCTGTGTGGCATGGCGCATTGTCCTGCTGGAAAAAACAGTCCTCAGAGTTGGGGAACATTGCCTGAGCAGAAGGAATCAACTGTTTTTCCAGGATAACCTTGTATGCGGCTTGATTCATACGTCCTTCGCAAACATTAACCTGCCCAATTCCAGCCTTGCTAAAGCATCCATATACAGTCATGACCAAAAGTTTTGAGAATGACACAAATATTATATTTTCACATGATCTGCTGCCCTCTGGTTTTTATGTGTGTTTGACAGATGTTTTTATCACAGACAGAAATATAATTGCAAACATATGAGTAACAAAAGCTTATATTGCCAGTTAGAATTAGTTAATGCAGCAAGTCAATATTTGCAGTGTTGACCCTTCTTCTTCAGGACCTCTGCAATTCTCCCTGGCATGCTCTCAATCAACTTCTGGACCAAATCCTGACTGATAGCAGTCCATTCTTGCACAATCAATGCTTTCATTTTGTCAGAATTTTTAGTTTTTTGTTTGTCCACCTGTCTCTTGATGATTGACCACAAGTTCTCAATGGGATTAAGATCTGGGGAATTTCCAGGCCATGGACCCAAAATCTCTATGTTTTGTTCCCTGAGCCATTTAGTTATCACCTTTGCTTTATGGCAAGGTGCTCCATCATGCTGGAAAAGGCATTGTTGATCGCCAAACTGCTCTTGGAGGGTTGGGAGAAGTTGCTCTTGGAGGACATTCTGGTACTATTCTTTATTCATGGCTGTGTTTTTAGGCAAGACTGTGAGAGAGCCGATTCCCTTGGCTGAGAAGCAACCCCACACATGAATGGTTTCAGGATGCTTAACAGTTGGCATGAGACAAGACTGGTGGTAGCGCTCACCTTGTCTTCTCCGAATGAGGCGTTTTCCTGATGTCCCAAACAATCGAAAAGGGGATTCATCATAGAAAATAACTTTACCCCAGTCCTCAGCAGTCCACTGCCTGTACCTTTTGCAGAATCACAGTCTGTCCATGATGTTTTTTCTGGAGAGAAGTGGCTTCTTTGCTGCCCTCCTTGAGACCAGGCCTTGCTCCAAGAGTTTCCACCTCACAGTGCGTGCAGATGCACTCACACCTGCCTGCTGCCATTCCTGAGCAAGCTCTGCACTGCTGGTAGCCCGATCCCGCAGCTGAAACACTTTTAAGAGACGGTCCTGGCGCTTGCTGTTATGATTTGGTAGCTGAGGAGAGCAGGCAAAAAAGGAAATACACCAGAGAGGTTGGAATCTATGGGATTGCAGTACCCTGACTAACCACCACAACTAAAGGCAGCCTACATTGGTCTTAGACGCCTCGTCACAGCCTGAGAAGCTAACTACACCTAAAGACAGAAAGAGGAAATGTCACGCGGTCTTATGATATGTGTACGATGTCAGTAAACTATTCTTAAAAGAACAACACTCTATACAACATATAGATTAGCAACATCAGCATGTAAATATAGAATAGATTTACCTGACACGATATCCGTTGAACTCAGGGTTAATCTTGAGGACTTGATACACTGTCACAGGAAAGAGGAGGACCGGGGTCTAACCTGACCCTAAACTGGGGTCCTAACTAATCCCTCACCTTGGAGGTACTGATAATGGTTCAGAGGTCCAAGTCTCCAGCCTAACCCTGTCTCCTATCAGTCCCTGAACCCTGTAATCAGTCCTAAGAAGGATACTGATTACCACCAAAGGGATATGGGCTGATCTCTGCTAAATACACAGATTAGACATATAAGACAGACTGGAGAAAACACAGACTTGCATACACACTCAAACACAGAAGGAACATAAATGATCTGGGATATTAAACTCTAAGCAAGGTGAGCTTAAAACAACTAAGGAGCTCTTTAACTTAAGTCTATACAGATACAATCCTATCTGTGGTCTGCATGAAGAATTTCACTGGCAACTCCCAACACAGACAACCAGAGATTTAAAGGAAACCAATCAACAAATAATTAATTGCAGCCGGGAGAAACTGCACCCAGTCCCAGAACTGAGCACAGACAGAATTAACTCCCTAACTGCCAAACACAAAGAAACAGCAACTCAGCTGTGAGAAGTCAGAATGTGCAACCGCGACGATCTTCGTGGCGATGCACACATGACAGTACCCCCCCTTCTACGAGGGGCCTCCGGACCCTCAGGGCCAGGTTTGCCCGGGTGAGTTCTGTGGAAGGTCCGCACCAAACGATCTGCGTTAATGTCAGACGCAGGAACCCACGTCCTCTCCTCTGGACCATACCCCTTCCAATGCACCAAGTACTGAAGGGACCGGCGATTCAGACGTGAGTCAATGATCTTTGACACTTGAAACTCCAAGTTACCATTGACCACCACTGGAGGAGGAGGTAGAGGTGATGGTATGACTGGTGCCACGTACCTCTTAAGTAATGACTTGTGGAACACATTATGAATTTTAAACGTAGGAGGGAGGTCCAGACGAAATGCCACAGGATTAATTATGGAACTGATCCTGTACGGCCCGATGAATCTGGGGCCCAGCTTCCAGGAGGGAACTTTAAGTTTTATATTCCTGGTAGACAACCATACCAGATCGTTCACATTAAGATCTGGACCAGAAACTCTCCTCCTATCAGCCATACGTTTATAACGGTTCCCCATAGCACTCAGATTATTCAATACACCTCTCCACACTGAAGCAAGTGACGACGAGAAACGCTCCTCCTCAGGAACCCCAGAAGGGCCCCCCCCATTGAATGTACAAAACTGGGGGTGAAAACCATATGCCCCAAAAAACGGGGACTTACCAGTGGACTCGCTCCGCCTGTTGTTAAGAGCAAACTCTGCCAGAGGCAAGAAAGAAGACCAGTCCTCCTGGTTCTCTGAGACAAAACACCGAAGATAAGTCTCTAGGCTTTGATTCAGACGCTCTGTCTGACCATTGGTCTGCGGATGAAAAGCCGAGGAAAATGACAATTGCATCCCCCGACGTAAACAAAATGCCCTCCAAAACTTGGACACAAACTGAGACCCCCTATCTGACACCACATCAGAAGGCAACCCATGAAGTCTCACAATCTCCCCAATGAACACCTGCGCCAGAGTTTTAGCATTAGGGAGGGCAGGAAGAGCAATGAAATGTGCCATCTTACTGAACCTGTCAACAACCACCAGTATGACAGTCTTCCCTGACGACTGAGGAAGGTCCGTGATGAAGTCCATAGACAAATGAGTCCATGGACGCTCCGGAAGTTTCAAGGGTAAGAGGGTCCCAGACGGACGGGTATGAGGGGTCTTAGAGCGAGCACAAACCCCACAGGACGCGACAAAAGTTAAAACATCTTTATTAACGTTAGGCCACCAAAACCGGCGAGAAAGGAGATCTAAAGTAGCCTTACTCCCTGGATGTCCTGCTAAAGCAGAATTATGATGTGCCTCAATAACCTTTTGTCTCAACTGATTTGGGACAAACAGTCTCCCTGGAGGTCCTGCAGGGGCGTCCCCCTGAGCCTCTAACACCTCCTCCTCAAGCTCAGAACATACAGCCGACACTACCACCCCCTCCTGAAGGATAGGAATCGGGTCATCCATTCTCCCGGCCCCTGGGAAACTGCGAGACAAGGCATCCGCCTTAACATTCTTAGATCCAGGGCGATAAGTGACAACAAAATTAAACCTGGTAAAAAACAACGACCATCGAGCTTGTCTGGAATTCAGACGCTTAGCAGATTCCAAATACAGCAGGTTCTTGTGATCAGTAATGACGGTGACCGGGTGGACTGCCCCCTCCAAAAAGTGACGCCATTCTTCAAAAGCCAACTTAATGGCCAAAAGTTCCCTATTGCCGATATCATAATTCCTTTCAGCGGACGACAATTTTTTAGAAAAGAAAGCGCACGGATGCCATTTACCAGGGACGGACCCTGGGACAATATTGCACCCACCCCTACGTCAGACGCGTCCACCTCCACAACGAACGGCTGTGATGCATCTGGTTGGATGAGAACGGGTGCCGAAGCAAAACATTTTTTCAAAGAGGAAAAAGCTTGGCAAGCTTTGTCCGACCATTTAGAAAAATCCGTCCCTTTTCTTGTCATGTCAGTGAGAGGTTTGACAACAGATGAGAAATTACAAATAAATTTCCGGTAGTAGTTAGCAAACCCCAGAAAACGCTGCAGAGCCTTAAGATCCTCTGGCTGATCCCATTCAAGCACTGCTCTCACCTTTTCAGGGTCCATACGGAAACCGGAGGCTGACACCAAGAACCCCAAAAACTGAAGTTCCTGTACGGCGAATACACACTTTTCCAGTTTGGCGTATAGTTTATTGTCTCGCAAGATCTGCAACACCTGTCTCACATGCTCCTGGTGAGACACAAGATCTGGTGAGTAAATTAAAATGTCATCCAAATATACGACCACAAACAGCCCCACCAGATGACGAAAAATGTCATTAACAAAATGTTGGAATACTGCTGGTGCAGTAGTCAGACCAAAAGGCATGACAAGGTTCTCATAATGTCCCTCCGGCGTGTTAAACGCCGTTTTCCACTCATCCCCCTCTTTTATCCTAATCAGATTATACGCCCCCCTGAGATCCAATTTAGAGAACCATTTGGCGCCAACAATTTGATTGAAGAGATCAGGAATCAGAGGGAGTGGATACGGATCTCGAACAGTAATCCGATTAAGTTCGCGGAAATCCAAGCAAGGGCGTAGGCCTCCATCTTTTTTCTTCACAAAGAAGAACCCCGCGGCCACTGGGGAAGATGAAGGTCTAATATGCCCTTTGGCCAGACTTTCCGAAATATAATCTTTCATAGCCTGCCTCTCAGGACCAGAAAGGTTATATAACCTAGCTTTAGGTAACTTAGCATCAGGAAGTAAATTAATAGAGCAGTCATACACGCGATGAGGAGGCAACTCCTGACACCCCTCCTCAGAGAACACATCCCCAAAGTCCTCCAAAAAAGGAGGCAAAGTACTAGGCACGACCGCACTGATGACTGTGTTCATGCAGTTACTTTTGCAAAACTCCCCCCATTGGCTTATATCTCTGGACTGCCAATTAATCACAGGGTTATGTTTAACCAACCAAGGAAGTCCCAACACAATAGGAGTAGGTAGACCCTCCAACACATAACAAGATAATAGTTCCCTATGTATTGCCCCTACCCGAAGGTCAATGTTATGAACCTCATGAACAAAGCTACCTTGGCCGAGAGGCCTGGCGTCAATGGAGAATATAGGGATCGGTTTGACCAATACACTCAGATGCATACCTTGAGCCTGAGCAAACTGAGCGTCAACCAGATTAGCCCCGGACCCACTATCAAGAAGAACAGAAAATCTCTCCACTCTCGTACCAACCACCACCTCCACTGGTACAAGGAACTGAGAAGAACTAGCGGACGAAATACATACTCCCAGGTTGTCGTCCACCACACAACCTGGGATTAACAGTTTTCCGGCGACTTTTTGCTCAACAAGGCACGGGATGGACATCCCCCAACAAAATGTCCCTCTTTCCCGCAGAAGAAACACCTTCTAGTCCTGCGGCGTACCGCCAATCCCCTCCTACGAAATGATGTCCCTCCCAACTGCATAGGCTCCTCCGAACAGACAAGGGGAACCTCAACATAAGGGACTTTAGTAGTAAGTGGAGTAACAACAGGGGGCGGAGTTACCTCGCACCTCTCCCGGAGCCGTCTATCAGTACGGATAGCTAGGGCCATAGCAGCCTCCAGTGATGGAGGAGAATCATACTGAGCCAAAACGTCCTTTAATTTGTCAGAAAGCCCATGACAAAACTGGCTCCTAAGAGCTGGGTCATTCCACTGAGTATCTGTGGCCCATCTACGGAACTCAGAAGCAAATTCCTCCGCCGGACGATCTCCCTGCTGTATCTTACGTAATTTTGTCTCAGCAAGAGAGACCCGATCTGGGTCATCATATACCAAACCCAGGGCAGTAAAAAATCGATCTACTGACTGCAGAGCCGGGGATCCCGGAGGAAGGGAGAAGGCCCAGGATTGAGGGTCCCCTTGTAGGAGCGAGATAACAATTCCCACTCTCTGCTCTTCACTCCCTGATGATCGAGGCCGAAGCCGAAAATACAATTTACATGCTTCCCTGAAGGTAAAAAATTTGTCTCGCCCACCAGTGAACCTGTCCGGGAGAGCTACTTTAGGTTCAAATCTGGTTTGCTCCGAGGGAGACAAAACTTTGGACTTAATGTCCGTCAGCTCCATGGATAATCCCTGCAACTTCAGAGCCAGCTGGGCTACTGGATCCATGGCAACTGGAAATAATTTTATGGGCCAGTGAAAATGTCACGCGGTCTTATGATATGTGTACGATGTCAGTAAACTATTCTTAAAAGAACAACACTCTATACAACATATAGATTAGCAACATCAGCATGTAAATATAGAATAGATTTACCTGACACGATATCCGTTGAACTCAGGGTTAATCTTGAGGACTTGATACACTGTCACAGGAAAGAGGAGGACCGGGGGTCTAACCTGACCCTAAACTGGGGTCCTAACTAATCCCTCACCTTGGAGGTACTGATAATGGTTCAGAGGTCCAAGTCTCCAGCCTAACCCTGTCTCCTATCAGTCCCTGAACCCTGTAATCAGTCCTAAGAAGGATACTGATTACCACCAAAGGGATATGGGCTGATCTCTGCTAAATACACAGATTAGACATATAAGACAGACTGGAGAAAACACAGACTTGCATACACACTCAAACACAGAAGGAACATAAATGATCTGGGATATTAAACTCTAAGCAAGGTGAGCTTAAAACAACTAAGGAGCTCTTTAACTTAAGTCTATACAGATACAATCCTATCTGTGGTCTGCATGAAGAATTTCACTGGCAACTCCCAACACAGACAACCAGAGATTTAAAGGAAACCAATCAACAAATAATTAATTGCAGCCGGGAGAAACTGCACCCAGTCCCAGAACTGAGCACAGACAGAATTAACTCCCTAACTGCCAAACACAAAGAAACAGCAACTCAGCTGTGAGAAGTCAGAATGTGCAACCGCGACGATCTTCGTGGCGATGCACACATGACAGGAAAACTATCTGCCCCGGAGCAGATCCCCAAAGAACATAGAAAGCCCCCAAACATGTAATGGCGGTTAGACAAGAGGTAATACAGACACAGACAGAAAATAGTATGAGCAAACGTTGGGGCCCAAACTTCCTAAATAGAAAAGGATAGGAAGGACACTTACTGCAATCCCAAAAAACCCTGAAAAGTACCAACTCTACTAATTACAAAAACACCTGAGATCACACGACCTCTACCACCTAAATTAGTTCTCTGGTGTAACAAAAACTAAACAGCAGCCACTGAAAAAACTGGAAAAGGCAAAAGAACAAACAACAGTGGCTGAACTAAACTGAGAGGAGCACAAGCCCCCGGAGGGGACCCGGCAGACCCCCACAGAAGTGCAGGACAAAATGCAAAAAGCAAGCACAAAAAACTAAAAGAAGAAAATGTCTTATCTGTTAGCAGAAGATGCAGGCACGAAACAGTAAGCTACAAAGTGAACAGGAATCAAAGATGAGACCAGAACAATTGATCACCGGCAACCCTGATGGGAGGGAACCTCCCTTATATAAGACCAGTCAGTAACACCTGATCGCCAATCTTCACAATCTTCATTGGATAGTTCAGTACTGTTTGTAACCACCAGAGGGAGCTTCTGCTCAGAATTCATTTCTAGCTCATTCACAACAGTACCCCCCCCTTGAGGAGGGGTCACCGAACCCTCATTTGAGCAACCAGGTCGGTCAGGATGAGCTCTGTGATACGCACGGATGAGTCGCCTAGCATGGATGTCCAAAGCAAACACCCAAGAATTGTCCTCCTGACCATAACCTCTCCACTTAACCAAATACTGGAGTTTCCGTCTAGAAAAACGAGAATTCAATATTTTCTCAACCACATACTCCAGATTGCCCTAAAAAAAAACAGGGTCAGGAGGCACAGCCATAGGAACCACTGGCTCGACAAACCTCTTCAATAAGGACTTGTGGAACACGTTATGGATCTTAAATGTCCCTGGAAGAAGTAAACGAAAGGAAACAGGATTAAGAATCTCCATGATCTTATAAGGTCCAATGAACCTAGGCTTAAACTTAGGAGATGCAACTCTCATAGGGATATTTCTTGAGGACAACCAGACCAAGTCCCCCACTTCAAACCGAGGACCATCAGTCCTATGCCGGTTGGCAAACCGCTGGGCCCTCTCCTGAGAGAGGGACAACCTCTCCACTACCTGGTCCCAAATCTGCTGCATACGCTCCACAACAGAGTCAACACCTGGACAGACAGAAGCCTCCGTCTGTCCTGAAGAAAATCGAGGGTGAAACCCAAAATTGCAGAAAAATGGAGACATCAAAGTGGCAGAGCTAGCCCTATTATTAAGAGCAAACTCAGCCAAAGGCAAAAAAGAGACCCAGTCATCCTGATCAGCAGACACAAAGCATCTTAGATAAGTCTCCAATGTCTGGTTTGTTCTCTCAGTTTGTCCATTGGTCTGAGGATGAAAAGCTGAGGAGAAAGACAATTGAACACCAAGTTTAGAACAAAAAGTCCTCCAAAATCTGGAAACAAACTGGACTCCTCTGTCAGACACAATGTTCTCAGGAATGCCGTGTAACCGAACCACGTGCTGAAGGAACAAAGGCACCAATTCAGAGGAGGAAGGCAACTTAGGTAATGGCACAAGATGTATCATTTTGGAAAACCTATCACAAATCACCCAGATAACGGTCATTCTCTGAGAAACAGGGAGGTCGGAAATGAAATCCATAGAGATATGGGTCCATGGTCTCTTGGACACAGGCAATGGCATCAACAAACCACTAGAGCGAGAGCAAGGCTTGGAGCGAGAGCAAGTCCCGCAGGACTGCACAAATTCCCTGACGTCACGAGACAAAGTAGGCCACCAAAAGGACCGACTAACCAAGTCTCTGGTACCAAAAATTCCGGGATGACCGGCCAACGCGGAACAATGAATCTCAGACATCACACTCTTTTTCCACCGGTCTGGGACAAACAATTTCCCAATAGGGCAGAGCTCGGGTTTATCCTCCTGACACCCTTCCAGAGCGAGTCTAAAATTGGGCGAGATGGCGGAAAGAACTACACCCTCTTTCAAAATAACAGCAGGATCAGATAACTCAGGAGAGTCCGCAAGGAAACTCCTCGAGAGGGCATCCGCCTTAACATTCTTAGTGCCAGGAAGAAAGGAAACCACAAAATTAAAACGTGTGAAAAACAAGGCCCACCTGGCCTGTCTAGGATTAAGTCGCTTGGCTGATTCCAGATAAACCAGATTCTTATGGTCCGTGAGGACCACCACCTGATGTTTGGCTCCCTCCAGCCAATGTCTCCACTCTTCAAAAGCCCACTTCATGGCCAATAACTCCCGATTACCCACGTCATAATTACGTTCAGTTGGAGAAAATTTTCGAGAGAAAAAGGCACAAGGGTTACTTTTAGAGGTCTCTGGATCTCTTTGGGACAAAACGGCACCTGCCCCAATTTCAGGGGCATCAACCTCCACCTGAAATGGCAGAGAAACATCAGGCTGCCATAGAACAGGAGCAGAAGTGAATCTCTGCTTAAGTTCCTGAAACGCAGAGACTGCCTCAGGAGGTCAATTCACCACATCAGAACCCTTTTTGGTCAAATCAGTCAATGGTTTAACAATAACAGAGAAATTACCAATAAATTTATGATAAAAATTGGCAAAACCCAAGAATCTTTGAAGAGCCTTTAACCCCTCTCTGACATTAGACGTACTATCCCGTCCATAAAACCCGTGCCATTCTGCCCATGGACGGGATAGTACGTCATAGGCGATCAGCTGCGCTCCTGAGGGGAGCCGCCGGGTGTCAGCTGATTATCACAGCTGACACCCGTGACTGTGTGTCAGGAGCGGTCACGGACTGCTCCCGACACATTAACCCCTAGCACACCGCAATCAAACATGATCGCGGTGTACTGGGGGCACAGGGGAGGATCGCGCAGGGTGGGGGCTCCCTGCGCGCCCCCCTGAGACCCTCAGACCAGCGCGATGTGATCGCGCTGTTCTGAGGGCTTCCTCCCTCCCAGGACCCGGATCCAAGATGGCGCCGGGGTCCTGGAGGCACTGAGAAGCCTGCAGCTATGCCTGAGCGATCGCTGGTGTGACAGAGTGCTGTGCACACTGTCACACCAGCGATTTGATAAAATACAGTGATGTCCCACCCTGGGACAAAGTAAAAAAGTTAAAAAAATAAAAATAGACATGTTATAAAAAAAAAATCCAAAATAAATAAAAAAAAAAAAAAAATTTTTGCAATAAAAAGCGTCTTTTAGCGTGACAGCTGCCAATCATAAAAACCCGCTATAAATAGTAAATCAAACCCCCCTTTATCACCCCCTTAGTTAGGGAAAAATAATAAAATTAAAAAAATGTATTTATTTCCATTTTCCCATTAGGGTTAGGGTTAGGGTTGCGGCTAAAGTTAGGGTTAGGGTTGGCGCTAAAGTTAGGATTAGGGTTAGGGTTGGGATTAGGGGTGTGTTAGGGTTAGGTTTGTGGTTAGGGTTGGGACTAGGGTTAGGGGTGTGTTGGGGTTAGGGTTGGAGTTAGAATTGGGGGGTTTCCGCTGTTTAGGCACATCAGGGGCTCTCCAAATGTGACATGGCGTCTGATCTCAATTCCAGCCAATTCTGCGTTGAAAAAGTCAAACGGTGCTCCTTCACTTCTGAGCTCTGCCATGCGTCCAAACAGTAGTTTATCCCCACATATGGGGTATCAGCGTACTCTGGACCCCAAGAGTTATTGTGCAATTTGTCCTATTTCTTCTGTTACCCTTGGGAAAATAAAAAACTGGGGGCGAAAATATCATTTTTGTACAAAAAAAATTATTTTTTTGTTTTTACGGCTGTACATTATAAACTTCTGTGAAGCACTTGGGGCTTCATAGCGCTCACCACACACCTAGATAAGTTCCTTGTGGGGTCTATTTTCCAAAATGGGGTCATTTGTTGGGGATTTCCACTGTTTAGGCGCATCAGGGGCTCTCCAAATGCGACATGACGCCCCCAGACCATTCCATCAAAGTCTGCAATCCAAAACGTCACTACTTCCCTTCCGAGCCCCAACGTGTACCCATACAGTAGTTTTCTCCCACATATTGGGTATCAGCGTACTCAGGACAAATTGGGCAACAACTTTTGGGGTCCAATTTCTCCTGTTACCCTTGTAAAAATAAAATATTGGGGCGAAAAAATCATTTTTGCAAAAAAAAAAAAAGATTTTTTATTTTTACGGCTGTGCGTTATAAACTTCTGTGAAGCACTTCGGGGTTCAAAGTGCTCACCACACATCTAGATAAGTTCCTTGTGGGGTCTATTTTCCAAAATGGGGTCACTTGTGGGGGGTTTCCACTGTTTAGGCGCATCAGGGGCTCTCCAAATGCGACATGACGCACCCAGACCATTCCATCAAAGTCTGCAATCCAAAACCTCACTACTTCCCTTCCGAGCCCTGACGTGCGCCCATACAGTAGTTTTCTCCCACATATTGGGTATCAGCGTACTCAGGACAAATTGGACAACAACTTTTGGGGTCCAATTTCTCCTGTTACCCTTGTGAAAATAAAATATTGGGGGCGAAAAAATCATTTTTGTAAAAAAAAAAAAAAAGATTTTTTATTTTACGGCTGTACGTTATAAACTTTAGTGAAACACCTGGGGGTTCAAAGTTCTCACGACACATCTAGGTAAGTTCCTTGAGGGGTCTAGTTTCCAAAATGGTGTCATTTATGGGGGTTTCCACTGTTTAGGCAGATCAGGAGCTCTCCAAACACGACATGGCGTCCAGCCAATTCTGCGTTGAAAAAGTCAGACAGCGCTCCTTCCCTTCCAAACTCTGCCATGCACCCAAACAGTGGTTTACCCCCACATATGGGGTATCAGCGCACTCAGGACAAATTGCACAATAACTTTTGGAGTCTTGTTACCCTTGGAAAAATAAAAATTGGGGTGAAAAGATCATTTTTGTGGAAAAAATATGATTTTTAAATTTTACGGCTCTACGTTATAAACTTGTGTGAAGCACTTGGGGGTTCAAATTGCTCATCAAAAATCTAGATAAGTTCCTTAGGGGGTCTAGTTTACCAAATGGGGTCATTTGTGGGGGGTTTCCACTGTTTAGGCACATCAGGAGCTCTCCAAATGCAACATGGCATCCAAACTCAATTCCAGCCAATTTTGGTTGGAAAAAGTCAAATGGTGCTCCTTCCATTCCGAGCTCTGCCGTGCGCCCAAACAGTGGTTCCCCCCCACATATGGGGTATCAGCATACTCAGGACAAATTGTACAACAACTTATGTGGTCCAATTTCTCCTGTTACCCTTGGGAAAATAAAAAATTAGTGACTAAAAGATAATTTTTGTGGGAAAAAAATAGGATTTTTTATTTTCATGCCCGGGCATTATAAACTTGTGTGAAGCACTTGGGGGTTCAAAGTGCTCACCAAAGATCTAGATAAGTTCCTTAGGGGGTCTAGTTTCCAAAATGGGGTCACTTGTGGTGGGTTTCCACTGTTTAGGCTCATCTGGGGCTGTCATGTGTGCATCGCCACGAAGATCGTCGCGGTTGCACATTCTGACTTCTCACAGCTGAGTTGCTGTTTCTTTGTGTTTGGCAGTTAGGGAGTTAATTCTGTCTGTGCTCAGTTCTGGGACTGGGTGCAGTTTCTCCCGGCTGCAATTAATTATTTGTTGATTGGTTTCCTTTAAATCTCTGGTTGTCTGTGTTGGGAGTTGCCAGTGAAATTCTTCATGCAGACCACAGATAGGATTGTATCTGTATAGACTTAAGTTAAAGAGCTCCTTAGTTGTTTTAAGCTCATTTTGCTTAGAGTTTAATATCCCAGATCATTTATGTTCCTTCTGTGTTTGAGTGTGTATGCAAGTCTGTGTTTTCTCCAGTCTGTCTTATATGTCTAATCTGTGTATTTAGCAGAGATCAGCCCATATCCCTTTGGTGGTAATCAGAATCCTTCTTAGGACTGATTACAGGGTTCAGGGACTGATAGGAGACAGGGTTAGGCTGGAGACTTGGACCTCTGAACCATTATCAGTACCTCCAAGGTGAGGGATTAGTTAGGACCCCAGTTTAGGGTCAGGTTAGACCCCCGGTCCTCCTCTTTCCTGTGACAGTGTATCAAGTCCTCAAGATTAACCCTGAGTTCAACGGATATCGTGTCAGGTAAATCTATTCTATATTTACATGCAGATGTTGCTAATCTATATGTTGTATAGAGTGTTGTTCTTTTAAGAATAGTTTACTGACATCGTACACATATCATAAGACCGCGTGACATTTTCACTGGCCCATAAAATTATTCCCAGTTGCCATGGATCCAGTAGCCCAGCTGGCTCTGCAGTTGCAGGGATTATCCATGGAGCTGACGGACATTAAGTCCAAAGTTTTGTCTCCCTCGGAGCAAACCAGATTTGAACCTAAAGTAGCTCTCCCGGACAGGTTCACTGGTGGGCGAGACAAATTTTTTACCTTCAGGGAAGCATGTAAATTGTATTTTCGGCTTCGGCCTCGATCATCAGGGAGTGAAGAGCAGAGAGTGGGAATTGTTATCTCGCTCCTACAAGGGGACCCTCAATCCTGGGCCTTCTCCCTTCCTCCGGGATCCCCGGCTCTACAGTCAGTAGATCGATTTTTTACTGCCCTGGGTTTGGTATATGATGACCCAGATCGGGTCTCTCTTGCTGAGACAAAATTACGTAAGATACAGCAGGGAGATCGTCCGGCGGAGGAATTTGCTTCTGAGTTCCGTAGATGGGCCACAGATACTCAGTGGAATGACCCAGCTCTTAGAAGCCAGTTTTGTCATGGGCTTTCTGACAAATTAAAGGACGTTTTGGCTCAGTATGATTCTCCTCCATCACTGGAGGCTGCTATGGCCCTAGCTATCCGTACTGATAGACGGCTCCGGGAGAGGTGCGAGGTAACTCCGCCCCCTGTTGTTACTCCACCTACTACTAAAGTCCCTTATGTTGAGGTTCCCCTTGTCTGTTCGGAGGAGCCTATGCAGTTGGGAGGGACATCATTTCGTAGGAGGGGATTGGCGGTACGCCGCAGGACTAGAAGGTGTTTCTTCTGCGGGAAAGAGGGACATTTTGTTGAGGGATGTCCATCCCGTGCCTTGTTGAGCAAAAAGTCGCCGGAAAACTGTTAATCCCAAGTTGTGTGGTGGACGACAACCTGGGAGTATGTATTTCGTCCGCTAGTTCTTCTCAGTTCCTTGTACCAGTGGAGGTGGTGGTTGGTACGAGAGTGGAGAGATTTTCTGTTCTTCTTGATAGTGGTTCCGGGGCTAATCTGGTTGACGCTCAGTTTGCTCAGGCTCAAGGTATGCATCTGAGTGTATTGGTCAAACCGATCCCTATATTCTCCATTGACGCCAGGCCTCTCGGCCAAGGTAGCTTTGTTCATGAGGTTCATAACATTGACCTTCGGGTAGGGGCAATACATAGGGAACTATTATCTTGTTATGTGTTGGAGCGTCTACCTACTCCTATTGTGTTGGGACTTCCTTGGTTGGTTAAACATAACCCTGTGATTAATTGGCAGTCCAGAGATATAAGCCAATGGGGTGAGTTTTGCAAAAGTAACTGCATGAACACAGTCATCAGTGCGGTCGTGCCTAGTACTTTGCCTCCTTTTTTGGAGGACTTTGGGGATGTGTTCTCTGAGGAGGGGTGTCAGGAGTTGCCTCCTCATCGCGTGTATGACTGCTCTATTAATTTACTTCCTGATGCTAAGTTACCTAAAGCTAGGTTATATAACCTTTCTGGTCCTGAGAGGCAGGCTATGAAAGATTATATTTCGGAAAGTCTGGCCAAAGGGCATATTAGACCTTCATCTTCCCCAGTGGCCGCGGGGTTCTTCTTTGTGAAGAAAAAAGATGGAGGCCTACGCCCTTGCTTGGATTTCCGCGAACTTAATCGGATTACTGTTCGAGATCCGTATCCACTCCCTCTGATTCCTGATCTCTTCAATCAAATTGTTGGCGCCAAATGGTTCTCTAAATTGGATCTCAGGGGGGCGTATAATCTGATTAGGATAAAAGAGGGGGATGAGTGGAAAACGGCGTTTAACACGCCGGAGGGACATTATGAGAACCTTGTCATGCCTTTTGGTCTGACTACTGCACCAGCAGTATTCCAACATTTTGTTAATGACATTTTTCGTCATCTGGTGGGGCTGTTTGTGGTCGTATATTTGGATGACATTTTAATTTACTCACCAGATCTTGTGTCTCACCAGGAGCATGTGAGACAGGTGTTGCAGATCTTGCGAGACAATAAACTATACGCCAAACTGGAAAAGTGTGTATTCGCCGTACAGGAACTTCAGTTTTTGGGTTTCTTGGTGTCAGCCTCCGGTTTCCGTATGGACCCTGAAAAGGTGAGAGCAGTGCTTGAATGGGATCAGCCAGAGGATCTTAAGGCTCTGCAGCGTTTTCTGGGGTTTGCTAACTACTACCGGAAATTTATTTGTAATTTCTCATCTGTTGTCAAACCTCTCACTGACATGACAAGAAAAGGGACGGATTTTTCTAAATGGTCGGACAAAGCTTGCCAAGCTTTTTCCTCTTTGAAAAAATGTTTTGCTTCGGCACCCGTTCTCATCCAAACAGATGCATCACAGCCGTTCGTTGTGGAGGTGGACGCGTCTGACGTAGGGGTGGGTGCAATATTGTCCCAGGGTCCGTCCCCTGGTAAATGGCATCCGTGCGCTTTCTTTTCTAAAAAATTGTCGTCCGCCGAAAGGAATTATGATATCGGCAATAGGGAACTTTTGGCCATTAAGTTGGCTTTTGAAGAATGGCGTCACTTTTTGGAGGGGGCAGTCCACCCGGTCACCGTCATTACTGATCACAAGAACCTGCTGTATTTGGAATCTGCTAAGCGTCTGAATTCCAGACAAGCTCGATGGTCGTTGTTTTTTACCAGGTTTAATTTTGTTGTCACTTATCGCCCTGGATCTAAGAATGTTAAGGCGGATGCCTTGTCTCGCAGTTTCCCAGGGGCCGGGAAAATGGATGACCCGATTCCTATCCTTCAGGAGGGGGTGGTAGTGTCGGCTGTATGTTCTGAGCTTGAGGAGGAGGTGTTAGAGGCTCAGGGGGACGCCCCTGCAGGACCTACAGGGAGACTGTTTGTCCCAAATCAGTTGAGACAAAAGGTTATTGAGGCACATCATAATTCTGCTTTAGCAGGACATCCAGGGAGTAAGGCTACTTTAGATCTCCTTTCTCGCCGGTTTTGGTGGCCTAACGTTAATAAAGATGTTTTAACTTTTGTCGCGTCCTGTGGGGTTTGTACTCGCTCTAAGACCCCTCATACCCGTCCGTCTGGGACCCTCTTACCCTTGAAACTTCCGGAGCGTCCATGGACTCATTTGTCTATGGACTTCATCACGGACCTTCCTCAGTCGTCAGGGAAGACTGTCATACTGGTGGTTGTTGACAGGTTCAGTAAGATGGCACATTTCATTGCTCTTCCTGCCCTCCCTAATGCTAAAACTCTATCCAGCGGTGGATACCGCGATATTCCTGATACAGGGCAGCAACACATACCTCTACCTAGGTATATGCAACCTATACTTTCGACCAGAGAAAGCAGTCTGTACCCGTATTAAACCCCAGCATCTGTTTTGCATGCACTCGACTAATGAGCGGTGGTTTACCGCATTTCCCTAGCTGGTTTGGGGTCAGTTTAGGCGAACAGATTGGCTCTGGCTTTATAACTATATCTGAATTGTGATTCACGTCACTGTTGAAGGTCCTTGAGGACCGAAACGTTTGGCATCACCGACTACAATAAATACAACCACCATTTACTTAAGTTGAGTGCCGAGTTTTCTTATACTACAATTGGTTTGGGCACCTACTCTGGCACCTCCACATACTGCAGTGCACACGTTCATTCTCTTACATAATGCTAAAACTCTGGCGCAGGTGTTCATTGGGGAGATTGTGAGACTTCATGGGTTGCCTTCTGATGTGGTGTCAGATAGGGGGTCTCAGTTTGTGTCCAAGTTTTGGAGGGCATTTTGTTTACGTCGGGGGATGCAATTGTCATTTTCCTCGGCTTTTCATCCGCAGACCAATGGTCAGACAGAGCGTCTGAATCAAAGCCTAGAGACTTATCTTCGGTGTTTTGTCTCAGAGAACCAGGAGGACTGGTCTTCTTTCTTGCCTCTGGCAGAGTTCGCTCTTAACAACAGGCGGAGCGAGTCCACTGGTAAGTCCCCGTTTTTTGGGGCATATGGTTTTCATCCCCAGTTTTGTACATTCAATGGGGGGGGCCCTTCTGGGGTTCCTGAGGAGGAGCGTTTCTCGTCGTCACTTGCTTCAGTGTGGAGAGGTGTATTGAATAATCTGAGTGCTATGGGGAACCGTTATAAACGTATGGCTGATAGGAGGAGAGTTTCTGGTCCAGATCTTAATGTGAACGATCTGGTATGGTTGTCTACCAGGAATATAAAACTTAAAGTTCCCTCCTGGAAGCTGGGCCCAGATTCATCGGGCCGTACAGGATCAGTTCCATAATTAATCCTGTGGCATTTCGTCTGGACCTCCCTCCTACGTTTAAAATCCACAATGTGTTCCACAAGTCATTACTTAAGAGGTACGTGGCACCAGTCATACCATCACCTCTACCTCCTCCTCCAGTGGTGGTCAATGGTAACTTGGAGTTTCAAGTGTCAAAGATCATTGACTCACGTCTGAATCGCCGGTCCCTTCAGTACTTGGTGCATTGGAAGGGGTATGGTCCAGAGGAGAGGACGTGGGTTCCTGCGTCTGACATTAACGCAGATCGTTTGGTGCGGACCTTCCACAGATCTCACCCGGGCAAACCTGGCCCTGAGGGTCCGGAGGCCCCTCGTAGAAGGGGGGGTACTGTCATGTGTGCATCGCCACGAAGATCGTCGCGGTTGCACATTCTGACTTCTCACAGCTGAGTTGCTGTTTCTTTGTGTTTGGCAGTTAGGGAGTTAATTCTGTCTGTGCTCAGTTCTGGGACTGGGTGCAGTTTCTCCCGGCTGCAATTAATTATTTGTTGATTGGTTTCCTTTAAATCTCTGGTTGTCTGTGTTGGGAGTTGCCAGTGAAATTCTTCATGCAGACCACAGATAGGATTGTATCTGTATAGACTTAAGTTAAAGAGCTCCTTAGTTGTTTTAAGCTCATTTTGCTTAGAGTTTAATATCCCAGATCATTTATGTTCCTTCTGTGTTTGAGTGTGTATGCAAGTCTGTGTTTTCTCCAGTCTGTCTTATATGTCTAATCTGTGTATTTAGCAGAGATCAGCCCATATCCCTTTGGTGGTAATCAGAATCCTTCTTAGGACTGATTACAGGGTTCAGGGACTGATAGGAGACAGGGTTAGGCTGGAGACTTGGACCTCTGAACCATTATCAGTACCTCCAAGGTGAGGGATTAGTTAGGACCCCAGTTTAGGGTCAGGTTAGACCCCCGGTCCTCCTCTTTCCTGTGACAGTGTATCAAGTCCTCAAGATTAACCCTGAGTTCAACGGATATCGTGTCAGGTAAATCTATTCTATATTTACATGCAGATGTTGCTAATCTATATGTTGTATAGAGTGTTGTTCTTTTAAGAATAGTTTACTGACATCGTACACATATCATAAGACCGCGTGACAGGGGCACTGCAAACGGAACATGACCCCCATTAACGTCTGCATTCCAAAACGTTACTACTTCCTTTCCAAGCCCTGCCGTGCGCCCAAACAGTTTCCCCCCCCCACATATGGGGTATCAGCGTACTCAGGACAAATTGGACAACAACTTTTGGGGTCCAATTTCCTTGGGAAAATTCAAAAATTTGGGACTAAAAAATCATTTTTGTGGAAAATTGATTTTTTTTTTTCACACCCAGGCTTTATAAACTTTTGTGAAACACTTGAGGGTTCAAAGTGCTCACAACAGATCTAGATAAGTACCTTAGGGGGTCTAGTTTCCAAAATGGTGTCACTTGTGGGGGGTTTCCACTGTTTAGGCGCATCAGGGGCTCTCCAAACGCGACATGGCATCCAATCTAAATTCCAGCCAATTTTAGTTTGAAAAAGTCAAACGTCGCTCCTTCCCTTACGAGCTCTGCCGTGTGCCCAAACAGTGGTTTTCCCCCACATATGGGGTATTGGCGTACTCAGGAGAAATTGCATAACAACCTTATCTGTCCATTTTCTCCTTTTACACTTGTGAAAATAAAAAAAAAGTTTGTAAAAGATCATTTTTGTGGCTAAAAAGTAAAATATTCATTTTTTCCTTCCACGTTGCTTTAGTTACTGTGAAGCACCTGAAGGGTTGATAAACTTCTTGAATGTGGTTTTGAGTACCTTGAGGGGTGCAGTTTTTAGAATGGTGTCACTTTTGGGTATTTTCTGCCATATAGACCCCTCAAAGTGACTTCAAATGTGAGGTGGTCCCTAAAAAAAATGGCTTTGTAAATTTTGTTGTAAAAATGAGAAATCGCTGGTCAACTTTTAACCCTTATAACTTCCTAACAAAAAAAAATTTTGGTTCCAAAATTGTGCTGATGTAAAGTAGACATGTGGGAAATGTTATTTCTTAACTATTTTGTGTGATATATTTCTCTGTTTTAAGGGAATAAAAATTCAAAGTTTGAAAATTGCAAAATTTTAAAAATTTTTGCCATATTTGCGTTTTTTTCAAAAATAAACGCAAGTTATATCGAAGAAATTTTATCACTAACATGAAGTACAATATGTCACGAGAAAACAATCTCAGAATCTCGAAGATCCGTTGAAGCGTTCCAGAGTTATAACCTCATAAAGAGACAGTGGTCAGAATTGTAAAAATTGGCCCGGTCATTAACGTGCAAACCACCCTTGGGGGTGAAGGGGTTAATGAAGTAGGTTGGACCCAATCACAGATGGCCTGAACCTTGACCGGTCCATTTCAATAACAGATGGGGACAAAATGAATCCCAGAAATGAGATCCTCTGTACGCCAAAAAGACACTTTGATCCCTTCACATACAGAGCATTCTCTCTCAAAATCTGGAACACAGTCCGAACATGTTTCACATGAGAGTCCCAGTCATTGGAAAAAATCAAGATATCATCCAAATAAACAATCAGAAATTTATCCACAAAATCCCTGAAAATGTCATTCATGAAGGACTGGAAGACAGAAGGAGCATTAGTGAGCCCAAAGGGCATCACTAGGTACTCAAAATGCCCCTCTGGGGTATTAAATGCCGTCTTCCATTCATCCCCGTGCTTAATGCGAATAAGGTTATATGCCCCCCTGAGGTCAAGCTTGGTAAACCAAGTAGCACTTTTCACCCTGGAAAACAGGTCAGAAATCAAGGGTAACGGATATTGATATTTCACAGTGATATTGTTCAAGAGACGATAATCAATACACGGCCTTAATGAACCATCCTTTTTGGCCACAAAGAAACAACCGGCACCCAAGGGTGAAGAGGATGGTCTGATATGACCCTTCTCCAATGACTCCTTGATATAAGACCGCATAGCGTCATGTTCAGGTACAGACAAGTTAAAAAGGCGACCTTTAGGGAATTTACTACCAGGCACTAATTCAATAGCGCAGTCATAGCTCCTATGGGGGGCAAGGATGCAGATTTACTTTCGCTAAACACATCAGAAAAATCAGTCAAAAAGTCAGGAACATCCTGAGCCTGGGGGAGGCAGAAAAAACAGGAGTGTTGGTATTAACACATTGGCAGCCCCAACTGGTTACAGACACAGATTTCCAATCCAAAACAGGATTATGAGACTGTAACCAAGGGAAACCCAGTACGATAATGTCATGCAGATTATACAGCACCAAAAATTTGCAACTCTCCTGATGATCAGGTTCAACCCTCATTATCACCTGAGTAGAGAACTGAGGTTTATTCTCAGCCAAAGGGGTAGAATCGATCCCCAGTAGGGGAATAGACTTCCGTAGGGGTATCAAGGGAAACCCACAACGTTTAGCAAAATCAAAATCCATCAGGTTAATAGCTGCTCCGGAATCAACGAAAGCCTGAGCAGAAAATGTGGACAGGGAGCAAATCAGGGTAACAGTCAACAAAAATTTAGTCTGAACGCTACCCAAGACAACTGAGCGTGCAAAACGTCTTCCCCGCTTAGGGCAGACTGAAATAGCATGAGAGGCATCACCACAGTAGAAACATAACCCATTGCGTTTTCGAAACTCATGACGCTGTGCCCCAGAAGCCACTCTATCACACTGCATGGGTTCAGAAGCTGGTTCACAAGGCAACACTATTCCACGCATACCTCTACGCTCACGCAAACATCTGTCAATTTGAATCGCTAATGACATAGAATCATTGAGACCAGAGGGGACAGGGAATCCCACCATAACATCCTTTACATTCTCTGACAGACCCTTCCGAAAAAGGGCTGCCAAAGCATCGTCATTCCATTTGGTCAGGACTGCCCACCTACGGAATCTCTGACAGTATAACTCAGCGTCCTCAAGCCCCTGATTTAATGCCAACAAGGCTTTTTCAGCTTGATCAGTGACTTTAAGCTCATCGTACAATAACCCCAGAGCCTGAAAAAATGCATCAACATTACTCAAAACAGGATCCCCAGGTGTCAGGGAAAAAGCCCAATCCTGAGGATCGCCGCGCAGGAGAGAGATGACAATTTGAACCTGCTGTGCTGCGTTCCCTGAGGACTTAGATTTCAAGGCAAAAAACAACTTACAGTTATTTTTGAAATTCAGAAATTTAGCTCGATCCCCTAAAAACAAATCTGGCATGGGAATCCTAGGTTCCACAACAGGCAACCTCGCAAGGTAGGTAGCAATACTCCGAACCTCAGTGGCAAGCTGATCCACACGGCCAGACAACTGTGCAAACTCCATTGAGAGAAAAAAAATCCCCAGCCAGAGATACAGAGGGAAAAAAATGCAACAAACAGAAAAAAAAAAAAATCTCTGACAACTCTGACAACTTTTTTCTTTCCACAATATTTTTCCCTTCTGTGAGTACCATATAATTTTCAGTTTGGGCCGGTGATACTGTTATTATCTGGTAGCTGAGGAGAGCAGGCAAAAAAGGAAATACACCAGAGAGGTTGGAATCTATGGGATTGCAGTACCCTGACTAACCACCACAACTAAAGGCAGCCGTGGAGCGTACCTACGTTGGTCCTAGACGCCTCGTCACAGCCTGAGAAGCTAACTACACCTAAAGACAGAAAGAGGAAAACTATCTGCCCCGGAGCAGATCCCCAAAGAACATAGAAAGCCCCCAAACATGTAATGGCGGTTAGACAAGAGGTAATACAGACACAGACAGAAAATAGTATGAGCAAACGTTGGGGCCCAAACTTCCTAAATAGAAAAGGATAGGAAGGACATTTACTGCAATCCCAAAAAACCCTGAAAAGTACCAACTCTACTAATTACAAAAACACCTGAGATCACACGACCTCTACCACCTAAATTAGTTCTCTGGTGTAACAAAAACTAAACTGCAGCCACTGAAAAAACTGGAAAAGGCAAAAGAACAAACAACAGTGGCTGAACTAAACTGAGAGGAGCACAAGCCTCCGGAGGGGACCCGGCAGACCCCCACAGAAGTGCAGGACAAAATGCAAAAAGCAAGCACAAAAAACTAAAAGAAGAAAATGTCTTATCTGTTAGCAGAAGATGCAGGCACGAAACAGCAAGCTACAAAGTGAACAGGAATCAAAGATGAGACCAGAACAATTGATCACCGGCAACCCTGATGGGAGGGAACCTCCCTTATATAAGACCAGTCAGTAACACCTGATAGCCAATCTTCACAATCTTCATTGGATAGTTCAGTACTGTTTGTAACCACCAGAGGGAGCTTCTGCTCAGAATTCATTTCTAGCACATTCACAACAGCTTGCTGGTTCTTCTTGGGCGCCCTGGGGCCTTTTTGGCAACAATGGAAACTCTCTCCTTGAAGTTCTTGATGATGCGATAGATTGTTGACTGAGGTGCAATCTTTCTAGCTGCGATACTCTTCCTTGTTAGGCCATTTTTGTGCACTGCAATGATGACTGCACGTGTTTCTTTAGAGATAACCATGGTTAACAGAAGAGAAACAATGATGCCAAGCACCAGCCTCCTTTTAAAGTGTCCAGTGGTGTCATTCTTACTTAATTATGACAGATTGATCTCCAGCCATGTCCTCATCAACACCCACACCTGTGTTAATGGAGCAATCACTGAAAAGAGGTTAGCTGGTCCTTTTAAGGCAGGGCTGCAATGATGTTGAAATGTGTTTTGGGGGATAAAGTTCATTTTCTAGCCAAATATTGACTTTGCAAGTAATTGCTGTTAAGCTGATCACTCTTTATAACATTCTGGAGTATATGCAAATTGCCATTAGAAAAAGTGAAGCAGTAGACTTTGTAAAAATTAATATTTGTGTCATTCTCAAACCTTTTGTCCATGACTGTATACAGTATATTGCTGTGCCTCCATGCATGCCAAATGAGAGTTCTCTTGGTATATTTCTAGCAAGCATACTTTTAGATCACGTAGCCACAACTATACTGAAAATTCAGCAGTATAAAAAAAATTATATTATTGCCCAGTTCACATTTGTTTCCACAGTCGATTGCAGATGCACAACTCTTTAGGTATACAGTTATCTGGGCAAGGGACTAGCTAGGATTAACATTGTCACATTGCCCTTCTTTACCTGCTGCTAACAGGGTGCCCATTAGCCCTGAAGAATAGACTGCAGCGAGGGAAACATGGGTGACAAAAATTATGTAGAGCTTTGCAAATTTTAAGTTTAGTTGATGGCTGTATACAATTTTGGAAAACAATTTTTATTTTCCCAATGCACATAAAATGAAGACTGAAGCAGCTTTTCAATAGATTTTAATTTCTATAGTTTATTTTTTGACACTTCTAATGCAAATCTATGCGTCTACAATGTAACAGACAACAAACAAATTCCATATAGTCAAATGCTGCAATCGTATTCCGGGTTGTCTGTTGCCAAAAACATCAGATGAGTGAGGACAATGTTGGAGATGGACGAGAGTATGACTTCAGGATCAGACTATACACCATTTGTTCGTAATTTCTTACCCTGGAGATATCATAAGAGCCGTAGTAACTTTTTGTCAGGATTCATCCACTCACGGTGTCCTAGAAACCCAGCAAGTGACAGCTCAGCCGCCCTAAAGAATCAGGGGCGTTCTGAGCTGTTAGTAGTGTGGGCAGCTGGGCTGTCACTCAGGGGCGTGCTGGCTTATGAAAAGGGCGGTGGATAGTATAGTCATGAGGGCGCCATGCTCCAACCCATTCTCCGCCCCTTACCCCGCCTATTCTCAGCCCCAACCAAAGGGGGGGGGAATGAAATGACAAAAATTATCAGTAATGTACCCCTTTCTTAACCACCACCCACATCCAGTAGTAATGCACCCCCTTTTAACCCCAACCCAGTAGTAATACACCTTTTTACCGCCACCCCATCCAAAAGTAATGCACCCCCATACACTGACCATATAAATACAGATTATAATCCACAATCCAGGCACTAACGAGCAGCTGGTGGATCGCGATCCCCAATCAACCTCCATATTAATGCTAATGGTCCAAGTAATTAGATTACCAGGACTGCCAACGACAACTTCCATGTGTGGTATAGACTCCAAAATGGTACCTTCTTCACTGGGGCCACCGGCTCTTGTGAAGGACATGCACCTCTACAGTATATACACCTCTATATACACCTCACAGCCCCCCCCATGCACCTCTATATACATCACAGCCCCCCCATGCACCTCTACAGTATATACACCTCACAGACCGTGTATATACTGTAGAGGTGCATGGGGCCGGGGGCTGTGAGGTGTATACACTGTAGAGGTGCATGATGCACCTCTACAGTGTATACTACACCTCACAGCCCCCCATGCACCTCTACAGTATATACACCTCACAGACCCCACCCATGCACTTCTACAGTATTTACATCTCACAGACCCCCCATGATGCACCTCTCTATATACATCTCACAGCCCCCCAAGCACCTCTACAGTATATACACTTCAAAGACCCCCACCTCTATAATACACCTGACCTCACACAGACAGCCCCTGACTGTGCTTTACAGGGTTCAGCTCCTCAGAGGTGACTCACAGCCGCCTCGCACTTCCCGCCCTCACACAGGAGAAGTCTCTCCATGGCAACGGGCACAGCGCAGGAGCCCCGCCCACTCCCGTCATGTGACCCTCGCCACTGCTCCCGCAGCCTCTTCCCCGCCCGCCCTCTCGCCATCTCGCGTCACCGCAGCCGCAGGTCCTTGTCCTCCGTCCAGGGCCGGCTCCAGGTTTTTATGGGCCCCGGGCGAAAGAGCCTCAGTGGGCCCCTTTAACACAGACCACGATTCATGATGCACAGATACAGCAGAGAAATATGGGTACAGTACAATGCCAAATACTTCACTTCTTCCATTACATGAGTGATATCTATTGTAAATTGTACAATAGCTCAAAAACCGCCAAATTCTCACAGCGCACAGTACAGACCGGACAGTACAGTCCTCCATACAATATTATGGGCACCACAGTCTCCCCCTCATCACCCATATAATACCCCATGCAGGATGTCACCCCCCATATAATGCTCCATACAGAATACTGGACCCAAAATAATGCTCCATACAGAATACTGGACCCAATATAATGCTCCATACAGGATACTGGTCCCCATATAATGCTCCATACAGGATACTGGTCCCCATATAATGCTCCATACAGGATACTGGTCCCCATATAATGCTCCATACAAAATATGGAGCTCTCCTCTGCGCTGTACTGCGTTCTGCACTGTTACAGCTCAGGAAAGGGCGCTGTGGAAAGACTCCCCATTATCATAATGATTGCCTCCCCATCATCATCAATGCCTGCCCATTATCATCAATGCCTGCCCATTATCATCATCTTCTCCCCATCATCATCAATGCCTCCCTATTATCAGCAATGCCTGCCCATCATCATCTCCTCCCCATCATCATCAATGTCTGCCCATCATCATCTTCTCCCCATCATCATCAATGCCTCCCCATTATCAGCAATGCCTGCCCATCATCATCTTCTCCCCATCATCAATGCCTCCCCATTATCAGCAATGCCTGCCCATCATCATCTTCTCCCCATCATCAATGCCTCCCCATTATCAGCAATGCCTGCCCATCATCACACACAGACAGCACACAAGCACTCTCTCACATACATACATACACACACACACATACATACAAACACAAAGCACCGCACTACATACACACACAGAGACACACACACAGAGACGTCTTACCTGTTCAGCATCCCCGCGCTCTGTGCCACAGCCGGCCGCTGAATGATGACGTCATTCAGCGGCCGGCTGTGAGAGGAAGCGCCGGCGCCCCCTGGAGCCCGGAGCTGCGGCAGCGGAGGCACGGGAGAGGTAAGTATTGTTGCCAGCTGCTGCCGGGGCCCTGAGCAGGCGGGGGGGCCCAGTGGCGGCGCTGACACCGCTCTCCGCGCGGGGGTGCCAGACTGCGAGTGGGCCCCCCCGCCTGCTCAGGGCCCCGGAACTGGCCCGGGTGTGCCGGGTGCTGATGCCGGCCCTGCCTCCGTCCTGCGGCGGATGGAGCGCCCACCCCGGATCGGATTCGGAGGCGCCGGCCGACTCCGAGGGCGCACCGGGACACGTCCCGGTGTCCCGGTGGGCCAGCACGCCCCTGCTGTCACTCAGACATAGGCAGTGGCGTGCTGGGCTGTCAGTAGTGCGAGAGACAGCCCAGTGGCCCAATCTGGCTGGACCAGCTGGCCTTCATCCATGTGTCACCCTTTCAGAGTGATTACCTGGCTATTTAGCTGGTTGAACATGGTCAGACAATTGCCAGTTGTAGCTTTGCTCGGTGGTGTGTGTGCTTTGTGCTTAGAGTTCTGCTATTCTGATCTTTGTTGCCCGACTGTGGACTTTGCCTTTCAACTATTAGTTGGTGTTGCCTCTTCACCTTTGATGTACTCTGACCTTTGCTGCTTGACCTTATACTTTGCCTTCTGACCAATCGCTTGCCTTACCTTTTTGCCTTTGATGTCCTGTCCTGGTTTTTGACCCAGACTTTTAGGCTATGCTCACAAGTTGTGTTTTTGATGTTTTTTTTTCTGCAGGCAAAACCTTCTCTCTTGGCAGTGAAGAAGCTGCTTACAAAAAGCAGGTTTGGCTGCGTTTTTCTGGATCCCAAAGTTCAGCTTTGCTTGCACCCCAGAAGCATGAACAATGCAAGGCATTAGGTCACCAATGCAAGACATGTGTGAAACCCTAAAATCATTTTGGGAAAAAGGGCAATTTGATCAACATTATTTAGTGGAAAAAGATTTTTATGTCTGTCAAAATAGTGACTATTCTGAACAAAAAAGTTCATAAAAAAATACACAATTACAAATGTACCAGTAACAGGAATAGTTTCCCTAAAGGGCCCGTCTCACATAGCGATATCACTACCGAGATCGCTGCTGAGTCACTAGTTTGGTGACGCAGCAGCGATCTCCCCAGCGATATCGCTGTGTGTGACATTCAGCGACGATCAGCCCCCCTGCCGGGTATCGCTGATCGTCGCTGAAATGTCAGGACATTTTTTTGATCGCTGGTCTCCCGCTGACAGGCACGCATCGCTGCGTGTGACAGGCGGGAGACCAGCGATCCGCTGGTAACCAAGGTACACAGCGGGTTTCCAGGCGCGGGGCTGTGCCTAGAAACCCGCTGTGTACCTTGGATACCAGCGCCCTGATGCAGGGAGCTGGTATCCAAGGTACACAGCGGGTTTCCAGGCACCGCATGTAGTGTTGTTGTGCAGATGAAGGGAACTCCAGAAGGCCACACAGAGATGCTGGATGGTAGGTTTAAACAGCCATACTTTATTTATCGTTCCTCTCTCCTGCTCCCCTTACCCAGGACTTCCTGCTCCAGCCTTGTCTCCTCCTCCCCATTACATCATTGTTACTAGGCAGAAACTGAAACCAGGATAACAGCAAGCCAATCACAGATATAGTAACAACATCACATCTCTCCTCTTCTCACCAAACAAAACAACATTATAACTGGATAACGGTCCAAAAGTTCACATTATTACGAAGGATTTTTTTTTTTCTTTTTCTTTTTACTGCAGAACATAGTCCAAGAGGTGGGCTGGCGGTCTACGATTTGCCCTCGCTGGATAGCGATGAGACATCACAGTCCCAGATGAACTTTCTGAGTCCCCTGAGGTATCCTCCCTTGGAACTGCTGAGCTCTGGGGATCCGGCAGGACGTCATCGCTATCTGCCTCGTCTGTTTTTGGGACATAGTCGCAAAGTTTTTTAAAATGGGACACGTTTCTTGTGACCTGGCGACCGTGATCTTGAGCAGTAACCATGGTGCCTTTGACTTGTGTGACCTGAAAGGGTTCAGGATAGTATTGTGATGCAAACTTGTCTCTAGGTCTTAGCCTTTTTACCAGGACCCAATCTCCCACCAATACTTCCGGTGGCTTGCAACGATGACTGCTCTTATCTGCATACCTCTTCATCTTCTGTTTGGATATGGCATCCTTAGTAGCAATTGGGGTTTGAACAGGGCTCTGCGGAACGCTCGGGAGTTTGACACGCATAGGCCTGTTGAACAGCGCAGTGGCAGGTGGTATCCCAGTAGTAGAATGGGGTGTAGCTCTGTACTGTCTAAGAAATCTGTGTAACTCTTGCTGTAAATCCTTGTGCTCCATGGTAGCGATCCTCAAAGTTTTGTTGATTGATTGCATGAACCGTTCCACTTCACCATTGGCCTGAGGCCAGTAAGGAGTTATTTTCCTGTGAGTGAAACCAAGATAGGTTGCGAATGATCGAAAGTCTGTGCTATTAAAAGGTGGTCCATTGTCGGACTTCACTGTTTCCGGTATGCCATATGCCGAGAAGATCTTGTCTAATTTTGGTATAACAGCCCTGGCAGAGGTTATCGAAACATGTTCAATGACTGGGAACCTCGAATAGTCATCCATGACAACCAGCAGATAGGAGTGATCCGGTAAAACACAGAAATCAACACTAACAGCAGACCACGGGCCCTCTGGCAGGGGTGTCATTTGTAAGGGTGCGCGTCTATGCGTCTATGGTCAATTGTAGTTGCTTGGCAAAGTATGCAATTTTCAATGAGTGTCTCTACTTTTTTGTCTAGTCCTGGAAACCAGACTTTCTCTCTCAGTAATTGCTTTGTTTTCACCACCCCTTGATGAGCCTCGTGGGCCAGATCCAGTACTCTGCTTTGAAGTTTCTGGGGTATCACCAGCCGATTGTTACGCAACAGTAGATTTGAATCAGACACGAAGAGATCATGTCGTGCATTAAAGAAGGCTGTCAAGTAGGTTGTTTCATCCGGTGTTTGGAGGCGGGCTTCAGCAAGAAAATTGCTCCAATTTTTAGATCGAACAGTCTCTATAACTAACTGAAGTTGGTGATCGGAATCCACCGTTTGTTGTATTTCCTCCATAGTCATAGCTTTTGGCACAGAATGTGCAACAATAAAATTGATATGTTGCTCTGCAAGGATAGTTGCTGGGATGTCATCCTTGGTAGTTTGTGGTGTTGGGTGTCTCGAAAAGTAGTCAGCCGGATTACCAGCTCCTGCCTCGTATCTCAACCGAAACTGGTAGTTCTGTAGGCGGAGCAACCAGCGTTCAAGTCGTGGGGGAGGCTTTGAAGAATGTTTGTTGAAAAGCGGAATGAGCGGTTTGTGGTCACTTATCACTGTGAATTTATGTCCCATAAGGTACAGATGAAAATGAAGGCATCCCCACACAACCGCAAGAGCTTCCCTTTCAGTTTGTGAATAGCGTTGTTCTGTCTCTGTTAAGGCTTTGCTTGAATAGGAAATGGTAGAAACGTTGCCTTCTTTGAACACTTGTGTGAGAATTGCACCCAGGCCCACCGGACTAGCGTCCACGATCAGCTCTGTGGACTTTAGAGGGTCAAAATAGGCCATGACGGTGTCGCCAGTTTGACCGGACTTCATGGAGTCGAATGCTGCTTGGTGTTCAGTAGTCCATGTCCAAGGAGTGTCTTTTTTCGTGAGTAGTCGCAGGGGTTCGGAGATCGTGGCCAGATCAGGCATAAATCGCCCACAGTACGTGACTAGTCCTAGAAAACTGCGAACCTCTGACACATTTTGAGGTTGGCTAGCTGACTTTATGGCAGCAACTTTCTGAGGATCTGCTGAAACTCCTTGCTCCGAAAAGATATATCCAAAGAAGCTTAATGACTTTTGGTTAAACTCACATTTTGACGGATTGACAGTTAGATTGCAGGCTTGCAGTCTCTGAAACACTTGCTCTAAGTGACTGTCATGCTCCTCTTGGGTTGTACCATATATAAGAATGTCATCACTGACGTTTAGAACTCCTGCTATTCCAGATAGAACCTGACTGATAACGTTCTGAAATATTTCTGCCGCAGATGAGATACCAAAGTTCAACCTCTTGAATCGTCGTAAGCCCACATGGGTACTAAAAGTTGTAATGTACCTGGAATCTGGATGCAACTCAAGTTGATGATAACCTGATTTTAAATCAATTTTAGAAAATACTTTTGCACCATTCAGGTCTGTGATAATGTCATCAATAGTGGGCGTGATGTGCCTTTCTCTTTGAATAGCCAAATTGGCATGCCGCATATCCACACATAGCCGGATTTTACCAGGCTGCTTTGGTTTTGGTGCAACAACAATGGGCGATACCCAAGGAGTCGGGCCTTCAACTCGTTCAACAACATCAGACGCTTCTAGATCCTGCAGTTCTTGCTCCACAAGTTTGCGGACATGAAATGGGATGCGCCTGTGAGGTTGAACAGACGGCTGTATTGACTGGTCAATATGCAATTTTAGCTTACCGAGACCTTTAAAGAGATTGGGGTATCTCTGCATGATGTGTTGGGCCGAAGGACCTGTGACGCTATTGACCAGGTTGACCAGACCCAGAGATATAGCACTCCTGCAGCTGAGAAGCGTGTCTGCGGAGCACTCTACTACATATACAGTGTCGGTGATGGACTTCCCGTCAGCTGCAAGTTCTGACTGAAATTTGCCACACAGGGGTAGTGCAGATGCTGAACCATAAGGAAAAATCTTTAGGCTAGTGCTTTGTAGAGCAGGTCTGTTCGGGAGTTGGCTATAGACTGCACGGCTGATGACGTTTACTGATGCCCCGTGTCTACTAGGGCTTCCACCGGACTACCATTTATCAGGATAAGTCGCCTTGGACTGGTAAGTGCGTGCAGTGTTTGAGATCCCTCTGCAGTCACTGAGAATAGATAAGTACTGTGAGGCTCGTCAGTAAGCTGCAGCGTTTGGATTTTCTGTGACCTGGGTTGTACTGTGGAATGAGGGGATTGTGGTTTGGATCTACACACTTTTGCAAAATGGTTTTGTTTTCCACAATTATGGCAGGTCCCCCTTTTGCTGGGCAGACATTCTGGTGAGGATACGACCCTCCGCAGTTGTAGCAAGTTGCCCCCTGCATACGAGGCACAGGCGGTCTCTGTGTCAGCTTTGCTATACAAGATGGTGCTTCCGCCTCGCACTCAATGTTCTCTATGAGTTTAGCTTGTTTTTCGGCGGTATCATTTACACGTGCTGTTTCAAGCAGTTTTGCTAAAGTCATGGTGGGATCTCTGAGTGCTTGTCTCCGTAACTTAGAGGAGATGCAGCCTTGTAAAATCTGCATTTGGATCTCTTTGTCGACATCTGTAAATTCACAGTAAGCTGCAAGTTGCCGTAGTCGGACATGATATTCATCAATGCTTTCTGTTGCTGACTGCTTTAATTGTCTAAACTTGAAGATTTCAAATGCTGCATTTCTGTGTGGGGAGAAATACTTGCTTAATGCTGCCTTACTGAGCTCATAGTCTTTGTCTTCTCCTGTATTAGGCAGAGTAGTGAAGATATCATAGACTTGTTCCCCTGCATAATGTAATAGCATGGCTTTCTTCCTGGTATCATCTGATATGTTCATGGCTTGTAGGAATATATCAAAACGCTTCAGCCATTTCTCCCAACATGCTGCTAGGTTAGCTGGGGACTGATGCACATCAAAAGCAGGGAAGGCAGGTAAACAGGCCATTGTTGTAGAGCTGAAATACCTTTAGCTGATGATGAACGCTTCCTCGTCGCCAGTTGTAGTGTTGTTGTGCAGATGAAGGGAACTCCAGAAGGCCACACAGAGATGCTGGATGGTAGGTTTAAACAGCCATACTTTATTTATCGTTCCTCTCTCCTGCTCCCCTTACCCAGGACTTCCTGCTCCAGCCTTGTCTCCTCCTCCCCATTACATCATTGTTACTAGGCAGAAACTGAAACCAGGATAACAGCAAGCCAATCACAGATATAGTAACAACATCACACCGCACAGCGCTTGGAAACCCGCTGTGTACCTTGGATACCAGCTCCCTGCATCAGGGCGCTGGTATCCAAGGTACACTGCGGGTAACTAAGCGATGTTACCCGCAGTGTCGCTTGTCCTGATCGCTGCCTGAGCTGCCTGTTTGGCAGCACAGCAGTAGGGTTGAGCATTCCGATACCGAAACCCGGTTCCGATACCTGAAATCCAATGTAAGTCTATGGGAACAAAATATCGGAATTAAAAATATTCCGATATTCTGTTCCCATAGACTTACATTGGATTTCAGGTATCGGAACCGGGTTTCGGTATCGGAATGCTCAACCCTACAGTCAGCAGCGATCATGTAGCGATACACCAGCGATCCTGACAAGTGCATATCGTTGTCGGGATCGCTGGTGTATCGCTATGTGAGACCCAGCCTTAAGACATTGGCAGAGCTTGAGTTTGTAGGACACTATTTACTTTCACACTTTGGTCGGCCTTGAGTTGATCAGGTATTGTTAAATTTCTCACCTTGGTCAGCCAATGTTTACTTTACACACATCACTAATATAAACTGATTGTTACTGCCATTCTCGGGTGAGAAGATCAAGTCATTATGGTTTAAACTTGGGGAGTTGTGGAACTATTACTTCACACTTGGCCTGAGTGCGTATGTTAATTCACTGTCACCATTCTTCAACATACTATAATGATTGTTATGCATTCTGGGAGAATCAAGTCTTATGGTTACTTGGGGAGGGATCACGAAAATAAATGTGTGTCACATCCTACTGTACCTGTTTTTTTCACTAAAAACACAGCAAAACCTGATACCTGCATTTTCTCTGTGTTTTTTGCACTTACTCATTGCTTTCTATGGGTGAAAAAAATGCCGTAGAAATGCTGAAAGAAGTGATATGTTGCAGTTTTTAAAAATGCAGCAGTTTTCCAATTCCCTCAGGTAAAAAAAAACAATGTGTGTGCATGAGACTTCTGAAATCTCATAGCTTTTGCTGGTACTGTAAAAGCACAGCTTAAAATTTGCTTTAAACAAAAAAAATGCAGCAAAAAAAAATGTTGTTAAAAGGCAACATTTGAACATAGCCTTAGATTCCCTTGCCTCTCGGCTTGTCCTTAAGTTGTGACTTAGCATCACGCTTTTATGTAATCCTTACTCAAAAAATAGTATAATGTCCATTTTAGATGTATTGGGGCAATAAATGTGCTTTTCCCCTTGCATGTCCTGAATAAAAACTCATATTTTACACCAAGCAGTATATATTTCATATATTTTGAAAAAAGAGAGAGAAATGTTCCAGCTCCTTAAAAACAATCTTCATTTATTGAATCCATATAAAGTAAGAATGTGGTACATGCTCTCCAAAAATATGCCAATATGGAGGAGGAGGCAACGCGTTTCGATCGGTAACGATCTTTGTCAAAGCTTAACACTGGCACATAACGTGCTATATAAGCATCATCCACCAATACTCATATAGCATGTTATGTGCCAGCGTTAGTTAGGCTTTGACAAAGATCGTTACAGATCGAAACGCGTTGCCTCTTCCTCCATATTGGCATATTTTTGGAGAGCATGTACCACATTCTTACTTTATATGGATTCAATAAATGAAGATTGTTTTTAAGGAGCTGGAACATTTCTCTTTTTTCATGCCGTTTCCACATCCGACTGACACGGCGTTCCGGGCACCTGCGGTGGTTGTCGGTGAGCTGGCTTCATCTCTCTAATGACATGGTAGGAATATATTCTCATACCTTGACCGGATGTAAATATCCATCCCCACTGTGTAGCGTTCCTAGAAGTTCTGGACTGACACTGCCGGAGTTACCAGGAGTTGTGGACTGATGACTGTGGCTGTTCTCATCTTCTTCCTGGAGACTACGTGTCAGATGCGCAATGTAGGTGGTGGCCAGTATGAGAACATCCAGCTTTGACAGTTTTGTATCTGGAGGCACAGAAGGTAATGTTTTCTGTAGCTCTAGGAAAGCATGCCTCAGAGTTTGCACGCGGTTTCTTTCACGGGCAGCATTGGCAGCAGCAGGACGACCTCCCATGGTACTTCCTCCAGCTTTTGCTGCTTCTAATGTTCCTTTCCCCAAGGAAAGGTGTGAGCCTTTCTCAGAGCTACCAGGAGATTCTTCTCTGCTGTGTACAAGACTGGTCACTAGAGGGCGCTGGACTTTCTCCACCATCGCCACACTGGGTGCTGCAAAGATAAAGAGTCAGTTGTTAGTAGCTCATGAGAAATATGGGCCCATATTTACTATCTTTGGACCAGAATTCAAGTGTAAGGTGTTTCTTCTTGTGAAAAATCTAACTATTTGTCTGCTTTGCCTAAGGGCTCATTCAGACTTCCGATTTTTTCGCATGCAAGAATATTGTACTGATTATTCTGATCAGGTGCATCAGAGTCTGGTCCGAGTGTAATCTGATTTTCTCGTACATAGAGAGATTGGGAAAAAAAAAAGGAATTCTCCACCTTCTCCATTCTGACAGTCCGTGAAAATAGGAGCACACTCTGATGTCATCCAAGTGCGATCCAATGTTATCATGGACCCACAGACTTGCATTGCTGATTTTGATCCAACCCTCAAATCAATATTGGACATGTCTGATATTTTCCACTGACCACTCAGTCCAAGGAAAAAAAAAAAATATTGGACATGTGAATGGCCCCATAGACTACAGTGGCTTGCGAAAGTATCTACCCCCTTGGCTTTTTACCTATTTTGTTACATTACAACCAGTGTTTAAATATGTTTGTAATTTGATTTGTGAGTGACGCATCAGCACTAGTCTATATTAGTGAAGAAAAATTATAGGCAAATTAAATTTTTGGGATCAAATAACTAAATATTTTTTGTGCATATGTATTCACCCCTTTTGCGATGAAGCCCCTAAAAATTTCTGGTGCAAGCAATTCCCTTCATAAGTCACATGCTTAGTGAAAGGAAGTCCACCTGTGTGTCACATGGACAGACAGTACATACACTTTACCTTTTCTGAAAGGCCACAGAGGCTGCAACTCCATTAAGCAAGAGGCACCACTAACCAAACACCATGAAGACCAAGGAGATCTCCAAACAAGTCAGGGACAAAGTTATTGAGAAGTACATGTCAGGGTTGGGTTATAAAAAAAAAATCTCTATCTGTGATGATTCTCCTGAGCACCATCAAATCCATTAAGATCAAATGGAAAGAACATGGTACCACAACAAACTTGTGAAGAGACGGACTCCCACCAAAACTCTCAGCCCGAGCAAGGAGGGCATTAATCAGAGATGCAGCACAGAGACCAAAAGGTAACCCTGAAGGAGGGGCATAGTAACCAAGCAGAGACTGGCGTATCTGTCCATACAACTACAATAAGCCATACACTCCATGGAGGTGGCCTTTATGGAAGAGTGGGCAGAAAAAAAAAGCCTTTCCATACAAAAATTACAAGTTTTGCTATGAGTTTGGCAAAAGACATACTGGAGACTCTCCAAATGTATGGAGAAAGGTGCTGTGGTCAAACGAGACCAAAATTAAACTTTTTGGCCACCAAGGTAAACGCTGTCAGGCACCTAACCAATACAGCTCATCACCCCAAGAACATCATCCCTACAGTGAAACATAGAGGTGGCAACATCATGCTGTGGGGAGGTTTTCGGCAGCAAGGACAGGGAAAATGGTCCAAATTGAGGTGAAAATGATGGTGCAAAATACAGGGAAATTCTTGAGCAAAACCTGGTTTAGTCTGTCAGTGATTTGAGACTGGGACAAAGGTTCAGCTTCCAAACAGACAATGGCCCAAAGCATACTGCTACAGCAACACTCGAGTGGTATAAGGGGAAACGTGTAAATGTTTTGGAGTCGCTTTGTCAAAGCCCAGATCTTAATCCAATTGAGAATCCGTGATCAGACTTGAAGATTGATGTTCTCCAGAGGAAACCATCTAACTTGAAGCTGGAGCGGGAATTGGCAAAAATCCCAGTGGCAAGATGTAGAAAGCTCAAAGAGACTTATCCAAGGCAACTTGCAGCTGTAATTGCTGCCAAAGGAGGCTCTACAAAGTACTGACTTTAGGGGGGTGAATAGTTATGCACACTGAAGTTTTCAGTTATTTTGCCCTATTTGTTGTTTGCATCACAATAAAAGAAAACTAATGTTCTTTACATGAACTGATGCAAACCCTCAAAAACAAAAACTGAACTTCCAGGTTGTGAGGTAGCAAAACACCAATAATGCAAAAGTGTTGCATACTTTCGTAAGCCACTGTATCACAGGTCCACTTGTATGTGAAAATCAGCAATCTGAAATAGCCCTACATGTTTCCCCAAGAAGCAGAAGTGTTGTGAATGTGCTAGAAATGAATTCTGAGCAGAAGCTCCCTCTGGTGGTTACAAACAGTACTGAACTATCCAATGAAGATTGTGAAGATTGGCGATCAGGTGTTACTGACTGGTCTTATATAAGGGAGGTTCCCTCCCATCAGGGTTGCCGGTGATCAATTGTTCTGGTCTCATCTTTGATTCCTGTTCACTTTGTAGCTTGCTGTTTCGTGCCTGCATCTTCTGCTAACAGATAAGACATTTTCTTCTTTTTGTTTTTTGTGCTTGCTTTTTGCATTTTGTCCTGCACTTCTGTGGGGGTCTTCCGGGTCCCCTCCGGGGGCTTGTGCTCCTCTCAGTTTTCAGTGGCTGCTGTTTAGTTTTTGTTACACCAGAGAACTAATTTAGGTGGTAGGGGTCGTGTGATCTCAGGTGTTTTTGTAATTAGTGAGTTGGTACTTTTCAGGGTTTTTTGGGATTGCAGTAAGTGTCCTTCCTATCCTTTTCTATTTAGGAAGTTTGGGCCCCAACGTTTGCTCATACTATTTTCTGTCTGTGTTTGTATTTCCTCTTGTCTAACCGCCATTACATGTTTGGGGGCTTTCTATGTTCTTTGGGGATCTGCTCCGGGGCAGATAGTTTTCCTCTTTCTGTCTTTAGGAGTAGTTAGCTTCTCAGGCTGTGACGAGGCGTCTAGGACCAACGTAGGAACGCTCCACGGCTGCCTTTAGTTGTGGTGGTTAGTCAGGGTACTGCAATCCCATAGATTCCAATCTCTCTGGTGTATTTCCTTTTTTGCCTGCTCTCCTCAGCTACCCAATCATAACAGTATCACCGGCCCAAACTGAAAATTATATGGTACTCACAGAAGGGAAAAATATTGTGGAAAGAAAAAAGTTGTCAGAGTTGTCAGAGATTTTTTTTTTTCTGTTTGTTGCATTTTTTTTTTTTTTCCCTCTGTATCTCTGGGTGCTGAGGAGGATTTTTTTTTACTCTCAATGGAGTTTGCACAGTTGTCTGGCCGTGTGGATCAGCTTGCCACTGAGGTTCGGAGTATTGCTACCTACCTTGCGAGGTTGCCTGTTGTGGAACCTAGGATTCCCATGCCAGATTTGTTTTTAGGGGATCGTGCTAAATTTCTGAATTTCAAAAATAACTGTAAGTTGTTTTTTGCCTTGAAATCTAAGTCCTCAGGGAACGCAGCACAGCAGGTTCAAATTGTCATCTCTCTCCTGCGCGGCGATCCTCAGTATTGGGCTTTTTCCCTGACACCTGGGGATCCTGTTTTGAGTAATGTTGATGCATTTTTTCAGGCTCTGGGGTTATTGTACGATGAGCCTAAAGTCACTGATCAAGCTGTAAAAAGCCTTGTTGGCATTAAATCAGGGGCATTGAGGATGCTGAGTTATACTGTCAGAGATTCCGTAGGTGGGCAGTCCTGACCAAATGGAATGACGATGCTTTGGCAGCCCTTTTTCGGAAGGGTCTGTCAGAGAATGTAAAGGATGTTATGGTGGGATTCCCTGTCCCCTCTGGTCTCAATGATTCTATGTCATTAGCGATTCAAATTGACAGATGTTTGCGTGAGCGTAGAGGTATGCGTGGAATAGTGTTGCCTTGTGAACCAGCTTCTGAACCCATGCAGTGTGATAGAGTGGCTTCTGGGGCACAGCGTCATGAGTTTCGAAAACGCAATGGGTTATGTTTCTACTGTGGTGATGCCTCTCATGCTATTTCAGTCTGCCCTAAGCGGGGAAGACGTTTTGCACGCTCAGTTGTCTTGGGTAGTGTTCAGACTAAATTTTTGTTGACTGTTCCCCTGATTTGCTCCCTGTCCACATTTTCTGCTCAGGCTTTCGTTGATTCGGGAGCAGCTATTAACCTGATGGATTTTGATTTTGCTAAACGTTGTGGGTTTCCCTTGATACCCCTACGGAAGTCTATTCCCCTACTGGGGATCGATTCTACCCCTTTGGCTGAGAATAAACCTCAGTTCTCTACTCAGGTGATAATGAGGGTTGAACCTGATCATCAGGAGAGTTGCAAATTTTTGGTGCTGTATAATCTGCATGACATGATCGTACTGGGTTTCCCTTGGTTACAGTCTCATAATCCTGTTTTGGATTGGAAATCTGTGTCTGTAACCAGTTGGGGCTGCCAATGTGTTAATACCAACACTCCTGTTTTTTTCTGCCTCCCCCCAGGCTCAGGATGTTCCTGACTTTTGACTGATTTTTCTGATGTGTTTAGCGAAAGTAAATCTGCATCCTTGCCCCCCCATAGGAGCTATGACTGCGCTATTGAATTAGTGCCTGGTAGTAAATTCCCTAAAGGTCGCCTTTTTAACTTGTCTGTACCTGAACATGACGCTATGCGGTCTTATATCAAGGAGTCATTGGAGAAGGGTCATATCAGACCATCTTCTTCACCCTTGGGTGCCGGTTTTTTCTTTGTGGCCAAAAAGGATGGTTCATTAAGGCCGTGCATTGATTATCGTCTCTTGAACAATATCACTGTGAAATATCAATATCCGTTACCCTTGATTTCTGACCTGTTTTCCAGGGTGAAAAGTGCTACTTGGTTTACCAAGCTTGACCTCAGGGGGGCATATAACCTTATTCGCATTAAGCACGGGGATGAATGGAAGACGGCATTTAATACCCCAGAGGGGCATTTTGAGTACCTAGTGATGCCCTTTGGGCTCACTAATGCTCCTTCTGTCTTCCAGTCCTTCATGAATGACATTTTCAGGGATTTTGTGGATAAATTTCTGATTGTTTATTTGGATGATATCTTGATTTTTTCCAATGACTGGGACTCTCATGTGAAACATGTTTGGACTGTGTTCCAGATTTTGAGAGAGAATGCTCTGTATGTGAAGGGATCAAAGTGTCTTTTTGGCGTACAGAGGATCTCATTTCTGGGATTCATTTTGTCCCCATCTATTATTGAAATGGACCCGGTCAAGGTTCAGGCCATCTGTGATTGGGTCCAACCTACTTCATTAAAGGCTCTTTAAAGATTCTTGGGTTTTGCCAATTTTTATCGTAAATTTATTGGCAATTTCTCTGTTATTGTTAAACCATTGACTGATTTGACCAAAAAGGGTTCTGATGTGGTGAATTGGCCTCCTGAGGCAGTCTCTGCGTTTCAGGAACTTAAGCAGAGATTCACTTCTGCTCCTGTTCTAAGGCAGCCTGATGTTTCTTTGCCATTTCAGGTGGAGGTTGATGCCTCTGAAATTGGGGCAGGTGCCGTTTTGTCCCAAAGAGATCCAGAGACCTCTAAAAGTAACCCTTGTGCCTTTTTCTCTCGAAAATTTTCTCCAACTGAACGTAATTATGACGTGGGTAATCGGGAGTTATTGGCCATGAAGTGGGCTTTTGAAGAGTGGAGACATTGGCGGGAGGGAGCCAAACATCAGGTGGTGGTCCTCACGGACCATAAGAATCTGGTTTATCTGGAATCAGCCAAGCAACTTAATCCTAGACAGGCCAGGTGGGCCTTGTTTTTCACACGTTTTAATTTTATGGTTTCCTTTCTTCCTGGCACTAAGAATGTTAAGGCGGATGCCCTCTCGAGGAGTTTCCTTGCGGACTCTCCTGAGTTATCTGATCCTGCTGTTATTTTGAAAGAGGGTGTAGTCCTTTCCGCCATCTCGCCCAATTTGAGACTGGCTCTGGAAGGGTGTCAGGAGGATAAACGCGAGCGCTGCCGTATTGGGAAATTGTTTGTCCCAGACCGGTGGAAAAAGAGTGTGATGTCTGAGATTCATTGTTCCGCGTTGGCCGGTCATCCCGGAATTTTTGGTACCAGAGACTTGGTTAGTCGGTCCTTTTGGTGGCCTACTTTGTCTCGTGACGTCAGGGAATTTGTGCAGTCCTGCGGGACTTGCTCTCGCTCCAAGCCTTGCTCTCGCTCTAGTGGTTTGTTGATGCCATTGCCTGTGCCCAAGAGACCATGGACCCATATCTCTATGGATTTCATTTCCGACCTCCCTGTTTCTCAGAGAATGACCGTTATCTGGGTGATTTGTGATAGCTTTTCCAAAATGATACATCTTGTGCCATTACCTAAGTTGCCTTCCTCCTCTGAATTGGTGCCTTTGTTCCTTCAGCACGTGGTTCGGTTACACGGCATTCCTGAGAACATTGTGTCTGACAGAGGAGTGTAACGCTTCCCACGGCTGCGGGGCGTTGGGACATGGCATAGCTTGCCTAACTAGCCTATGCTCCCACGCCGCCAGTCCACGACGACATGAGGCATGCGTCCCAGATGGTAAGAGAATGTGGACCCACTGGACCACGGAGGGAGACCCGGGCCTGCCCAGACTAGGGAAGGGCAGCGACCGGGATCCGTGGCAGCTGAGCATGTGGGCAAGGTGGCGACCTGCAGGACTAGACAACACCGCACAACTTCAGGTAAGAAGAAACATAAAGTTTACTTAAAGAAACACAGTACATAAACAGAACATAAGACCGGGCTCCCGATTCCTCACATCAGAGAAGGGTACACGACTCAGGATCACAGACGAGTGCAGGAGGACATCACGGGTAGATGCAGTCCAGGGTTATCTGGCACGGGCGTACTTGGGCGGCCTCTCTCTCAGGCCTTAGGCGTAGCACAGGCTTAGCAGGAGAACATCAGACACCGACCTCAGACAGACTTCAGACGATGGCGGGGTCATCACGGGTAGATGCAGTCCAGGATCATCTGGCACGGGCATACTAGTATGGCCTCACTCTCAGGCCTCAGGCGTAGCACAGGCTCAGCAGGAGAACATCAGACACCGACCCAGGACAGACGTCATCACAGGGTAGACCATGGAGGAACCGGCAGGACATCGGAACATCAGGAACACGGACTGGATCTCAGGGACACAGGAACACGGACAGGACATCAGGAACACGGATTGGATCTCAGGGAGTCGGGAACACGGACAGGAACATCAGGAACACGGATTGGATCTCAGGGAGTCGGGAACACGGACAGGAACATCAGGAACACGGATTGGATCTCAGGGAGTCAGGAACACGGATTGGGTCTCAGGGAGTCAGGAACACGGACAGGAACACAGGAACACGGACTGGAACACAGGCATCGGACTCCGGACATCTGGCACCGATCAGCAGGCTCCGGACATCTGGCAACGATCGGCAGGATCCGGACATCAGGCAGGAAGGATAGGATCCGGACATCTGGAAGTGGTCATCGGACATCGGATATCAGGCCGTGGTCATCAGGGAGGACACGGTCCTCGGACTCCGGACATCTAGTATCGATCTGAAAAAGAACCCCAGCGGTCTGGTGCAAGCCCCGCCAGGCTCAACGGGAGCTGGCCGGGAATTGCACAGAAGCTGAGCACAGAGTAACAGAAGCTCAGCACACACCGGACTCCTCCTTCCAAGATGGACTCAGGTTATATAGCAAGGATTCACAGTCACTGGCACAGGGTTCAGGACCAGCAGGATTTCAGGAACGTAACACAGAGGACACAGTTCAGACAGTCAGGTACAGGATGCGATCCAGGATCAGGGATTCAGGTAATTAGACACAGCAGGAACAGGCCTGGATATACAGCCTCCAGGAACGGCGATCTGGGTAATCAGCCCCCAGCATAGGCGGAAACACAAGACACAGTTCAGACATTCAGGTACCGGGTTAGATCCAGGATCAGGGATTCAGAAAACAGGATACAACAGGAACAGGCCTGGATATGCAGCCTCCAGGAACGGCGATCTGGGTACTAAGCCCCAGGCAGAAACACAAGACAGGACAAGGGGAATCAGCTCTCCAGAGCTGATCCAACTCAGAGCAGGAGCTGAACACACAACCACATACGGCTAGGTTCAGGAATTCAATGTGGATTCAATGTGAAGCTCTGGCAACGCCCATCAGGGCTGGGGAACTTTATATATGAACTGCTTCACAGCGATAGGCTGGAGCAGTAATTCTAGTACACACCCAATCCTCATAAAAGCAGGACAGGTGTGGGCCGCGCCCCCTATGCAGAGCCAGACAACTCATTACAGAGGAACAACTGACAGTGGCTGCTGCCACACACATAGTAAATCATGCACCATTGCAGAGGACTTTGCAACCTACGGATGGTCTTCACAGCAGGCCAGACGCCTGACAGAAGCTGCTGCCACACACGTAGTAAATCATGCACCATTGCAGAGGACTTTGCAACCTACGGATGGTCTTCACAGCAGGCCAGGCGCCTGACAGAAGCTGCTGCCACACACGTAGTAAATCATGCACCATTGCAGAGGACTTTGGAACCTACGGATGGCTTCTGCAGCAGGTCAGGGACCGCACATGCGGGTGGTCATGCAACGCAGCGGAGACACTCACGCAAGTACGGCCACGCAGCAGAGCTGGGAACTGAGCAGCATCCATACAAGTAACAGACAACAGTATCCCAGCTGGTTAGGGGGAAAGGAGCAAAAGGGTTAATGCAAAAGACATGCTGAGTAACGCTGGAAAACAAAGTACAGACAATACCAGCGTTACAAGGAGTCCAGTTTGTTTCCAGATTTTGGAGGACTTTTTGTTCTAAACTTGGTGTTCAATTGTCTTTCTCCTCGGCTTTTCATCCTCAGACCAATGGACAAACTGAGAGAACAAACCAGACATTGGAGACTTATCTAAGATGCTTTGTGTCTGCTGATCAGGATGACTGGGTCTCTTTTTTGCCTTTGGCTGAGTTTGCTCTTAATAATAGGGCTAGCTCTGCCACTTTGATGTCTCCATTTTTCTGCAATTTTGGGTTTCACCCTCGATTTTCTTCAGGACAGACTGGAGTCTGTCCAGGTGTTGACTCTGTTGTGGAGCGTATGCAGCAGATTTGGGACCAGGTAGTGGAGAGGTTGTCCCTCTCTCAGGAGAGGGCCCAGCGGTTTGCCAACCGGCATAGGACTGATGGTCCTCGGTTTGAAGTGGGGGACTTGGTCTGGTTGTCCTCAAGAAATATCCCTATGAGAGTTGCATCTCCTAAGTTTAAGCCTAGGTTCATTGGACCTTATAAGATCATGGAGATTCTTAATCCTGTTTCCTTTCGTTTACTTCTTCCAGGGACATTTAAGATCCATAACGTGTTCCACAAGTCCTTATTGAAGAGGTTTGTCGAGCCAGTGGTTCCTATGGCTGTGCCTCCTGACCCTGTTTTGGTTGAGGGCAATCTGGAGTATGTGGTTGAGAAAATATTGAACTCTCGTTTTTCTAGACGGAAACTCCAGTATTTGGTTAAGTGGAGAGGTTATGGTCAGGAGGACAATTCTTGGGTGTTTGCTTTGGACATCCATGCTAGGAGGCTCATCCGTGCTTATCACAGAGCTCATCCTGACCGACCTGGTTGCTCAAATGAGGGTTCGGTGACCCCTCCTCAAGTGGGGGTACTGTTGTAATGTGCTAGAAATGAATTCTGAGCAGAAGCTCCCTCTGGTGGTTACAAACATTACTGAACTATCCAATGAAGATTGTGAAGATTGGCGATCAGGTGTTACTGACTGGTCTTATATAAGAGAGGTTCCCTCCCATCAGGGTTGCCGGTGATCAATTGTTCTGGTCTCATCTTTGATTCCTGTTCACTTTGTAGCTTGCTGTTTCGTGCCTGCATCTTCTGCTAACAGATAAGACATTTTCTTCTTTTTGTTTTTTGTGCTTGCTTTTTGCATTTTGTCCTGCATTTCTGTGGGGGTCTTCCGGGTCCCCTCCGGGGGCTTGTGCTCCTCTCAGTTTTCAGTGGCTGCTGTTTAGTTTTTGTTACACCAGAGAACTAATTTAGGTGGTAGAGGTCGTGTGATCTCAGGTGTTTTTGTAATTAGTGAGTTGGTGCTTTTCAGGGTTTTTTGGGATTGCAGTAAGTGTCCTTCCTATCCTTTTCTATTTAGGAAGTTTGGGCCCCAACGTTTGCTCATACTATTTTCTGTCTGTGTTTGTATTTCCTCTTGTCTAACCGCCATTACATGTTTGGGGGCTTTCTATGTTCTTTGGGGATCTGCTCCGGGGCAGATAGTTTTCCTCTTTCTATCTTTAGGTGTAGTTAGCTTCTCAGGCTGTGACGAGGCGTCTAGGACCAACGTAGGTACGCTCCACGGCTGCCTTTAGTTGTGGTGGTTAGTCAGGGTACTGCAATCCCATAGATTCCAACCTCTCTGGTGTATTTCCTTTTTTGCCTGCTCTCCTCAGCTACCAAATCATAACACAGAAGAGATGATTGCTCTGTTCAGGATAGGGGTCTTTTTTTCCTTGAATGAGACCCCAATGGCTCATATGTGCTCTACTAACATACAATAATGCCGCAGCCCTTTGGCATCCACGATCTGTATTCAGTCACCGCATGACCCATATGTGTAGGCACAATAACACGCAAGAATCGCTGATGCACGGAGCCTATTTGTGTGATATCTGACAAAGTGCACTTAGCTGTTAGAATCCAAAAGAAAAGAACAGCTGTAAGGCCGGGGTGGCAATAATTTTTTTCCAAGGGGCCACATGAGAGATCATTGTGAGGGCTGAATCAACAGGTTGAAATTAATTCTGATCAAAAGTAATATTAAATGTTAATTATAATTTTATAATAATATTAATTGTATCACTTAATATTGAGCAATATTTAGACTTGAGAGTCCTCAGTGGTTGATACCTTTTAATGGCTAACTGAAAAGATGGTAACAAATTGCAAGCTTTCCAGACTACTCAGGTCTCTTCATCAGGCATAGACTAATACAACATCTGAAGAATCACATATTTATACACAAAATAGCACAGAAAAAATGCAATAGGTAGGACAAGTGACATGAAGCAGAACTGTCATTATGGCAGAGGGATTAACATAAATATGACTAGTTCATAGATAAGGAGTGAAGGTTTTATTACCCTCTGATTGGGGTCTGGTATTGTGTTGTGATGACCCTAAAAGGTCAGGGAGGCAGATTCCTTAATTGTTGCAGAACGACATAAAACTCTGGGATATATTCATCCCAGCACTAAGAGTGTCAAAGGTCATCATAAGTTTATATTCCCAGACTTTTCTATCCTTCTCAGATTTGAAGTTAGATTTTAATACAAGTAATTCCATATCTGTCATGCTATGACCGGGCATACAAAAGTGTTTGGCCACAGGTAAATCCATTCTTTTTCTCTTATTGTGTGGCGATGAGAATTCATCCTTGTTCTCAGTTTTTGCCCGGTCTCCCCACATACAGACCCCAGTTGGACATTTAGTACATATAATTAGGTACACCACATTAGATGTGATGCAGCTGAAAGTACCTGGTATCTTGTAGTCCTGATGGGAGTTGGGGATCTTTATCCTGTCCGTGGTCATTATAGATGTACAGGTTTTGCATTTCTTTTGTTTGCAAGGAAAGGTACCTGCAGCTGTTGGGGAGGACAGGGAGCTTCTGACAATGATGCTTCTTAGATTTGGGGGCTGCCTAAAACATAGTAGTGGGGGGTCTGGAAATATGGATTGTAATCGGGCATCTTTTTGTAGTAAAGGTTGTAGTTTCCGTGCAGCTCCCCTTAGCATCTCCAGACTTGGATTGTAGGTGACCACTAGAGACACCCGGTTATTTTCTTCTTTAGCTTTGTAATGTAGCAGGTGATTCCTTGATATTCTGGTGGCTCTTGTAATTTGGTTTTCAATTGTTCTTGGATGGTAGCCCTGGTTCAAAAAAGTCTTTCTGAGGCGACCAAGGTGTTCATCTCTATCCATGGGGTTGGAACATATACGGTTGTATCTGATGGCTTGGCTGTAGACAATAGAGTTTTTTATGTGTTTAGGATGGAAACTGTCCCATTTAAGATATGTTGGACGGTCGATTGGCTTCTGATACAGGGATGTCTCTATTTCATTGTTCTTTAGCTTAATGGTGGTGTCTAAAAAGTTAATTTCAGTGCTGGAGTAGTTAAGTGTTAAGTTGATGGTGGGATGAAATTGATTGAACTGTTCATGGAACGTCTTTAGCTGTTGTTCAGACTCCGTCCAGATGATTAAAATGTCATCAATGTAGCGGTAGTAGGCCCGAGGCCTGATGGGGCAGGAGGACAAAAATTCGCTTTCAAGCTTGGCCATAAAGATTGCTACAGTATGACAATCTTTACAAGCTTGAAAGCGAATTTTTGTCCTCCTGCCCCATCAGGCCTCGGGCCTACTACCGCTACATTGATGACATTTTAATCATCTGGACGGAGTCTGAACAACAGCTAAAGACGTTCCATGAACAGTTCAATCAATTTCATCCCACCATCAACTTAACACTTAACTACTCCAGCACTGAAATTAACTTTTTAGACACCACCATTAAGCTAAAGAACAATGAAATAGAGACATCCCTGTATCAGAAGCCAATCGACCGTCCAACATATCTTAAATGGGACAGTTTCCATCCTAAACACATAAAAAACTCTATTGTCTACAGCCAAGCCATCAGATACAACCGTATATGTTCCAACCCCATGGATAGAGATGAACACCTTGGTCGCCTCAGAAAGACTTTTTTGAACCAGGGCTACCATCCAAGAACAATTGAAAACCAAATTAAAGAGCCACCAGAATATCAAGGAATCACCTGCTACATTACAAAGCTAAAGAAGAAAATAACCGGGTGCCTCTAGTGGTCACCTACAATCCAAGTCTGGAGATGCTAAGGGGAGCTGCACGGAAACTACAACCTTTACTACAAAAAGATGCCCGATTACAATCCATATTTCCAGACCCCCACTACTATGTTTTAGGCAGCCCCCAAATCTAAGAAGCATCATTGTCAGAAGCTCCCTGTCCTCCCCAACAGCTGCAGGTACCTTTCCTTGCAAACAAAAGAAATGCAAAACCTGTACATCTATAATGACCACGGACAGGATAAAGATCCCCAACTCCCATCAGGACTACAAGATACCAGGTACTTTCAGCTGCATCACATCTAATGTGGTGTACCTAATTATATGTACTAAATGTCCAACTGGGGGTCTGTATGTGGGGGAGACCGGGCAAAAACTGAGAACAAGGATGAATTCTCATCGCCACACAATAAGAGAAAAAAGAATGGATTTACCTGTGGCCAAACACTTTTGTATGCCCGGTCATAGCATGACAGATATGGAATTACTTGTATTAAAATCTAACTTCAAATCTGAGAAGGATAGAAAAGTCTGGGAATATAAACTTATGATGACCTTTGACACTCTTAGTGCTGGGATGAATATATCCCAGAGTTTTATGTCGTTCTACAACAATTAAGGAATCTGCCTCCCTGACCTTTTAGGGTCATCACAACACAATACCAGACCCCAATCAGAGGGTAATAAAACCTTCACTCCTTATCTATGAACTAGTCATATTTATGTTAATCCCTCTGCCATAATGACAGTTCTGCTTCATGTCACTTGTCCTACCTATTGCATTTTTTCTGTGCTATTTTGTGTATAAATATGTGATTCTTCAGATGTTGTATTAGTCTATGCCTGATGAAGAGACCTGAGTAGTCTCGAAAGCTTGCAATTTGTTACCATCTTTTCAGTCAGCCATTAAAAGGTATCAACCACTGAGGACTCTCAAGTCTAAATATTTTTCTATCTACTGGCTAACACGGTACGAAGATACACATCTTTCCTATATTAATATTGAGCAGAATTAATTATGCAGAGATCCCCCTATATACACTGTATAAGCCCACAGACAGCCCCCATATATATAGCAAGAACCCCACACATATATATTGAGCCCTCACACAGCCCCTATATACAGTGAGCCCACCTATATATAGCATTAGCCCCCACATTGCACCTCTACAGTATGAACCCCACATAGCCCCCTATATACAGTATGAGCCCCAACATCCTCCATATACAAATAAGCATTGGAAGCATTATGCCAAAAAATTACAATTCTTTATTAGAAAAAATACACTCATAGCTAACAATACACAGTTAAAAGATCTATTTAAAATGGGATGTATATACAGTATGCTCCCACAGGTATAAATGCTATGACAGGTGTATGACCTTAGGTCCAAAATCAGAATTAATACTAATACCAAATGCAATGTACCTACAAATATACTACATACAAGGCGGTACTAAATACCTTATATACAGACTGGAGCCAAGGTAATGTGTATATATTTAAGTATAATTAGTGGTTTGCCACCGTCAATATTACAACCACTGCTACCAAGTCTATACATATAAGATGGTTATACCGCTAACAGATTCTTAATGAAGGTATATAGGGTGTAGTTATAAAGGTGCCAGAATAGCAGGCTACTATATTGTCAAATGACAGGTTTTTTGTCAGATAATGCCCGCTATGGCCCCATAAGTACATCCGTATGGCATAGTTAGAGTAGTACTATATTGCTAGTCATAGAACATATACAACCTTGTTAGGAGCCAAATGTTCCCCTTCCCCGATGCGCGTTTCGCGTTAGCTACGTCTATGGGGGTTGGTACCCCCATATAAGGTATTTAGTACCGCCTTGTATGTAGTATATTTGTAGGTACATTGCATTTGGTATTAGTATTAATTCTGATTTTGGACCTAAGGTCATACACCTGTCATAGCATTTATACCTGTGGGAGCATACTGTATATACATCCCATTTTAAATAGATCTTTTAACTGTGTATTGTTAGCTATGAGTGTATTTTTTCTAATAAAGAATTGTAATTTTTTGGCATAATGCTTCCAATGCTTATTTGGATTATATTTCTGTATGGGAAGTGCCACTCTATTAGGTCGATATCAGTAGGATATCCTCCATATACAGTATATAGTATGAGCCCCCACATATGCTGTGTGGAGCGTCAGTGCATCTCAGCCGCACACTCTGATTGATCTGGTAGAAGGGGCCAACAACAGTGGATGGGCGGCGGCTGAGGGCATGGTGCTGCCCGTTGGCCATTGTTCTCAGCCCCGTGGGCCGCACTTTGCCCAGGGGTGCTGTAAGGCCATTGTAAAATTCTAGCATTAAAGCAGTTGTCCACCACTTAGATATTAATGCAAATTGGATAAATTCCATCACACAATCCAGCACTTCTTTAGAATTGTAACTTCTGTATTTTATAATGATGAATATCCACAGATAAAAAGCAACATTAAGTTGTTTTTTTTTTATGAGGATATTTATCATTATGAAATGGAGACGGTACAATTTTAAAAGAGAGCTGGATTGCGTGATGGAATTTCTCCAATGTGCTTGATGTCCTGCAGGTTCCTTGCACTCTGTCTGATAAGGATGAATGGCTGAGAACTTTAAATTACTTCCAGGTAAGCACGTCTCAGGTTACGTAGATATTGATGGCCTATCCGTAGCTGGTCGCCACTCAGGCTGGATGTAAACAGTGTGCGGTGACGAAACAGCGAAGCTCCATACACTTAGTAGTGACCACATTCATGGAGCTGAGCTGCGGTGCCTGAGAATGGCCATGGTGCAGTACAAGGAGCGGTGATGTTCCGACTCAACATACTGCTCACATGTCATCGCCAGAGTTTCATACAGCTGATCAGTGAAGATGAAGGGTGTCGGACACCCACTGATCCGGTCAGTGGCGGACACAGACAGAAGAGGGCTCCTGTGCCAGAAAAATATAGGAACCCTTCTCTGTAGCGGTGACAAAAGCAGCTTACTGCTGGAAGTGGCCCCTCACCTCTTAGATTGCACCAACAGTTTGTCCGCACCTGGATCTGGTATTGATGGCTTATCCTACGGGTAGGTCAACAGCGGCTACGTAGTGGGCGATCCCTGTAATCTTCACATTAATTTAGAATAAAATGTAGCTTGTGCACCATGAAATATGCCTGAAGACGGATGCGGACAAGCATATGAAAAATCATCCGAATTTCATCCAGAATACTTGGATGATTTTTCATCTAATTTTCTTCCATGCGTGATCCATTTTCATACAGATTAAAATATGTACATGATCAAATACTTTTCTATCATAAAGCTAGAAAACGATCTGTAAAAATCAGATGCCACATGGATGCTCTGTGCGAGATCTGATTTCTTACGCACCTATAGGCTTGAGTGAGTGATTTTCTTCCGAAAGTGTTGCATGCTGCAATTTTTCTTTTTCACGGACAGTCGAATTGAGAGAAAAAGTGTCGATCTAAACAGCCATGTCTGATCAACAATTGGACCACACTCGTCCCTATTCTGCGTGCTTTGCATGAGCCCGACCTTTCACTAATGTAATGTAACAAGTCATTTTTATATGTTATTAATTTCACATTTCTATGTCACAAATATTCTTACCTGGAGGGTCTGTGATTTAGGGAATGTGAATAAACAGATAAGTGACTTCCATACTAATGTTTTCTATTGCCTGGCACGGTAAATGACACTTTTTTAACTTACGTGTATAGGCTGCACATTTTGCTAAAAGTGTTTATAACTTTTTAATGTCAATGTTCAGTGATATTGAGAAGTAGCAGAGAAAGGATTGGGGTCTCAGATCTGTCACTATCACATTTATTGTATTATTGGGCAGATTAACTCTTAGATTATTATTTTTTTTTAGATTACAAAAGAAAAGATATAGAAAGACGCTGTGGAAAGCCCGGGTCCTCCTGACAACCTGATGAAATGTGTACAGACCTTGCATAAACTGTGTCTTCTGATCAGATCATGGGCTTTATCCCTCAGACACTTCTGTTATACAGGTAACGATCTAGAAAGGGGGGACAATAATCCTTAAATAAAATTTGTGGTTTCATAGGTAGAGCATTATACTATAAACAGTTGTTCTAAAAGCCACAAATGGGGTTTTTGTAATGAAAATTCTACTTATTTCGCAGTGGGCTTTTCTGACATTTGTAACTCATTTTTTCCAGCATTGCAGGCAAAAAAATGTATTTAATAAAATCAATTTCACATGGTCTTTAACAATTTTGACTGGTTTTAGTGCATTTTTTTATAACTCTGTTCTACTACCTGTTCTTTTTGAATAAGTGTTTTTTATGCGATTCACAGATAAAATAATTCAAACATAAGTAACAACAAACATCCTAAAAAAATAAATAAACAAAACCACAATATACAATAATGCACGTACAAACAATACAAATGGAAAAAAAATAAAACGGCACAAAAATGTATTTGTTGCATATAATATTTACCTATTGATCTTCAGGAAACAACCAGTTGCAGAAATGCCAGGAAAAAAAGCTATTAGAAGAGCAGAAAATCTATTATTCTAGGTGGTTTGCAGAATTTGTTTAGGGTTTTTAAGATGCAAAGAACCCTCAACATGAAAATCCAAATTGTGCTACAAACAGGACCTTTTTATGGCTCCTTATCACAGTTTAGGGTGCTTTTTTTGGGAGGGGGATTCTCCCTAGGGTTTTCGTTTCAGACACAGCATGCTCTACATGGATTTATCTTCCATAGGTTTCTTAATAGGAAGAAAAAATAATTAAAAAAAAACCTATAAAAATGTGCATAAAAAGTGACAAAGAAACAACTTAAAAAATCATAACAACCATGAGTGTAAGGGAAACATGAAAACCCCTTTCTGCAATCTTGTTTACATGTGAAAGTTGTGTGCAGGAGAAATGTGAGAAATGAGGAAAGTGACTGAATAGACACTTGGCTGTTAGCTCTGCTGGTACCTGTAGTTCCATCATCTACAGTGGTAGGAGCATTACATCTATATGGATTACCCACATTGCACATTTACTAACACAATCTGGTCCATAAAGTCGTAGCCTGAAGAGCACATTACAAACAAGAACTCCCTCATTGATATATATTTATATATCTGGAAACCTTCAGATGGATGTTTCCTACAGAATAACGTATGGACATTTACGCTGCACTTTCTCCTTATGTCGCAGCTGCTGACTTTGTGGAATTGGGGCTTTGACACTTGTGAGGAAATTAGGCGCAAATCTGTTGTATTAGCCCCATAAATCATCATCACCCAGCTCTGTAGACCCTACAGTATAATGTGATGTGTAGCTGCTAACAGATCTCACACATCCAAGATAACCTGCACACAAAGTCCATCATTGTGTGTGTATGGCAGGAATGCCAACCGGCCAGAAATTTCAGAACAGTCCGTAAAAAATAGGTCACTTTTTTGACTTGTCCGTAAAATTTTTGAAAAGGTGTCCGTGATGTTTTTGAAGCTAAAGAAATTTATACAGATTATTCTTACTGTAATTATCAACATTTTATAAGTTACATTGATTGCAGGTGATGTCTTCATATCAGAATTATTATGGACTGTAGACATGAATCACTGATAATCAGAATTATTATGGTTTTATAATGTGTGTGTATATGTCTATATATATATATATATAATAGCATCCTGTACATTTACATGTCTATAGGAATGATAAATGAATGCTAGTTGGACCACGGAGGCATGTAGGTATCAGACGTCAGGTTCTCGTAGTAGTTGTCTCCTTGTTTTTCATAGACAGAACTCGTGCCCGTATAGTCTATGGAGCCGCTCAGTCTGTTAATTATTTTGGAGCCGCTCACGTCTGGTTAATTATTTTGCTGACTAGTCTGCACCAAAACACAGATCTACCGTAAATCACCAGTGAAAGTCTATGCGTCCATAAAAAAAAAAAATAAAAAAAAAAATCAGACCGCGTTCGGATGCCATCCATTTTTCACCGTTTGATACGAGGAGGTTGAGAAATCGTCATCATTTATTTTTTTTTGCATAGGATAAAAACTGATGAAACTCTGTTGGTAAAAATTGACACTGACCAAATACTGATGATAATCTGACCCAAAACACTGATGAATAGCTACGTTTTTTTTTTGGCATACCAGAAAAAAATCACTTATGTCTGAATGTGAATGAGGCCTAATTCAAGACATTATTTCACTCCAAAGAGCCAATACCTACTTTATATTCACAGATAAACTTCTATGAATACGTCTGCAGATCTTACCGCATAAGATCATTAATGACATAATTACTGATTTCATGTGTAAGAGAAAACAGAAGTGTACTGATATTATCATGTGATAGACGGGAGGTACCTGGATCCAGAGGAGACTCCTGCAGGCAGCCAGTAGCGTGTGATCCGCAGGACTTGGGATGATGATGATGATGGTGATGGTCTTCTTATGTCCCCTGGATCAGATGGTCATGGGATATAGCAGGGTCTGGCTGTCCTTAGCAGATCTCTCATCACTGAACGCAGCAGCTGTCTGTGGGGCTCTTGTCCGCCACTTCCACTCTCATCCACACCAAAACCCCAGTAGAAAGGGAGGTGGTCCTGCCTGAGCTCATGTGAAATGTTCAGATTGCTGCCTGCCCATTATTCACACCCCACCCACATCTCATAAGACCTAAACTAGTCATGTTCACATCCAGCATCCAGCATCCAGCCTGGGTCAGTGCAGAACCTGACACTGAACTCACAACTTTAGGAAGCTGCAGACACAAATATTTGTCCATTATCAGATGAATGTTCCTATATCGAGAGTCATCTACAACCTGATATTTATCTGTGAACGTAAATATAATATTCTTATGGACGGAGTAAAAAGATTTGAGCATATCCAGAACAAATAATCAGTGGGCAGAAAATCTTAGTATTACTGAAAACGTAAAAAAAAATGTCAGGAATCCGAGATATCAGTCGCAATGTTTCTGAGACATTTAGTGGTAACAGACGGGACGGCTGGTTCATAACACGAGGCTTTTACGTTTTAAATAATCTTGATATGGTAATTTCTGGAAAGATTTGGCACGTTTGAGGCTTGCTGCCGACATAAAAGCTCATGCAAGTGTGTGCACAAAAAATGTGGGGTGGAAAAATCTCATGTGAAATCCACGTTTTTCACTGCCATTTTCACTTTGTGACACAATTTTTGAAACTATTTTTTTTTTTTTTACTTTTTTCTCAGCCTTTTTTAGGATATGTTCAAACTGCGTTTTTGAATAAGGATTTTCAAGTAGATTCTGCTCCAAAATCCAAACGAAAAACCCTCCAAAGACGCTTTACATTTCCTGCTGATTTCATTGGGGAAACATGCCTCTAGTGCAGATGGGGCAGTTTTTGCCCACCTATTATTTTAAGGATAAGTTCCAGTATTTCGTGCCTTTTTGTTGGTGTAGATTTCCTGTAGCATTTCTGCGCCAGTTAGGTCCCTTGTTTTTCCATTGCGTTTTTTAGTGCTTTTTTTATCACTTTATTTTTTCAGTTTTGTCATGTTTTAAATCATGCTCTCAGTTTGAAAAACACAATAATCTTGCAGTTATGTGATGGAAACGCACTAAAAAATCTTATGAATTTTAAATCTGTGGATTTATTTGTGGTGAAAATCCACACATAAAGCTCATATTTACAGTAAGTTACATTGACATGTTGCAGAATTTAAAAAAACGCATCATGAATCATTTTACGTTGCGTAAAAAAGCACAGTGGGCAGGAGATTTCTATAAATCCCATTTACTTTGCTGTATTTTTTGGTGCAGCGAAAATGATCAGTGTCAAAACCCCGTCAAATACTCATTATGTGAACTTCGCCTAACGTGGAAAAAAATGTACCGTAAATGTTTTTATGTATTTTGGTCTCAGAAAAGCTCAAATTTTTCCAAATAAATCAATAGAAGAAGAAAGAAAATGTTCCATGCACAAAAAAAGATAAAAAAAATACTTTTTTATTTACTAGTTATTTTTGTTTGTTTATCAAAACACATCTTCCACTATGTTTATTGGTAATGACTTGCTTCCTATTAATGGCCGCGTATGATCCAGCAAGCCATTAGCAAATCATTACTAGTGATGCAGCAGAAAGAAGCGGCTTCTCGGCAGATGCACCGAGCACAGTGTGACTGCAACCTGATGGCATTTTGGAACAAAACAGTAGGTATTTTTTTTTGTGCAGCAATAATTGTATTTTTTTCCATTACTATTCATCTAATGTATAGGCAGCACAAATTGGTTGAACTATAAGGGTTAATATGCAAAAGTTGTTAGGAATTATATCCGTTTTTCTTCCTTATTACTTGGTTAAGATATCGGTAATTATGAGTTCTCATAACAATCCCAAACTTATTGTGTTTTCTTAGGGTATGTTCACACAGGACTGAATCACTGTTGATTTTTCATTGTAGATTTTTGTTGTATAAATTCAGAAAAATTGTTACAGCTGCGAAGGGTAAAATCAGAGTTAAAATTGGAACCATAAATTGAAATTGTTTCATATCTGCAGCTGGAGTAAAGAAAGCATGTAAAGTGCTAATGGATGAACTTGTTTGATATTGAATAAATACTTGTTTTTATGCACCTACAGGTCCGTAACACAAAGCAGTGTGCCATCGAATGATGCACTAAAGCAATGTGTCAACGGGAACATACCTCTGTAACGTCATGCAATAGCATTTTTGTTATCTGTTCCTCCTACATGCCATTATAAAAAAAAAAAACTTGCAGTCACAATAAATTGCCAACGCCATAACATAAAGACATAATAAATATATCCAAAAAAATACACACATATATACCGTATTTTTCGGACTATAAGACGCACCGGACTATAAGACGCACCCAGGTTTTAGAGGTGGAAAATAGGGAAAAATATATTTGAAGCAAAAAATGTGGTAAAATATTTAATAACATAAATAACATACTATTATATGTGGTGTTATTATATATAATAGTATGTTATTATGTTGGAAGCTACGGGTAGAAGATGGTGCTGCGGGACCAGTGTGGTGTCTGTAAACTACTATGTGAAGACGCTGGAGGGTGAGCATAAGGCCGGGGTCACACATGCGAGAAACTCGCACGATTTCGTGTGAGTCTCTCGCATGAACACCTGGCACTGCCGCCGGCACTCAGACTGGAGAGTGCGGCTGCATAGAAATACATACTGCATAGAAATAGAGACAGATGATAGAGACAGAGATGATAGAGACAGAGATGATAGAGACAGATGATAGAGACAGAGATGATAGAGACAGAGATGATAGAGACAGAAATGATAAGACAGAATGATAGAGACAGAAATGATAGAGACAGAAATGATAGAGACAGAGTTGATAGAGACAGATGATAGAGACAGAGATGATAGAGACAGAGGATAGACAGAGATGATAGAGACAGATGATAGAGACAGATGATAGAGACAGATGATAGAGACAGAATGATAGAGACAGAGATGATAGAGACAGAGATGATAGAGACAAGATATAAGATGATAGAGACAGAGATGATAGAGACAGATGATAGAGACAGAGATGATAGAGACAGAGATGATAGAGACAGATGATAGAGACAGAGATAATAGAGACAGAGATGATAGAGACAGAGATGATAGAGACAGAGATGATAGAGACAGAGATGATAGAGACAGATGATAGAGACAGATGATAGAGACAGAGATGATAGAGACAGAGATGATAGAGACAGATGATAGAGACAGAGATTATAGAGACAGATGATAGAGACAGAGATGATAGAGACAGAGATGATAGAGACAGAGATGATAGAGACAGATGATAGAGACAGAGATGATAGAGACAGATGATACAGATGATAGAGACAGAGATGATAGAGACAGATGATACAGATGATAGAGACAGAGATGATAGAGACAGATGATAGAGACAGAGATGATAGAGACAGATGATAGAGACAGAGATGATAGAGATGATGAGCTGCACAAAAAAACGCAAGTGTGAAAGTAGCCTAACCTTTTAATTAATTCTCTGTTGTACAGTGTGTCTGAAGGACCTGTGATGACATCATGAAGAGGCAGGGCTTTGGTCATGTGATGCTCCAGCCCACCCTCTTCATGACCTCATCACAGGTCCTCCACAGGAGCATTCAGCATGGCATCAGCACAGCCCCTGTGCTGTCAGGTATGCGATGCCTCCTGCTGCACTCTGCTCCTGCTGCCTCCTTCTCCTTCAGACACCGATCTGCCCAGCTGCTGCAGGAATCAGGTGCTGGGGAAACTGTGTGGCTCTGTTATCTGCTGCTCCCTGCTCACTGCTCAGCTGATAGGTGGGTGGGGAAGCGGCTGATTAATATTCACTGCACTTAAGTAGGGACCAGGGGTTTCCCCAGCCCTGGATTCCTGCAGCAGGAGGGGATATTTTCCTGCCTCCTGCGATCCCACTCCACCGCTGCCCCCTGCCCCCCTCCCCACATGTTACATTCCGACCATAAGACGCACCCACACTTTCCTCCCAAATTTGGAGGAAAAAAAGTGCGTCTTATGGTCCAAAAAATACTGTATATATAATTTAGTTAGAGATTCTCTTAGAATGGAGATTTTCTAGCCATAAAAAAGTAAATGTAGCTGGATACTCAGTGATCTGCAAATACAAGTTTTATGGATGAATGTGTTATGCATTATCAGTTTCTCATGTCTTCAGTATTGCATATCTATAAAACTGATAGGACAGAAAGACAATTACATTTCCATAAGATTTGCCACAGTGATGGCAACGCCGTGTGGATCACACATAGATGCGTCACATGTAGATCCATCAGCAAAATAGCCGTATAGAATTAGCTCTGTATTTAGGATTGAAAAAAAAAATGGATGCCAGGACTTGTTCAGACGAGTGATACCTTCCTGTGCTGTCTGTGATAAAATTGAATAGCGGACGGACAGCACGAGACCAAAAGTTATTCAATAGGGCTGTTCAAAAGAGAGTTTTTCACACAGTTACTGATTAATGCTTATGGGACAATCTGTATTGCATTAATTTTTCATGGCAACATTGCAATTATTAATATAGCAAACGGTATTAGGTCATGTACATTTTTATTAAATCTTGATGTATAAAACCTGATATATGGATGTATAAAATAGACATGCGGATGACACACGGGTGGCGCACGGGTCGTATACGAATGACAATATGGATAAAAACTCTTTTTTTCTGAATGAAAACGGATAATTTTTTTCTGCTTTCGTCTGAACCCAGTGAAATAGTGTTAAAAGTAATAAAAAAATACATGAAAGTAGTAAACTTGCAATCTGAAATACTTCTTGATTGCATTTCTAGATTGTATAGCGAAGAAGGATAGTAGGTGAATAAAAGATACGTTTTATTAATTACTTTTAAAATATCAATATTAAAAGCTATATTTTTAATACTCAATATTAGACTATTAAAAATTCAGCTTTTAATAATAATAAATTTTACATTTAATTAATAAAAGTTGTATTTTATTATTCACCTACTATCCTTCTTCTCCCTCCCTGCACAGTCTGTGACTTTTTCTATCGGTGTGCCCTTAGGTGAATATATTTACGGGAATTTGGCATTTTTTAGTCTCTGTTGAATGCATTTCTAAATTGAAACATGAGAATTGTACAAAATGGTCTCTCAGTGAAGAGATTAAAAAAATAAAATGAAAGACTCCGATTTTCAGTGGAGCTGAGACCCCTGGGACAGGGCAGAGTCCGTGCTCAGGCTACTTTGTGACTTATCAGCCTTTACATCCACCAGTATATGCATTATACTAATAATAATCTTTATTTTTATATAGCGCTAACATATTCCGCAGCGCTTTACAGTTTGCACACATTATCGTCACTGTCCCCGATGGGGCTAATGCTACCTTGGTACAAGAAGCCGCAGGAAGCGGCCGTGTGTACTCACTACTCATTTACTTTGTGTACGTGTTGCAGATTTTCTGCCTTAGAATTGAGGATTGTGGCTGACTGCTGACCCACCAGCTATTAAGTGAGGAAAAGTAAATATATTAGTTGACACAATGAATATTCGCCCATGGGCTGAGTGTATCATGTTACCACTTCACGCTGCATTCAGGACTTTCTATGGCATGTTCCAAGGGACAATTCCCAGCTTTCCCTTGGGGAGGACAACAAGGGCAGAGCCTTTGTCCACATTATCCGGGCCTCTTACAAGCTGTCACTCTCCCTGCTACTGACAGCTTCCCTGTGTCAATATATGTAGAGACGGAGAAACATGCACTCACCTGGGACCATGAAATGTCAACCATTTATCAAGTGACAGAGCGAGGTGGTGCAAGGAGCGTTCACACTGAGAAGCAGCGCTTTATGTGCACGGGATTATTCACAATGTATGGAGGTTTTGTTTAAGCATTTAAAGGCACCTATAGATGACATAGTTAGGCCTTGTATCATATATATAACCATCTGTTGTTTTTTCCTTACTGCGAGGTAGTGAAGTGCAGGAGGGAATCTGATCCCATAGGTTTATTAGATTGTTCCTACACAACTGATGATAAAGTTGTGCACTATCAGGGCACAAACAACAACTTTTTATCTGAAACCAGGATAAAAACCAAATGAGGAAATACCCTGCAGTAAGTAAATAGTAATGTTGCATGTAAATAACATAGGGGACTTGGTTGATACTATTTTGGTCAAAAGAACGTAAAAGCCATCGCACCGCAACAAGGTGACCACATCAGGATGGTCCCTACGTTTTTAACTATGAGTTAGGGACCATCCTGATGGGTACACCTTGTCGCGGTGGGATGAACATTACACTTTGAATAGTGTGCGCTAAGCCCCCCTATGCTATGTACTATTACTATTTGCTTACTGCAGTGTATCTGCTCATTTTGATTATAATTTTACCCTAGGTTTCGTCTGTTAATGGCCACAGTGCGAATGTGCACCTACACATTGTATTTATACCAGCATATGATCCGTCTCATTTCTTTGGTTTATCTTTTGATCTGACTCTAGGATTAAACTTATGCAATTTCTGATGCACCAGATTAATTCTAAAATCATATCAGAAAATTTTGCATGCAGAATTTTTGATCCAGTTATAGATACTGGACTGGTGTCTTCATTCGTACCCAGCACCGGTGTAAAACAGCTGACCGGACACAAGATATGGAAATACAAGGGGTGATGACGTTATCTATTGCTTTTAGACCCCATTTAGATTCATCACCCGCGGTGGTCAATCCACCATCAATCATGGTAATTGGTTTACACACCGATATGTGCCCAGAATGATTGTTAATAACATCATGTTCTCGGTAGCACATCTCCTGGTTACACAAGACAATGTGCTGCAGAGAACAAGGATTTTAAGACCGGTTAAAAATCATCACACCCGAACAATGAGCATTTTGCTTGCTCATTGGGTGATGTTAAAAAGGCCGATAATTGGGAAAGCATTGACCTGTCTAAATGGGCCCTAAGTTGCAATTTGATTGAAATTACTTTCCTACTTTTGTGATAGCCGTAAGGCTGGGTTCAGATCCAATTTTCATACACATTGTTATCTGTGCCATCTGACATCAGTGTGGCATCCATATTAACACATCAACAGTTTAAAATGTGCTTGATCAAACAGTAGGTTTTCTATGTCAACGGCAAATAAAAATCAGATGCAATACAGGTGATCTGTATGGGACACAATTTTTTTTGGTGCACTCAGACTCGAGTAGGCGAGTCTCATACTAAATACAGAAGAGAATAATTCATGCTCCAAACTTTTCTAACACCATCATTGGAAGAGCTCAGATGAATAACACTGGTCAGTGCGCTATTTGATTTTAACTTGGACAGCCCACGTCATTATAGCGCTTGTCTGAACGAGCCCGAATAATATCAATAGGAACAATGTGTGAGCAACTTTCAGTCACTGAATAACACCTGACGAAGGTATTTACTCCGAAACGCGCGTTGGGGCGCGGTATTCCAGTTCCTGTTTCACTTTCCTTGGCTCCCAGGTAGTCCTCAGGCAGCACTGGTATCTCCTCATTTCACGTTTATTTCTGTGCTCACAGGCTAATGATTTCACTGTTATTATTCTTGGCTCTCATTTGTGTGTTGCACATATGATTCACAATTGGTTGTTATTAAGTCTATATTGCACATAATTTTAGTGATTGGTGCACATTTATTGGATGACATTTAGTTGTTTCATAATTTTTTCTGGTTTATGCACAGAGATATAGTTATTTTGAAGAGCACCACAATATACTATGCTCCTGGTCAATGATTTTGAGCCTTTCAAATTATACAAGTGAACTACTGGTTTTTTTATTATTGCATTTTTTATATCAATTTTACATTTGCTATATCATATTGTTCTCATACATTATATACAATATTGCTTAATAAAATTTATATATTTTCACATATTGCTTTGGTGTTCATTGTAATCATTTTACACACATATTTTTGCTTTTCACTTTCTTGGATCCCTGTTTGCTACATTTTTTTCCATCCCTGGTGTGCACTGTTTTCCTTTATATATACATACATACAGTATTTGGACATACTGTATATATATTATTTATTATATTGACTTGGATTAACGTGAGGAAGAGTTGTACAGGTTGTCAGGCTATGTGCACACGTTGCGGAATTGCCATGGAAATTTCCGCGGCAATTCCGCACCTCCCTGCCGCGGGAAATACGCATATTATAAGTATGCGTATTCCCGCTAAAAACTAGCGTTTTGCAAGCGTAATTAGCTTGCAGAATGCTAGCGTTTTACAAGCGATCTGACAGGTTGGTCACACAAGTCAAACAAGTGTTTGACAAGTGTGACCAACTTTTTACTATTGATGCCGCCTATGTCGCATCAATAGTAAAAAGATCTATTGTAAAAAATAATAATAAAAAAAAAATAAATAATGATATTCTCACCTTCCGGCGGCCCCCGCAGCTTTCCCGCCTCTCAGCGACGCTCCCGGCCAATCCCGTTCCCAGGCGTCCTTTGCGACAATGACCCCGATGACGTAGCATCACGCGAGACCGCTACGTCATCTGGGGATTCTTGCAATGCATTACTGGGAACGTGATTGGCCGGGAGCGTCGCTGAGAGGCGGGAAAGCTGCGGGGGCCACCGGAAGGTGAGAATATCTCTATTTTTTATTTTAATTATTGTTTTTACATGGATATGGTACCCAGGGCCTGGAGGAGAGTCTCCTCTCCTCCAGACCCTGGGTACCATCCGCACATAAACTGCTTACTTTGCGCATGGTGGGCACAGCCACATGCGGAAAGTAATCGGTTCAATGCATTCATATGGCGGCGGAATCGCAGCGGTTCCGCAAAAAAGAATGAGCATGCTGCATTTCTCCCGCGATGCGATTCCGCCGTGGAAAAACCCGCAGCATGTGCACAGCATTGCAGAATCCCATAGGCCATAATGAGTTGTATTGTGTAAGCGGTTTTGCCGCGGTTTCGCGGCGTTTCCGCCATGAAAAACCGCGGCAAAACCGCTAGGAATACGCAACGTGTGCACAGGCCCTCAGTCTCCCTCTCGTTCGTGCCTATTGAGTCCCAGTGGCAAGAGCTAGTCGAGACGACTGGAAATGGGTCAGGATGTAATGGATGGCCAGCAGTGTACTATATGTGCCTCGCTGCCCCCCTCAGCACTCCATAAGGCTTTGCTGGGAATCGCTTTTCTGTCCGTTGAATCTTAGATGGTTTCGTCCGCAGTCTGCTGAATACAGCATTCCTATGGTAAACCATTAAAGTCACCGTGGGCCTCAAAACCGATGGCTACCCTGACCTGGTTTGGCCCCCTGCTGAGGCGGTGTTCCAGGGTGTACCCACTGCCTCATGCTAGCAGTTACTTGGCGGTACAGGAGTTGAGTACCAGATGAGGGACAAAGATGGGCAAGCTGTCCTAAAAGGACATGACAAACTTTCCACCAGAGGTGATACCTCTGTTTGTACACCCCATACATCCGGACACGGCAATCCTGGAACAAGTTGGGCTCTGCAGCGTTTACATTCCTGCTGAAAGCCCAAGCCAGGAGAGGAATGCGAGCAGTCGGGGGGCAGAAGAAATGTTAACAAGACTGCCTTAAAGCATCTCTCAAATACCTGGGAGTCAACATTAAGGAATGGGAGAGGCTTGGCCTGGATTGCCTAGCTTGGAGAAGCAGGGTCACCCCAGGAGCATGTGCAGCTGAAGATAGGAGAATCTTTGAGGCAAAAAGAAAGTGATCTGTGCGCAAGGCAAAAGCGGTATCTACTATCCTGACCAGATCTAGTTACTTATGTCACGTATGTGGGCGAGCCTTCAGGTTCCAGAACGGCCTCATCAGTCACCTCTGGACCCACTGCCACAGATCCTGCTCTAAACCCTGAACTATGGTCATCTTTGCCTACGAAGGACCAACAGCATATATTACCGTATATTATTATTCATTGCCAGCTGGAAGGATGAAAGAAAATAAGAGATTTGTTTTACAGTATATCAATTTATTTATTTAAAAAAGTAATCCTGGACAAACCATTTTTTAAAATGCTCTTAACAGAAAAATGTATTTGTATCCAGACTGATCATTAACTGGCTACTAATCTCCAAAATTTCCATATTGAGCAAGGCTTTCTAATAGATGTTTAAATTAGATTTATTTAGTTTTGCAAATATAGACAGGAAATTCTAAATAAATATCCCATTTTACCTTCCCAGCTTTAGCGCATTTTACACAAAAATATATTAAACACTGAATATCACGCATGTATTTTTATGTAACATCCAGGGATCACTTTACTTTGGTGCTAAACTAGTTAATAATACTTCTTTTTGGTTTTTTAATCATAAGCCCCTCATGAAAGGAGTGATTATGTTGCATGAGTAATAGATTCTATTAGGCCCGCAAAACTGTGTTTTCATTGGAGTTAGGTGACACAAGAGCTGCAGGCTAGTAACTGAGGCCAGGCTCCAGGTTGAACCGCTTCCTCAGTCTGATTTTTCTTATGAAATATATATATATATATATATATATATATATATCTACAGTAGTGTGCAAAAGTATGAGGCAGGTTAGCAAAATTTTGCTAATTAAGAATGTTTTTAAAAATAGAAGTGTTAATAGTTTGGTTTTACAATTAATAAAATGTGAAGAGAATGAACAAATAGATTCGATTCCTCTAGGTACATTTACACAAAGTCAGGTGTATAATTATACCAAATAGGATAACGATCATCATCTTCATATGTACAGTCATGGCCAAAAGTTTTGAGAATGACACAAATATTATATTTTCACATGATCTGCTGCCCTCTGGTTTTTATGTGTGTTTGACAGATGTTTTTATCACAGACAGAAATATAATAATTGCAAACATATGAGTAACAAAAGCTTATATTGACAGTTAGAATGAGTTAATGCAGCAAGTCAATATTTGCAGTGTTGACCCTTCTTCTTCAGGACCTCTGCAATTCTCCCTGGCATGCTCTCAATCAACTTCTGGACCAAATCCTGACTGATAGCAGTCCATTCTTGTACAATCAATGCTTTCATTTTGTCAGAATTTTTAGGTTTTTGTTTGTCCACCCGTCTCTTGATGATTGACCACAAGTTCTCAATGGGATTAAGATCTGGGGAGTTTCCAGGCCATGGACCCAAAATCTCTATGTTTTGTTCCCTGAGCCATTTAGTTATCACCTTTGCTTTATGGCAAGGTGCTCCATCATGCTGGAAAAGGCATTGTTGATCGCCAAACTGCTCTTGGAGGGTTGGGAGAAGTTGCTCTTGGAGGACATTCTGGTACTATTCTTTATTCATGGCTGTGTTTTTAGGCAAGACCGTGAGAGAGCCGATTCCCTTGGCTGAGATGCAACCCACACATGAATGGTTTCAGGATGCTTAACAGTTGGCATGAGACAAGACTGGTGGTAGCGCTCACCTTGTCTTCTCCGAATGAGGCGTTTTCCTGATGTCCCAAACAATCGAAAAGGGGATTCATCAGAGAAAATAAACTTTACCCCAGTCCTCAGCAGTCCACTGCCTGTACCTTTTGCAGAATATCAGTCTGTCCATGATGTTTTTTCTGGAGAGAAGTGGCTTCTTTGCTGCCCTCCTTGAGACCAGGCCTTGGTCCAAGAGTCTCCGCCTCACAGTGCGTGCAGATACACTCACACCTGCCTGCTGCCATTCCTGAGCAAGCTCTGCACTGCTGGTAGCCCGATCCCGCAGCTGAAACACTTTTAAGAGACGGTCCTGGTGCTTGCTGGTTTTTCTTGGGCGCCCTGAAGCCTTTTTGGTAACAATGGAACCTCTCTCCTTGAAGTTCTTGATGATGCGATAGATTGTTGACTGAGGTGCAATCTTTCTAGCTGCGATACTCTTCCCTGTTAGGCCATTTTTGTGCATTGCAATGATGACTGCACATGTTTCTTTAGAGATAACCATGGTTAACAGAAGAGAAACAATGATGCCAAGCACCAGCCTCCTTTTAAAGTGTCCAGTGGTGTCATTCTTACTTAATCATGAGAGATTGATCTCCAGCCATGTCCTCATCAACACCCACACCTGTGTTAATGGAGCAATCACTGAAAAGAGGTTAGCTGGTCCTTTTAAGGCAGGGCTGTAATGATGTTGAAATATGTTTTGGGGGATAAAGTTCATTTTCTAGCCAAATATTGACTTTGCAAGTAATTGCTGTTAAGCTGATCACTCTTTATAACATTCTGGAGTATATGCAAATTGCCATTAGAAAAAGTGAAGCAGTAGACTTTGTAAAAAATATATTTGTGTCATTCTCAAAACTTTTGGCCATGACTGTAGGTTAAAACACAGTAATAAAGTGAAACAGAAACAGCTGTTTAGGAGGCTTAAGACTGGGTGAGGAACAGACAAACTCTGCTTCAATTGTAAGGTTGTGGAAGACAGTTTCATGTCACAGGTCATACACCATGAGAACACTGAACACAGCAACAAGATACAAGGTAGTTAGACTGCATCAAGGTATCTCCCAGGCAAATATTTCAAAACAAACTTGGGTTTCAAGATGTCCTGTTCAAGCTGTTTTGAAGAAGCATCAAGAAATGGGCAATGTTGAGGACCATAGATACAGTGGTCAGCCAATGAAACTTAGTGCAGCAGATGAAAGACACATCATGCTTGCTTTTCTTTGAAATTGGAAGATGTACAGCAGTGTCATCAGTTCAGCACTGTAAGCATCATAGATGTGCAGACAAATGGAAGCAGCAGGTGTTCTGGACGGGTGAGTCAAAATGTACAATATATAACTTTACCAGAAGGCAGTTTGTTTGCTGGAAAGAGGTACAATAATGTTTCTGCTGCCAACTATGAAGCATGATGCAGGTTCCTTGCAAATTTAGGGCTACATTTCAGCAAATGGAGATGAGGATTTAGTGAAACTAATGGTGTCTTCATTGCTGAGTAATACAGTGAAATAATTCTCCATCATGCAATATCATGAGGGAGGCAACTGATTGGCTCCAAATTTATTCTGCAGCAGGACAATGATCCCAAACACACAGCCAGTGTCATTAGGACCTATCATCAGCATAAAGAAGCACAAAGAGTCTATCCTCATGATTAAAAAGTATTAGGTGCAGATCGTGCACGGCACTTCTGAATGTTGGTGCGCAAGTAGGATATAATCCCTTCCAAGCGAGACCACTTCACTTGCACACCTTTCTAGTTCTCTCTTCCTGGACAATCTGTATTACTGAAGGTCAGATTTTATGATCAAATGTTTAATTTTCTGGATTGCTTAAATTTACAATAAAAATAATTTCTTATCTACTATCAAGTGCCAAGTCTTTTTACCAGAAAAGAAAAATGAGCAGTCCTGGAAGAGATGATATGGACACCATAGGTCAATGATCACAACGTCATGAAATCTGTATGTCATTAATAATAATAATAGTAATCTTTATTTATATAGAGCCAACATATTCCGCAGCGCTTTACAGTTTAACAGTTTCAAAACACAAGTCATAAGTAACAACGTTAACAATACAATAATTAAAGCAAAATAAGACGACCCTGCTCGTGAGAGCTTACAATCTACAATGAGGTGGGGGAATACAAAGTACAGGTGTGTATATACAATGGTGCATTTACAATGATGGTCCAGCAATCTTGAGGGAGTGAGGGATGGATGGAGATAGTGAATGGGCTACACACACACACTTACACATAGAATGAATTTGATTAGTGAACGTGATAGGCCGCTCTGAACAAATGTGTTTTGAGGGAGCGCCTGAAACCATGCAAATTGTGGATAGTCCTAATTTCTTGGGGTAGAGCATTCCAGAGGATTGGCGCAGCATGGGAGAAGTCTTGGAGTCGGGAGTGGGAGGTACGGATTAGTGCAGAGGTTAGTCGAAAGTCGTTTGCAGAGCGCAGCAGTCGGTTAGGCCGATGGATAGAAATGAGGGAGGAGATGTAGGGGGGTGCTGCACTGTGGAGAGCTTTGTGGGTGAGAATAAGTACTTTGAATTGGATCCTATAATGAATGGGCAGCCAGTGTAATGACTGGCGAAGAGCGGACGCGTCCGAGTACCGATTAGCCAGATGGATTACCCTGGCTGCTGCATTAAGGATGGACTGGAGAGGGGATATTCGAGTCATTACATGAAGGGACCAAAGCATTTGTGGAATTCTACATCTACAGAAGATATGTTGCTAATTCTCCAAGTTGTTTGGAACAACCTTCCTGCCACGTTCCTTAACCCCTCTCTGACATTAGACGTACTATCCCGTCCATAAAACCCGTGCCATTCTGCCCATGGACGGGATAGTACGTCATAGGCGATCAGCTGCGCTCCTGAGGGAGCGCAGCTAATCGCCGCCGGGTGTCAGCTGATTATCACAGCTGACACCCGTGACTGTGTGTCAGGAGCGGTCACGGACCGCTCCCGCACATTAACCCCTAGCACACCGCGATCAAACATGATCGCGGTGTACTGGGGGCACAGGGAAGCATCGCGCAGGGAGTGGGCTCCCTGCGCGCCCCCCTGAGACCCTCAGACCAGCGCGATGTGATCGCGCTGTTCTGAGGGCTTCCTCCCTCCCAGGACCCGGATCCAAGATGGCGCCGGGGTCCTGGAGGGAGGCGGCTTCCTCAGTGCCTGCTGAGAGCAGGCACTGAGAAGCCTGCTGCACTGCCTGAGCGATCGCTGGTGTGACAGTGTGCTGTGCACACTGTCACACCAGCGATTTGATAAAATACAGTGATGTCCCACCCTGGGACAAAGTAAAAAAGTTAAAAAAATAAAAATAAACATGTTATAAAAAAAAATCCAAAATAAATAATAAAAAAAAAAATATTCCCCAATAAATTCATTTCTTCCTGTAAATAAAAAAACAAAACAATAAAAGTACCCATATTTGGTATCGCCGCGTCCGTAACGACCCCCCCTATAAAACTGTCCCACTAGTTAACCCCTTTAGTGAACCCCTTAAAAAAAAAAAAAAAAAACGAAGCAAAAAATCAATGCTTTACCATCATACCGCCAAACAAAAAGTGGAATAACGCGCGATCAAAAAGACCGATATAAATAAACATGGTACTGCTGAAAACGTCATCTTGTCCCGCAAAAAACGAGCCGCCATACAGCATCATCAGCGAAAAAATAAAAAAGTTATAGCTCGCAGAATAAAGCGATGCAAAAATAATTATTTTTTATATAAAATTGTTTTTATTCTATAAAAGCGCCAAAACATAAAAAATGATATAAATGAGGTATCGCCATAATCGTACTGACCCGAAGAATAAAACTGCTTTATCAATTTTACCACACGCGGAACAATAAAAACGCCTCCCCCAAAAGAAATTCATGAATTGCTGATTTTTGTTCATTCTAACCTCCCAAAAATCAAAATAAAAAGCGATCAAAAAATGTCACCTGCTCAAAAATGGTACAAATAAAAACGTCAACTCATACCGCAAAAAATAAGACCTCACATGACTCTGTGGGCTAAAATATGCAAAAATTATAGCTCTCAAAATGTGGCGATGCAAAAAACTATTTTTGCAATAAAAAGCGTCTTTTAGCGTGACAGCTGCCAATCATAAAAACCCGCTATAAATAGTAAATCAAACCCCCCTTTATCACCCCATTAGTTAGGGAAAAATAATAAAATTAAAAAAATGTATTTATTTCCATTTTCCCATTAGGGTTAGGGTTAGGGTTGCGGCTAAAGTTAGGGTTAGGGTTGGCGCTAAAGTTAGGATTAGGGTTAGGGTTGGGATTAGGGTGTGTGTTAGGGTTAGGTTTGATGGTTAGGGTTGGGGTTAGGGTTGGAGTTAGAATTGGGGGGTTTCCGCTGTTTAGGCACATCAGGGGCTCTCCAAATGTGACATGGCGTCTGATCTCAATTCCAGCCAATTCTGCATTGAAAAAGTCAAACGGTGCTCCTTCACTTCTGAGCTCTGCCATGCGTCCAAACAGTAGTTTATCCCCACATATGGGGTATCAGCGTACTCTGGACCCCAAGAGTTATTGTGCAATTTGTCCTATTTCTTCTGTTACCCTTGGGAAAATAAAAAACTGGGGGCGAAAATATCATTTTTGTACAAAAAAATTATTTTTTTGTTTTTTACGGCTGTACATTATAAACTTCTGTGAAGCACTTGGGGTTTCATAGCGCTCACCACACACCTAGATAAGTTCCTTGTGGGGTCTATTTTCTAAAATGGGGTCACTTGTTGGGGATTTCCACTGTTTAGGCGCATCAGGGGCTCTCCAAATGCGACATGACGCCCCCAGACCATTCCATCAAAGTCTGCAATCCAAAACGTCACTACTTCCCTTCCGAGCCCCAACGTGTACCCATACAGTAGTTTTCTCCCACATATTGGGTATCAGCGTACTCAGGACAAATTGGACAACAACTTTTGGGGTCCAATTTCTCCTGTTACCCTTGTAAAAATAAAATATTGGGGCGAAAAAATCATTTTTGCAAAAAAAAAAAGGATTTTTTATTTTTACGGCTGTGCGTTATAAACTTCTGTGAAGCACTTCGGGGTTCAAAGTGCTCACCACACATCTAGATAAGTTCCTTGTGGGGTCTATTTTCCAAAATGGAGTCACTTGTGGGGGGTTTCCACTGTTTAGGCGCATCAGGGGCTCTCCAAATGCGACATGACGCACCCAGACCATTCCATCAAAGTCTGCAATCCAAAACGTCACTACTTCCCTTCCGAGCCCTGACGTGCGCCCATACAGTAGTTTTCTCCCACATATTGGGTATCAGCGTACTCAGGACAAATTGGACAACAACTTTTGGGGTCCAATTTCTCCTGTTACCCTTGTGAAAATAAAATATTGGGGGCGAAAAAATCATTTTTGTAAAAAAAAAAAAGGATTTTTTATTTTTACGGCTGTGCGTTATAAACTTCTGTGAAGCACTTCGGGGTTCAAAGTGCTCACCACACATCTAGATAAGTTCCTTGTGGGGTCTATTTGCCAAAATGGGGTCACTTGTGGGGGGTTTCCACTGTTTAGGTGCATCAGGGGCTCTCCAAATGTGACATGACGCCCCCAGACCATTCCATCAAAGTCTGCAATCCAAAACGTCACTACTTCCCTTCCGAGCCCGACGTGTGCCCATACAGTAGTTTTCGCCCACATATTGGGTATCAGTGTACTCAGGACAAATTGGACAACAACTTTTGGGTTCCAATTTCTTCTGTTACCCTTGTGAAAATAAAATATTGGGGGCGAAAAATCATTTTTGTAAAAAAAAAAAAAGATTTTTTATTTTACGGCTGTACGTTATAAACTTTAGTGAAACACCTGGGGGTTCAAAGTTCTCACCACACATCTAGATAAGTTCCTTGAGGGGTCTAGTTTCCAAAATGGTGTCATTTATGGGGGTTTCCACTGTTTAGGCAGATCAGGAGCTCTCCAAACACGACATGGCGTCCAGCCAATTCTGCGTTGAAAAAGTCAGACGGCGCTCCTTCCCTTCCAAACTCTGTCATGCACCCAAACAGTGGTTTACCCCCACATATGGGGTATCAGCGCACTCAGGACAAATTGCACAATAACTTTTGGAGTCTTGTTACCCTTGGAAAAATAAAAATTGGGGTGAAAAGATCATTTTTGTGGAAAAAATATGATTTTTAAATTTTACGGCTCTACGTTATAAACTTGTGTGAAGCACTTGGGGGTTCAAATTGCTCATCAAAAATCTAGATAAGTTCCTTAGGGGGTCTAGTTTCCCAAATGGGGTCATTTGTGGGGGGTTTCCACTGTTTAGGCACATCAGGGGCTCTCCAAATGCAACATGGCATCCAAACTCAATTCCAGCCAATTTTGGTTGGAAAAAGTCAAATGGTGCTCCTTCCATTCCGAGCTCTGCCGTGCGCCCAAACAGTGGTTCCCCCCCACATATGGGGTATCAGCGTACTCAGGACAAATTGTACAACAACTTATGTGGTCCAATTTCTCCTGTTACCCTTGGGAAAATAAAAAAATAGTGACTAAAAGATAATTTTTGTGGGAAGAAAATAGGATTTTTTATTTTCATGCCCGGGCATTATAAACTTGTGTGAAGCACTTGGGGTTCAAAGTGCTCACCAAAGATCTAGATAAGTTCCTTAGGGGGTCTAGTTTCCAAAATGGGGTCACTTGTGGGGGGTTTCCACTGTTTAGGCTCATCTGGGGCACTGCAAACGGAACATGACCCCCATTAACGTCTGCATTCCAAAACGTTACTACTTCCTTTCCAAGCCCTGCCGTGCGCCCAAACAGTTTCCCCCCCCCACATATGGGGTATCAGCGTACTCAGGACAAATTGGACAACAACTTTTGGGGTCCAATTTCCTTGGGAAAATTCAAAAATTTGGGACTAAAAAATCATTTTTGTGGAAAATTTTTTTTTTTTTTTTTTCACACCCAGGCTTTATAAACTTTTGTGAAACAGTTGAGGGTTCAAAGTGCTCACAACAGATCTAGATAAGTACCTTAGGGGGTCTAGTTTCCAAAATGGTGTCACTTGTGGGGGGTTTCCACTGTTTAGGCGCATCAGGGGCTCTCCAAACGCGACATGGCATCCAATCTAAATTCCAGCCAATTTTAGTTTGAAAAAGTCAAACGTCGCTCCTTCCCTTACGAGCTCTGCCGTGTGCCCAAACAGTGGTTTTCCCCCACATATGGGGTATTGGCGTACTCAGGAGAAATTGCATAACAACGTTATCTGTCCATTTTCTCCTTTTACCCTTGTGAAAATAAAAAAAAAGTTTGTAAAAGATAATTTTTGTGGCTAAAAAGTAAAATATTCATTTTTTCCTTCCACGTTGCTTTAGTTACTGTGAAGCACCTGAAGGGTTAATAAACTTCTTGAATGTGGTTTTGAGTACCTTGAGGGGTGCAGTTTTTAGAATGGTGTCACTTTTGGGTATTTTCTGCCATATAGACCCCTCAAAGTGACTTCAAATGTGAGGTGGTCCCTAAAAAAAATGGCTTTGTAAATTTTGTTGTAAAAATGAGAAATCGCTGGTCAACTTTTAACCCTTATAACTTCCTAACAAAAAAAAATGTTGGTTCCAAAATTGTGCTGATGTAAAGTAGACATGTGGGAAATGTTATTTCTTAACTATTTTGTGTGATATATTTCTCTGTTTTAAGGGAATAAAAATTCAAAGTTTGAAAATTGCAAAATTTTCGCCATATTTGCGTTTTTTTCAAAAATAAACGCAAGTTATATCGAAGAAATTTTACCACTAACATGAAGTACAATATGTCACGAGAAAACAATCTCAGAATCGCGAAGATCCGTTGAAGCGTTCCAGAGTTATAACCTCATAAAGAGACAGTGGTCAGAATTGTAAAAATTGGCCCGGTCATTAACGTGCAAACCACCCTTGGGGGTGAAGGGTTAAAAAACTGTTTGCCAGTGTACCAAGGATAATTGATGCTTTATTGCTATTTTGAAAGTAAAAGGTGGTCACATATTGATTTGATTTGGATTTCGCTTTTGGTTATTTACTTTACATTTTTATACTGCATTTGACACTGTGCATCACCAGCTCCTCCTCATTGTGCTTTGCTATATCAGGCTCAAGGACACTGTTCTCTCCTGGTTGTCATCCTACCTCTCTGACCGCTCCTTCACTTTTTTTGCTAGCTCCTCTTCCTATCCCCTTACTGTCAAGGTTCCATCCTAGGCCCCCTCCTTATCTTCTTGAATACCGCCCCTACTGCATAAACAATCAGTAGATTTGGTTTTCAGTACCATTTGGATGCTGATGACACCCAAATATACACATTGTCTCCTGACATCACGCCTGCATTACTACAAAATACCAGTGATTGTCTTTCTGATGCCTCTAACATTATGTCTTCCCTCTATCTAAAACTGAATGTCAAAAACTGAACTCCTTGTGTTTCCTCCTCCCACTAACCTACCTATGCCCAATATTGCCATTTCCATGTGTGGCTCCACCATTACTCCCTTACTCCCCAACAACTTGCCCATCATGGTGTCATTTTTGATTCAGATATTTCCTTCACTCCCCACATCCAATCACTCACCCACTCATGTCACCTACACCTCAAAAACATCTCCAGAATTCAACCTTTTCTTACCTTCGACTCAGCAAATTCTCTTACTGTTGCTCTTATTCATTCTTGTCTGGACTATTGCGACTTTCTACTAATTGGTCTCCCTCTTACTAAACTCTCCCCTCTCCAATCCGGCCTTAATACAGCAGTCAGGACCATATTCCTTTCCAACTGTTACACCAATGCCTCTACCCTGCGCCAGTTGTTGCACTGGTTGCCCATCCGATACAGAGTTCAATTTAAACTTATCACTCTCACCCACAAAGTGCTTCATGGTTCTGCACCACCCTACTTCTCCTCCTTTATCTCTGTCTACTACCCTACCTGTGCCATCCGTTCTGCTAATGACTTAAAAGTAAAATCCTCAATAATCCGAACCTCCCATTGCCATCACCAAGACTTCTCGCGTGCTGCGCCAGTTCATTGGCATGCACTACCCAGGACAATTCAATTAATCCTTAATACCCACAGTTTTAAGCATGGCCTAAAAGCACATTTCTTTAAACTGGAAATCGCCCCACCGTACTTATCTGTCCCCGTTTTGCTCATACAAAACTTTCTTCAAAATCATGACCCTCGTAGCATCTGTTTACACACCCTCCATGCACATAATAGCTCTCTGTGTCTGTAGTGTACACATACTGGCTGGTGACCGGTTCTTGCAGCATTAAGTGCATACCCTATTTAGTATATTATGGCCGTATTGTACAATATAAGCACATTTAATTATTTACCTTTCGTGTCTCCCTTTCTCCTCATTGATTGTAGCTTGTGAGCTGGGCCCTCACTCCTTTTGGAATGCGAGTTGTGTTATTCTGTAATAACATAGTAACATAGTTAGCAAGGCTGAAAAAGACATTTGTCCATCCAGTTCAGCCTATATTCCGTCAGAATAAATCCCCAGATCTACGTCCTTCTAAAGAACCTAATAACTGTAAGATACAATATTGTTATGCTCCAGGAAGACATCCAGGCCTCTCTTGAACCCCTCGACTGAGTTCGCCATCACCAACTCCTCAGGCAAGGAATTCCAGATTCTCACTGCCCTAACAGTAAAGAATCCTCTATGTTGGTGGAAAAACCTTCTCTCCTCCAGATGCAGAGAATGCCCCCTTGTGACCGTCACCTTCCTTGGTGTAAACAGATCCTCGGATATTTGTATTGTCCCCTTATATATTTATACATGGTTATTAGATCGCTCCTCAGTCGTCTTTTTTCTAGACTAAATAATCCTAATTTTGCTAATCTCTCTGGGCATTGTAGTTCCCCCGTCCCCTTTATTAATTTTGTTGCCCTCGTTTGTACTCACTCTAGTTCCATTATATCCTTCCTGAGCACCGAGCACTTGTTTGTACAAGTCTCCTCTAAAATTGTAAAGTGCTGCGGAATATGTTGGCGCTATAAAAAGAAAAATTATTATTATAATAAACTATTAACATTTTTATTTTTTTACAGCATTGTTACTTTGCAGCATTTTTTCCTCACCTGCGTCTAACTTTTGCCCAGTTCTGTACATAATAGATAGATGCTGTAGATAGATAGATATGCATAGCAAAAAGTAATAAAATGTAACATGATTATATTATCTAACTACAGAATGTGAAAAACCTTATTCAGCTCACACTAACCCTTGATGTTTCAGGTGATTTGTAATCCAAGAATCAGTCTTTAGTTGAAGGAGTTGAAATAGGACCGTATAATATTTGTAACAGTTCGCTTCACTTCCCAGATAACAGTTTGTGGACATTATATTACCATTTACCAAATGTAGGAAATGGACTGACAACTCGCTAGATGTGTGTGTGTGTGTGTGTATATATATATACAGGTCCTTCTCAAAATATTAGCATATAGTGCTAAATTTCATTATTTTCCATAATGTAATGATTACAATTAAACTTTCATATATTTTAGATTCATTACACACCAACTGAAGTTTGTCAGGTCTTTTATTGTTTTAATAGTGATGATTTTGGCATACAACTCCTGATAACCCAAAAAACCTGTCTCAAAAAATTAGCATATCAAGAAAAGGTTCTCTAAACGACCTATTACCCTAATCTTCTGAATCAACTAATTAACTCTAAACACATGCAAAAGATTCCTGAGGCTTTTAAAAACTCCCTGCCTGGTTCATTACTCAAAACTCCCATCATGGGTAAGACTAGCGACCTGACTGATGTCAAGAAGGCCATCATTGACACCCTCAAGCAAGAGGGTAAGACCCAGAAAGAAATTTCTCAATAGGCTGTTCCCAGAGTGCTGTATCAAGGCACCTCAATGGGAAGTCTGTTGGAAGGAAACAATGTGGCAGAAAACGCTGTACAACGAGAAGAGGTGACCGGACCCTGAGGAAGATTGTGGAGAAAGGACCGATTCCAGACCTTGGGGGACCTGAGGAAGCAGTGGACTGAGTCTGGTGTAGAAACATCCAGAGCCACTGTGCACAGGCGTGTGCAGGAAATGGGCTACAGGTGCCGCATTCCCCAGGTAAAGCCACTTTTGAACCATAAACAGCGGCAGAAGCGCCTGACCTGGGCTACAGAGAAGCAGCACTGGACTGTTGCTAAGTGGTCCCAAGTACTTTTTTCTGATGAAAGCAAATTTTGCATGTCATTCGGAAATCAAGGTGCCAGAGTCTGGAGGAAGACTGGGGAGAAGGAAATGCCAAAATGCCTGAAGTCCAGTGTCAAGTACCCACAGTCAGTGATGGTATGGGGTGCCATGTCAGCTGCTGGTGTTGGTCCACTGTGTTTCATCAAGGGCAGGGTCAATGCAGCTAGCTATCAGGAGATTTTGGAGCACTTCATGCTTCCATCGGCTGAAATGCTTTATGGAGATGAAGATTTCATTTTTCAGCACGACCTGGCACCTGCTCACAGTGCCAAAACCACTGGTAAATGGTTTACTGACCATGGTATTACTGTGCTCAATTGGCCTGCCAACTCTCCTGACCTGAACCCCATAGAGAATCTGTGGGATATTGTGAAGAGAAAGTTGAGAGACGCAAGACCCAACACTCTGGATGAGCTTAAGGCCGCTATCGAAGCATCCTGGGCCTCCATAACACCTCAGCAGTGTCACAGGCTGATTGCCTCCATGCCACGCCGCATTGAAGCAGTCATTTCTGCAAAAGGATTCCCGACCAAGTATTGAGTGCATAACTGAACTTTATTATTTGATGGTTTTTTTGTTTGTTTTTAAAAAACACTTTTATTTTATTGGATGGTTGAAATATGTTAATTTTTTGAGACAGGTTTTTTGGGTTATCAGGAGTTGTATGCCAAAATCATCAGTATTAAAACAATAAAAGACCTGACAAATTTCAGTTGGTGTGTAATGAATCTAAAATATATGAAAGTTTAATTCTAATCATTACATTATGGAAAATAATGAAATTTAGCACTATATGCTAATTTTTTGAGAAGGACCTGTATATGTATATATAATAAACATGGTATTTTGGAAATATTATATATATATACATCTGTATGTATTCCTATATAATCTTTACTCTTTTCTGTATATTAGAATAATTTGTTCAGAATGCTAGAATCTCAGTTTCATATTTTACTATATAAGCAAAATGTCTAATTTTTGTTTAGATTACAAAGGCGAACTAAAAAAAATATCTATTTCTTACACAGGTTCTGAATGTTTGTGTATGTGAAGAATTCGAGAGTATCGCCAGACTGCCTGGTGTGAAACCATTACAATGCAGCATGTTACATATACAGGAAAATCATCGCATACGCTTGTATTCAGTGTTCATTTTCCAGATGATTAAAAGAATTCTATATGGAAATAAATCTGTAATTCCTTCCCTTCTGAAAGCACTGCAGTGTAGTATAGCACAGTCCCAGCAGAATGTTGCACTGTTGGTGATCACACCAATATAGTAATTTCTCTGTAGTATAAAGTTCATGTGTATATCACCAGATTTTGATAAATTAAATACACTGAGCGTATAAATGTCTTCAGGGCAGTGTCCAGATCCTCATTTATTTAGTGTTCTGAAGCCAAAAATTACAATGTGAACAGTATATTCTCTTAGATATGTCTTTTCAAGTGAAAATTAAGTAAACATTTTCACAAAGTTTGCTGTGTAAAGTGGTATTAGATATTTTAGATGTTTGTACGGTTACTGAAGTACAATTAAAGGCATTTCACAAGTTTTTAAACTTTTGACAAATACATCAAGTTTATACAAAATCTCGCCCTGGCATGCTAAAGATGAGGGTCAGTGCCAGATCCTGACTAATGGCAACCCAACCTACTGTTCGTTAATCAGTATTTGGAGTTTATCACAATTTGTGTTTTTATTTGTCCACCTGCTTTTTAAGAACTAACCACAAGTTCTCAATGGAATTAGAAACTAGATCATTTCCTGGTCACGGACCCAATACTTAAAATGTTTTGTTCACCGAGCCACTTGTCACATGGTGCTCCATCATGGTGGAAAAAGCATTGTTCATCACCATCTTGCTCCTACATTGTTGGGAGAAGTTGCTCTTGGAGGCTGTTTAGATACCATTCATGGCAGTGTTCTTAGGCAAAAATGCGAGTAAGCCCCCTCCAATGAAAAGTAACACCATACATACAAAGGTATCAACTTGCTTTACTGTTGGCATGACACAGGACTCATGGTAGCACTCACCTTATCCTATCTGGACAATTATTCTTCCAGATGTCCCAGTCTGAAGGGGGCTTCATCATAGAAAATAACATTACCCCAGTCCTCTGCAGTCCAATCCCTGCATTTCCTACAGAATCTCAGTCTATCTTTGATGTTTTTCTTGGAGAGAATTGGCTCCTTTGCTGCCCTTTTTTTACACAAGGCCAGCAAGCAATAGCCTTTGCCTCACAGTTCCTTTAGATGCACTGATACCTGCTTGCTGCCATTCCTGAGCAAGCTACGCACTAGTGTTTAGTGATGAACGAGTGTGCTGCTAGACAGCCTGAATACATGTGGGATTCCTAACAAACAGGCAATCCCTTAATGTGTTCAGGCTGTCTAGCAGCTGCAAATCATGCAGCTACGGGGACTCAGACATAATTTACGAGCACGCCCAAGATACTCGGAGAACACCCGAGCCTGCTCAGAAAACTCGAGTAACGAGCACACTCACTCATCACTACTAGTGTTGAACCGATTCCATAGCTAAATACTCTTTAGGAGATGTCCCAGCACTTGCTGGACTTCCTTAGGTGCCATGAAGCCTTCTTCACATTATAAGAACCTCTGTCTTTGAAGTTCTTCATGATCCGATAAATGATTCACTAAGGGGCAATATTTTAAGAAGCAATGTTCTTATAAAGGCTTTTGATGCAAATCAATGATGACTGCATGTGTTTCATAAAATCATAGAGTTGGAAGGGACCTCCAAGCTCAATGCAGGATTCACTAAACCATCTCAGACAGATGTCTGTTCAGCCTCTGAAGACTTTCATTGAAGAACTCACCACCTCTTCTTCCATTCATTGATCATCCTCACTGTAAAAGTTTTTTCTAATATCTAATCTGTATCTTCTCCGTTTCAGTTTCATTCCATTGCTTCTCGTATTTCTATGTGCAAATGAGAATAAGGATGATCTCTCTAAATATGACATCCCTTCAGATATTTGTAGACCGTTATTAAGTCTCCTCTTAGCCTTCTTTTTTGCAAGCAAAGCATTCCCAGAACCTTTAACTGTTCACATATTTTGCAGTTCGCTCACTATCCTGTTATCTCTTCTCTGAACTTGCTCCAGTTTTACAATGTCTTTTTTTTAAATATAATACTCAGAACTAGACACAGTATTCCAGATGAGGTCTGACCAAGGAGGAGTAAAGGGGGATAATTACTTCACGTTATCTAGACTCTATGCATCTCCTACTGCATTCTAGAACTTTGTTTTCTGCATCACACTGTTGACTCATGTGCAGTCATGTGTGATCTATTAGTACACTCAAGTCTTTTCCACACGTGCTGTTGCTTAATTTTCTTACTACCATTCTGTAAATGTAATATTTGTTTTTCTTGCCCAGATATAGAATCTTGCATCTTTCCTTGGAGGTAACCATGGTTAACAGAAGAAAACAATGATTTCAAGCACCAGCTCCTTTTTAAAGAAAGCAGTCTATACTTACAATTCAATTAGCATGACAGAGTGATATAAGCTACCCTGTCCTTGTTAACACTTTCTTCTGAGCTAATGAGATCACTGAAATGATTTAAACAGTTCATTTTGCGGCTCTGCTGAAATTCACAGGAAATGTGTTTTTTTGTGATTAAGGTAATTTTCATGGTAAGGAATATTTTTGCAATTCATTTGATCACTCTTTATAACAATTTAGATTTAAGGCAAACTGTGAAAAACAAATTTGTGTCAGTTTTAAAACTTTTGGCAATGACTGTAGTAAGTGCTCTAATGCTTTTGACTTTACGTAGGGTTTCTCAAATCAATGGCAGTCTGCTTAGGATATTGTGTTACATTTTTAGAAATCACATCTCCTTATGTAGTTGCAAAAATTTCTCATGTACAGTACAGACCAAAAGTTTGGACACACCTTCTCATTCAAAGATTTTTCTGTATTTTCATGACTTTGAAAATTGTAGAATCACACTGAAGGCATCAAAACTATGAATTAACACATGTGGAATTATACAATACACTTTACAAAAAAGTGTGAAACAACTGAAAATATGTCTTATATTCTAGGTTCTTCAAAGTAGCCACCTTTTGCTTTGATTACTGCTTTGCACGCAGAAAAGGTGACGGATGGACTCTACATGCCTGGTTCCCACCGTGAAGCATGGAGGAGGTGGTGTGATGGTGTGGGGGTGCTTTGCTGGTGACACTGTTGGGGATTTATTCAAAATTGAAGCATACTGAACCAGCATGGCTACCACAGCATCTTGCAGCGGCATGCTATTCCATCAGGTTTGCGTTTAGTTGGACCATCATTTATTTTTCAACAGGACAATGACACCAAACACACATCCAGGCTGTGTAAGGGCTATTTAACCAAGAAGGAGAGTGTTGGGGTGCTACGTCAGATGACCTGGCCTCCACAGTCACCAGACCTGAACCCAATCGAGATGGTTTGGGGTGAGCTGGAACGCTCACGGCTTCAATTTTAAATAAATCCCCAACAGTGTCACCAGCAAAGCACCCCCACACCAACACACCACCTTCTCCATGCTTCACGGTGGGAACCAGGCATGTAGAGTCCATCCGTTCACCTTTTGTGCGTGCAAAGTAGTAATCAAAGCAAAAGGTGGCTACTTTGAAGAACCTAGAATATAAGACATATTTTCAGTTGTTTCACACTTTTTTATAAATTGTAATGTATAATTCCACATGTGTTAATTCATAGTTTTGATGCCTTCAGTGTGATTCTACAATTTTCATAGTCATGAAAATACAGAAAAATCTTTGAATGAGAAGGTGTGTCCAAACTTTTGGTCTGTACTGTATATAGTTAGGCTACAGGTTTTGTTTCTCCAATGAGTTTTCAGTTGAATGTAAATCATGCACGTAGCTCAGATTCACTTCACACTGTCTATTCTAAGACAGGTTTGGGTTTACAGACTATAGACTTGTTCAGAAGCTATATATGGCTGAAACTAATTCTGTTACTCCTCATCTTAAGACATATTTTTGTATTTCAGATCATTGTTTTGATGCATACCTCAATTATACTCCAGCCTAATGACAAATGACTGGAGGTTCCGCTGAAGAATTTATATAAAGTCAAAAGCAAAAATACAAAAAAAAAGTCACAGCAGAAAAAAGGCAGCGATATCTACCAACACGGGTCACAAAACAAATGCACTTACAGGATGCAGCAGACCCCCTTGATAAAGGCGAAGGCAACATAGGCGCCAAATACTGATGAAACAACCACTCACAAACTACCAATTCATGGAGGGGTGGTTGCTTAGTTTTAGACTTACACAAGGATAAGGCTTGTATAGGGCATCAGGTACACATATGTAATGCACTGAGTCCGGCTTACAGTGGTGGCCAAAAGTATTGGCACCCCTGCAATTCTGTCAGATAATACTCAGTTTCTTCCTGAAAATGATTGCAAACACAAATTCTTTGATATTATTATCTTCATTTAATTTGTCTTCAATGGAAAAACACAAAAAGAATTGACCTAAAGCCAAATTGGATATAATTCCACACCAAACCTAAAAAAGGGGGTGGACAAAAGTATTGGCACTGTTTGAAAAATCATGTGATGCTTCTCTAATTCGTGTAATCACCAGCACCTGTAACTTACCTGTGGCACCTAACAGGTGTTGGCAATAACTAAATCACACTTGCAGCCAGGTAACATGGATTAAAGTTGACTCAACCTCTGTCCTGTGTCCTTGTGTGTACCACATTGAGCATGGAGAAAAGAAAGAAAACCAAAGAACTGTCTGAGGACTTGAGAAACCAAATTGTGAGGAAGCATGAGCAATCTCAAGGCTACAAGTCCATCTCCAAAGACCTGAATGTTCCTGTGTCTTCTGTGCGCAGTGTCATCAAGAAGTTTAAAGCCCATGGCACTGTGGCTAACCTCCCTAGATGTGGAAGGAAAAGAAAAATTGACGAGAGATTTCAACGCAAGATTGGTGGATGGTGGATAAAGAACCTCGACTAACATCCAAACAAGTTCAAGCTGCCCTGCAGTCCGAGGGTACAACAGTGTCAACCTGTACTGTCCTGTCGGCGTCTGAATGAAAAGGGACTGTATGGTAGGATACCCAGGAAGACCCCACTTCTTACCCGAGACATAAAAAAGCCAGGCTGGAGTTTGCCAAAACTTACCTGAGAAAGCCTAAAACGTTTTGGAAGAATGTTCTCTGGTCAGATGAGACAAAAGTCGAGCTTTTTGGGAAAAACCATCAACATAGAGTGTACAGGAAAAAAAAGGCATTCAAAGAAAAGAACACGGTCCCTACAGTCAAACATGGCGGAGGTTCCCTGATTCCCTGATGTTTTGGGGTTGCTTTCCTGCCTCTGGCACTAGACTGCTTGACCGTGTGCATGGCATTATGAAGTCTGAAGACTACCAACAAATTTTTCAGCATAATGTATGGCCCAGTGTGAGAAAGCTGGGTCTCCCTCAGAGGTCATGGGTCTTCCAGCAGGACAATGACCCAAAACTCACTTCCAAAAGCACTATAAAATGGTTTGAGAGAAAGCACTGGAGACTTCTAAGGTGGCCAGCAATGAGTCCAGACCTGAATCCCATAGAACACCTGTGGAGAGATCTCAAAATGGCAGTTTGGAGAAGGCACCCTTCAAATATCAGGGACCTGGAGCAGTTTGCCAAAGAAGAATGGTCTACAATTCCAGCAGAGCATTGTAAGAAACTCATTGATGGTTACCGGAAGCGGTTGTTCGCAGTTATTTTGGCTAAAGGTTGTGCAACTAAGTATTAGGCTGAGGGTGCCAATAATTTTGTCTGGCCCATTTTTGGAGTTTTGTGTGAAATGATCAAGGATTTGATTTTTGCTTCATTCTCTTGTGTTTTTTCCTGGCAAGCAAATTAAATGAAGATAAAAATAGCAAATAATTTGTGATTGCAATCATTTTCAGGAAGAAACTGAGTATTATCTGACAGAATTGCAGGGGTGCCAATACTTTTGGCCACCACTGTATGTCATATTAGTGATGCCCATGCTATTAGATCAGGCTGCCTGCCCAGCATTATATAAGTGCACCCTCAGGGTGCATGAATTGGTAGGTGCACATTAATTGGTAGTCGAGTGGTTGCTTCATCAGTATTTTGTGCCCATGTTGCCTCTGTGTTTATCAAGGGGGGTCTGCTGCATCATGGTAGTGCATTAATTTTGTGACCTGTGTTTAAATATGACTGCCTTTGTTTTTTGGTATCTTTTAAAAGAATATATCCGTGGTAATTCAGGAAAATTCATTCAGAGATGTCAAGTTGTTTAGCTCCTAATGTAGCAAAGCATTTCCTCATGATCACACACTGCCACCAATACATTCATATTGTGAAATATTATATCTGCATTACCAGATAAAAAAAATCCTTGTTTTGCAAAGATTTTTATATATCAGGTATTAGAGCAGTATCCCTAGTGCTTTGAGGGTCTCCCCAGGTTGTTTTGCATATGTGAGACGATAATGTTACTCTCGTAAGACTTCACTTTCCGAATTGCTACAATCACATCTGTCATTTTTGTCAAATATCTTTCTTAGCCCATGTTGTGAAGTCAGAAAACGCTGCATAGTAATGCAATACAAGTACAAAATACACAGCCATTCTGCTCTGATTATAGCATATTTTCTGCATTTCCCTCTTTGTAATGCATTTTTGATGTATTTTTTAGTGTGGAAATGCTGGGATTCTTCAGTTAAGGACCCTATTTCATTTTTTTACATGCATTTTTTTCTAGGCTCCCTAAAGAAGCTAATAGAGAAAAAAAATGCACCAAAAAAGCTGATATACCGTATATAGAAACCTCTACAAATGTGTAGTGTATACAAGTTTTCACATGCACTTTGCTTTAATTTTTAAATGCAAAATTTCTGCACAAAAAAAAAAACTGGAAAAAAATTAATGTTTACACTACATGGGAGCATGGCCTTAAAGTGGAGCCATCAACTCTTGGTGGGTTGTTTGTGACCTTCTAGAGGAGTTGATCCTACACCCTTGTAGCAGTGAAGCTATCACGAGAAACCGCTAGGTGGGCACTTACCAGCGGTTTCAGCAGCTCTGACAGTGGGAGCCCGGCGCCTCCGACGGCCTGTGACAGCGTTACTCACAGCGCCTGAGTGCTGGGCAAGATGATAGCAATACAGCAGAGCTGGAGTGAGCAGAACACCAAGTGGTGAGTGTACTGCCAGGACCTGCGGTCATGTGACCCCAGGGGGCGGAGCTTAGCGTCCTGTAGCTGGGGATGAGTGCAGGGAGCTACAGGGACCCTGGAGAATGCAAAGGGGGTCACCGGACACCAGGGAGAGGACGGAGAACCAGAGGGAGACGGAATCCAAGACAAGCCGAGGTCAGTAAACGTGAGAGACAACGCAGTACACAAGGAGCAGGCTAATAAAGAATAGTCAGGGACGTGGCAGGAGTCAGAAAACCAGAGAAGCATATACACAGTACAGAATCAAGAGGCAAAATCACAACGGGAAACAGAACCGGGTCAGAACCATACAAGCAAGCTAGAACACAGGCACAAGGCACAGGCAAACAGGGGTCAAAACACTCAGCCAAGGGCAAAAGTATAACTGACGGGGATTGGAGCTTCCTAGGGCTATAAGAAGCTCTCCCCGAACCAAAGAGAGGCCATAATAATAAACCCCAGGTGTGCAGGTCAGAGCCTGCACTAGGATCAAGACATTAACCCCTGGTGTGCAGGCCAAACCTGCACTGGGATCATGACAGTACCCCCCTCTCAACGGGGGGTGTTGTGAATAGGCTGGAAATGAGTTCTGAGCAGAAGCTCCCTCTGGTGGTTACAAACGGTACTGGACTGTCCAGTGAAGATTGTGAGGATTGGGAATCAGGTGATACTGACTGGCCTTATATAAGGGAGTCGCCTTCCCATCAGGGTTGCCGGTGGTCAATTATTCTGGTCTCAATCCTTGATTCCTGTTTCCTTGGTAGCCTGCTGTGTCGTGTCTGAATCTCCTGCTAACAGATAAGACATTTTCTTCTTTTTGTTTTTGTGCTTGATTTTTGCATTTTGTTCTGCACTTCTGTGGGGGCCTTCAGGGTCCCCTCTGGGGGCTTTTTGCCCTCTCAGTTCAGTTCAGCCACTGATGTTTGTACATTTGCTTTTTCCAGTTTTTTCAGTGGCTGCTGTTTTGTTTTTGGTTACACCAGAGAACTAATTTAGGTGGTAGAGGTTGTGTGATCTCAGGTGTTTTTGAAATTAGTAGAGTTGGTGCTTTTCAGGGTTTTTTGGGATTGCAGTAAGTGCCCTTCCTATCCTTTTCTATTTAGTAAGTTTGGGCCCCAGCGTTTGCTCATACTATTTTCTGTCTGTGTCAGTATTTCTTCTTGTCTAACCGCCATTACATGTTTGGGGGCTTTCTATGTTCTTTGGGGATCTGCTCCGGGGCAGATAGCTTTCCTCTTTCTATCTTTAGGTGTAGTTAGTTTCTCAGGCTGTGACGAGGCGTCTAGGACCAACGTAGGAACGCTCCACGGCTGGCTCTAGTTGTGGTGGTTAGTCAGGGTACTGCAATCTCATAGTTTCCAACTGCTCTGGTGTATTTCCTTTTTGCCTGCTCTCCTCAGCTACCAAATCATAACAGTATCACCGGCCTAAACTGAAAATTATATGGTACTCACAGAAGGGAAAAATATTGTGGAAAGAAAAAAGTTGTCAGAGATTTTTTTTTTTTTTTTTCTGTTTGTTGCATTTTTTTTCCCCCTCTGTATCTCTGGGTGCTGAGGAGGATTTTTTTCTCTCTCAATGCAGTTTGCACAGTTGTCTGGCCGTGTGGATCAGCTTGCCACTGAAGTTCGGAGTATTGCTACCTATCTTGCTAGGTTGCCTGTTGTGGAACCTAGGATTCCCATGCCAGATTTGTTTTTAGGGGATCGAGCTAAGTTTCTGAATTTCAAAAATAACTGTAAATTGTTTTTTGCCTTAAAATCTAAGTCCTCAGGGAACGCAGCGCAGCAGGTTCAAATTGTCATCTCTCTCCTGCGCGGCGACCCTCAGGATTGGGCTTTTTCCCTGACACCTGGGGATCCTGTTTTGAGTGATGTTGATGCATTTTTTCAGGCTTTGGGGTTATTGTACGATGAGCCTAATGTCACTGATCAAGCTGAAAAAACTTTGTTGGCATTAAGTCAGGGGCTTGAGGACGCTGAGTTATACTGTCAGAGATTCCGTAGGTGGGCAGTCCTGACCAAATGGAATGACGACGCTTTGGCAGCTCTTTTTCGGAAGGGACTGTCAGATAATGTAAAGGATGTTATGGTGGGATTCCCTGTTCCCTCTGGTCTCAATGATTCTATGTCATTAGCGATTCAAATTGACAGACGTTTGCGTGAGCGGAAAGGTATGCGTGGAATAATGTTGCCTTGTGAACCTGCTTCTGAATCCATGCAGTGTGATAGAGTGGTTTCTGGGGCACAGCGTCATGAATTTCGAAAGCGCAATGGGTTATGTTTCTACTGTGGTGATGCCTCTCATGCTATTTCAGTCTGCCCTAAGCGGGGAAGACGTTTTGCACGCTCAGTTGTCTTGGGTAGTGTTCAGACTAAGTTTTTATTAACTGTTACCCTGATATGCTCTCTGTCCTCATTTTCTGCTCAGGCTTTTGTTGATTCTGGAGCAGCTATTAACCTGATGGATTTTGATTTTGCTAAACGTTGTGGGTTTCCCTTGATACCCCTACGGAAGTCTATTCCCCTACTGGGGATCGATTCTACCCCTTTGGCTGAGAATAAACCTCAGTTCTCTACTCAGGTGATAATGAGGGTAGAACCTGATCATCAGGAGAGTTGCAAATTTTTGGTTCTGTATAATCTGCATGACATTATCGTACTGGGTTTCCCTTGGTTACAGTCTCATAATCCTGTTTTGGATTGGAAATCTGTGTCTGTTACCAGTTGGGGCTGCCAATGTGTTAATACCAACACTCCTGTTTTTTCTGCCTCCCCCCAGGCTCAGGATGTTCCTGACTTTTTGATTGATTTTTCTGATGTGTTTAGCGAAAGTAAATCTGCATCCTTACCTCCCCATAGGAGCTATGACTGCGCTATTGAATTAGTGCCTGGTAGTAAATTACCTAAAGGTCGCCTTTTTAACTTGTCTGTACCTGAACATGACGCTATGCGGTCTTATATCAAGGAGTCATTGGAGAAGGGTCATATCAGACCATCCTCTTCACCCTTAGGTGCCGGTTTTTTCTTTGTGGCCAAAAAGGATGGTTCATTAAGGCCGTGTATTGATTATCGTCTCTTGAACAATATTACTGTGAAATATCAATATCCTTTACCCTTGATCTCTGATCTGTTTTCCAGGGTGAAAAACGCTACTTGGTTTACCAAGCTTGACCTCAGGGGGCATATAACCTTATTCGCATTAAGCACGGGGATGAATGGAAGACGGCATTTAATACCCCTGAAGGGCATTTTGAGTACCTTGTGATGCCCTTGGGCTCACTAATGCTCCTTCTGTCTTCCAGTCCTTCATGAATGACATTTTCAGGGATTTTGTGGATAAATTTCTGATTATTTGGATGATATCTTGATTTTTTCCAATGACTGGGACTCTCATGTAAAACATGTTCGGACTGTGTTCCAGATTTTGAGAGAGAATGCTCTGTATGTGAAGGGATCAAAGTGTCTTTTTGGCGTTCAGAGGATCTCATTTCTGGGATTCATTTTGTCCCCATCTGTTATTGAAATGGACCCGGTCAAAGTTCAGGCCATCTGTGATTGGGTCCAACCTACTTCATTAAAGGCTCTTCAAAGATTCTTGGGTTTTGCCAATTTTTATCGTAAATTTATTGGTAATTTCTCTGTTATTGTTAAACCATTAACTGATTTGACCAAGAAGGGTTCTGATGTGGTGAATTGGCCTCCTGAGGCAGTCTCTGCATTTCAGGAACTTAAGCAGAGATTCACTTCTGCTCCTGTTCTACGGCAGCCTGATGTTTCTCTACCATTTCAGGTGGAGGTTGATGCCTCTGAAATTGGGGCAGGTGCCGTTTTGTCCCAAAGAGATCCAGAGACCTCTAAAAGTAACCCTTGTGCCTTTTTCTCTCGAAAACTTTCTCCCACTGAACGTAATTATGACGTGGGTAATCGGGAGTTATTAGCCATGAAGTGGGCTTTTGAAGAGTGGAGACATTGGCTAGAGGGAGCCAAACATCAGGTGGTGGTCCTTACGGACCATAAGAATCTAGTTTATCTGGAATCTGCCAAGCGACTTAATCCTAGACAGGCCAGGTGGGCCTTGTTTTTCACACGTTTTAATTTTGTGGTTTCATTTCTTCCTGGCACTAAAAATGTTAAGGCGGATGCCCTCTCGAGGAGTTTCCTGGCGGACTCTCCTGAGTTATCTGATCCTTCTGTTATTTTGAAAGAGGGTGTAGTTCTTTCCGCCATCTCGCCCAATTTGAGACTGGCTCTGGAGGGGTATCAGGAGGATAAGCCCGAGCGCTGCCCTGTTGGGAAATTGTTTGTTCCGGACCAGTGGAAAAAGAGTGTAATGTCGGAGATTCATTGTTCCGCGTTGGCCGGTCATCCCGGAATTTTTGGTACCAGAGACTTGGTTAGTCGGTCCTTTTGGTGGTCTACCTTGTCTCGTGATGTCAGGGAGTTTGTGCAGTCCTGCGGGACTTGCTCTCACTCCAAGCCTTGCTCTCGTTCTAGTGGTTTGTTGATGCCATTACCTGTGCCCGAGAGACCATGGACCCATATCTCTATGGATTTCATTTCCGACCTCCCTGTTTCTCAGAGAATGACCGTCATCTGGGTGATTTGCGATAGGTTTTCCAAGATGATACATCTTGTGCCATTACCTAAGTTGCCTTCCTCCTCTGAATTGGTGCCTTTGTTCCTTCAGCACGTGGTTCGTTTACACGGCATTCCTGAGAACATTGTGTCTGACAGAGGAGTCCAGTTTGTTTCCAGATTTTGGAGGACCTTTTGTTCTAAAATTGGTGTTCAATTGTCTTTCTCCTCGGCGTTTCATCCTCAGACCAATGGTCAAACTGAGAGAACAAACCAGACATTGGAGACTTATCTAAGATGCTTTGTGTCTGCTGATCAGGATGACTGGGTCTCTTTTTTGCCTTTGGCTGAGTTTGCTCTTAATAATAGGGCTAGCTCTGCAACTTTGATGTCTCCATTTTTCTGTAATTCTGGGTTTCACCCTCGATTTTCTTCAGGACAGACGGAGGCTTCTGTCTGTCCAGGTGTTGACTCTGTTGTGGAGCGTATGCAACAGATTTGGGACCAGGTAGTGGAGAGGTTGTCCCTCTCTCAGGAGAGGGCCCAGCGGTTTGCTAACCGGCATAGGACTGATGGTCCTCGGTTTAAAGTGGGGGACTTGGTCTGGTTGTCCTCAAGAAATATTCCTATGAGAGTGGCATCTCCTAAATTTAAGCCTAGGTTAATTGGACCTTATAAGATCATGGAGATTCTTAATCCTGTTTCTTTTCGTTTGCTTCTTCCAGGGACATTTAAGATCCATAACGTGTTCCACAAGTCCTTGTTGAAGAGGTTTGTTGAGCCAGTGGTTCCTACTACTGTGCCTCCTGACCCTGTTTTGGTTGAGGGCAATCTGGAGTATGTGGTTGAGAAAATATTGAATTCTCGTTTTTCTAGACGGAAACTCCAGTATTTGGTTAAATGGAGAGGTTATGGTCAGGAAGACAATTCTTGGGTGTTTGCTTCGGACATCCATGCTAGGAGACTCATCCGTGCGTATCATAGAACTCATCCTGATCGACCTGGTTGCTCAAATGAGGGTTCGGTGACCCCTCCTCAAGGGGGGGGGTACTGTTGTGAATAGGCTGGAAATGAGTTCTGAGCAGAAGCTCCCTCTGGTGGTTACAAACGGTACTGGACTGTCCAGTGAAGATTGTGAGGATTGGGAATCAGGTGTTACTGACTGGTCTTATATAAGGGAGTCGCCTTCCCATCAGGGTTGCCGGTGATCAATTGTTCTGGTCTCAATCCTTGATTCCTGTTTCCTTGGTAGCCTGCTGTGTCGTGTCTGAATCTCCTGCTAACAGATAAGACATTTTCTTCTTTTTGTTTTTGTGCTTGATTTTTGCATTTTGTCCTGCACTTCTGTGGGGGCCTTCAGGGTCCCCTCTGGGGGCTTTTTGCCCTCTCAGTTCAGTTCAGCCACTGATGTTTGTACATTTGCTTTTTCCAGTTTTTTCAGTGGCTGCTGTTTTGTTTTTGGTTACACCAGAGAACTAATTTAGGTGGTAGAGGTCGTGTGATCTCAGGTGTTTTTGAAATTAGTAGAGTTGGTGCTTTTCAGGGTTTTTTGGGATTGCAGTAAGTGCCCTTCCTATCCTTTTCTATTTAGTAAGTTTGGGCCCCAGCGTTTGCTCATACTATTTTCTGTCTGTGTCAGTATTTCTTCTTGTCTAACCGCCATTACATGTTTGGGGGCTTTCTATGTTCTTTGGGGATCTGCTCCGGGGCAGATAGCTTTCCTCTTTCTATCTTTAGGTGTAGTTAGTTTCTCAGGCTGTGACGAGGCGTCTAGGACCAACGTAGGAACGCTCCACGGCTGGCTCTAGTTGTGGTGGTTAGTCAGGGTACTGCAATCTCATAGTTTCCAACTGCTCTGGTGTATTTCCTTTTGCCTGCTCTCCTCAGCTACCAAATCATAACAGTATCACCGGCCTAAACTGAAAATTATATGGTACTCACAGAAGGGAAAAATATTGTGGAAAGAAAAAAGTTGTCAGAGATTTTTTTTTTTTTTTTTCTGTTTGTTGCATTTTTTTTTCCCCCTCTGTATCTCTGGGTGCTGAGGAGGATTTTTTTCTCTCTCAATGGAGTTTGCACAGTTGTCTGGCCGTGTGGATCAGCTTGCCACTGAAGTTCGGAGTATTGCTACCTATCTTGCTAGGTTGCCTGTTGTGGAACCTAGGATTCCCATGCCAGATTTGTTTTTAGGGGATCGAGCTAAGTTTCTGAATTTCAAAAATAACTGTAAATTGTTTTTTGCCTTAAAATCTAAGTCCTCAGGGAACGCAGCGCAGCAGGTTCAAATTGTCATCTCTCTCCTGCGCGGCGACCCTCAGGATTGGGCTTTTTCCCTGACACCTGGGGATCCTGTTTTGAGTGATGTTGATGCGTTTTTTCAGGCTTTGGGGTTATTGTACGATGAGCCTAATGTCACTGATCAAGCTGAAAAAACTTTGTTGGCATTAAGTCAGGGGCTTGAGGACGCTGAGTTATACTGTCAGAGATTCCGTAGGTGGGCAGTCCTGACCAAATGGAATGACGACGCTTTGGCAGCTCTTTTTCGGAAGGGACTGTCAGATAATGTAAAGGATGTTATGGTGGGATTCCCTGTTCCCTCTGGTCTCAATGATTCTATGTCATTAGCGATTCAAATTGACAGACGTTTGCGTGAGCGGAAAGGTATGCGTGGAATAATGTTGCCTTGTGAACCTGCTTCTGAATCCATGCAGTGTGATAGAGTGGTTTCTGGGGCACAGCGTCATGAATTTCGAAAGCGCAATGGGTTATGTTTCTACTGTGGTGATGCCTCTCATGCTATTTCAGTCTGCCCTAAGCGGGGAAGACGTTTTGCACGCTCAGTTGTCTTGGGTAGTGTTCAGACTAAGTTTTTATTAACTGTTACCCTGATATGCTCTCTGTCCTCATTTTCTGCTCAGGCTTTTGTTGATTCTGGAGCAGCTATTAACCTGATGGATTTTGATTTTGCTAAACGTTGTGGGTTTCCCTTGATACCCCTACGGAAGTCTATTCCCCTACTGGGGATCGATTCTACCCCTTTGGCTGAGAATAAACCTCAGTTCTCTACTCAGGTGATAATGAGGGTAGAACCTGATCATCAGGAGAGTTGCAAATTTTTGGTTCTGTATAATCTGCATGACATTATCGTACTGGGTTTCCCTTGGTTACAGTCTCATAATCCTGTTTTGGATTGGAAATCTGTGTCTGTTACCAGTTGGGGCTGCCAATGTGTTAATACCAACACTCCTGTTTTTTCTGCCTCCCCCCAGGCTCAGGATGTTCCTGACTTTTTGATTGATTTTTCTGATGTGTTTAGCGAAAGTAAATCTGCATCCTTACCTCCCCATAGGAGCTATGACTGCGCTATTGAATTAGTGCCTGGTAGTAAATTCCCTAAAGGTCGCCTTTTTAACTTGTCTGTACCTAAACATGACGCTATGCGGTCTTATATCAAGGAGTCATTGGAGAAGGGTCATATCAGACCATCCTCTTCACCCTTAGGTGCCGTTTTTTTCTTTGTGGCCAAAAAGGATGGTTCATTAAGGCCGTGTATTGATTATCGTCTCTTGAACAATATTACTGTGAAATATCAATATCCTTTACCCTTGATCTCTGATCTGTTTTCCAGGGTGAAAAACGCTACTTGGTTTACCAAGCTTGACCTCAGGGGGGCATATAACCTTATTCGCATTAAGCACGGGGATGAATGGAAGACGGCATTTAATACCCCTGAAGGGCATTTTGAGTACCTTGTGATGCCCTTTGGGCTCACTAATGCTCCTTCTGTCTTCCAGTCCTTCATGAATGACATTTTCAGGGATTTTGTGGATAAATTTCTGATTGTTTATTTGGATAATATCTTGATTTTTTCCAATGACTGGGACTCTCATGTAAAACATGTTCGGACTGTGTTCCAGATTTTGAGAGAGAATGCTCTGTATGTGAAGGGATCAAAGTGTCTTTTTGGCGTTCAGAGGATCTCATTTCTGGGATTCATTTTGTCCCCATCTGTTATTGAAATGGACCCGGTCAAAGTTCAGGCCATCTGTGATTGGGTCCAACCTACTTCATTAAAGGCTCTTCAAAGATTCTTGGGTTTTGCCAATTTTTATCGTAAATTTATTGGTAATTTCTCTGTTATTGTTAAACCATTAACTGATTTGACCAAGAAGGGTTCTGATGTGGTGAATTGGCCTCCTGAGGCAGTCTCTGCATTTCAGGAACTTAAGCAGAGATTCACTTCTGCTCCTGTTCTACGGCAGCCTGATGTTTCTCTACCATTTCAGGTGGAGGTTGATGCCTCTGAAATTGGGGCAGGTGCCGTTTTGTCCCAAAGAGATCCAGAGACCTCTAAAAGTAACCCTTGTGCCTTTTTCTCTCGAAAATTTTCTCCCACTGAACGTAATTATGACGTGGGTAATCGGGAGTTATTAGCCATGAAGTGGGCTTTTGAAGAGTGGAGACATTGGCTAGAGGGAGCCAAACATCAGGTGGTGGTCCTTACGGACCATAAGAATCTAGTTTATCTGGAATCTGCCAAGCGACTTAATCCTAGACAGGCCAGGTGGGCCTTGTTTTTCACACGTTTTAATTTTGTGGTTTCATTTCTTCCTGGCACTAAAAATGTTAAGGCGGATGCCCTCTCGAGGAGTTTCCTGGCGGACTCTCCTGAGTTATCTGATCCTTCTGTTATTTTGAAAGAGGGTGTAGTTCTTTCCGCCATCTCGCCCAATTTGAGACTGGCTCTGGAGGGGTATCAGGAGGATAAGCCCGAGCGCTGCCCTGTTGGGAAATTGTTTGTTCCGGACCAGTGGAAAAAGAGTGTAATGTCGGAGATTCATTGTTCCGCGTTGGCCGGTCATCCCGGAATTTTTGGTACCAGAGACTTGGTTAGTCGGTCCTTTTGGTGGTCTACCTTGTCTCGTGATGTCAGGGAGTTTGTGCAGTCCTGCGGGACTTGCTCTCACTCCAAGCCTTGCTCTCGTTCTAGTGGTTTGTTGATGCCATTACCTGTGCCCGAGAGACCATGGACCCATATCTCTATGGATTTCATTTCCGACCTCCCTGTTTCTCAGAGAATGACCGTCATCTGGGTGATTTGCGATAGGTTTTCCAAGATGATACATCTTGTGCCATTACCTAAGTTGCCTTCCTCCTCTGAATTGGTGCCTTTGTTCCTTCAGCACGTGGTTCGTTTACACGGCATTCCTGAGAACATTGTGTCTGACAGAGGAGTCCAGTTTGTTTCCAGATTTTGGAGGACCTTTTGTTCTAAAATTGGTGTTCAATTGTCTTTCTCCTCGGCGTTTCATCCTCAGACCAATGGTCAAACTGAGAGAACAAACCAGACATTGGAGACTTATCTAAGATGCTTTGTGTCTGCTGATCAGGATGACTGGGTCTCTTTTTGCCTTTGGCTGAGTTTGCTCTTAATAATAGGGCTAGCTCTGCCACTTTGATGTCTCCATTTTTCTGTAATTCTGGGTTTCACCCTCGATTTTCTTCAGGACAGACGGAGGCTTCTGTCTGTCCAGGTGTTGACTCTGTTGTGGAGCGTATGCAACAGATTTGGGACCAGGTAGTGGAGAGGTTGTCCCTCTCTCAGGAGAGGGCCCGGCGGTTTGCTAACCGGCATAGGACTGATGGTCCTCGGTTTAAAGTGGGGGACTTGGTCTGGTTGTCCTCAAGAAATATTCCTATGAGAGTGGCATCTCCTAAATTTAAGCCTAGGTTCATTGGACCTTATAAGATCATGGAGATTCTTAATCCTGTTTCTTTTCGTTTGCTTCTTCCAGGGACATTTAAGATCCATAACGTGTTCCACAAGTCCTTGTTGAAGAGGTTTGTTGAGCCAGTGGTTCCTACTACTGTGCCTCCTGACCCTGTTTTGGTTGAGGGCAATCTGGAGTATGTGGTTGAGAAAATATTGAATTCTCGTTTTTCTAGACGGAAACTCCAGTATTTGGTTAAATGGAGAGGTTATGGTCAGGAAGACAATTCTTGGGTGTTTGCTTCGGACATCCATGCTAGGAGACTCATCCGTGCGTATCATAGAACTCATCCTGATCGACCTGGTTGCTCAAATGAGGGTTCGGTGACCCCTCCTCAAGGGGGGGGGGGTACTGTTGTGAATAGGCTGGAAATGAGTTCTGAGCAGAAGCTCCCTCTGGTGGTTACAAACGGTACTGGACTGTCCAGTGAAGATTGTGAGGATTGGGAATCAGGTGTTACTGACTGGTCTTATATAAGGGAGTCGCCTTCCCATCAGGGTTGCCGGTGATCAATTGTTCTGGTCTCAATCCTTGATTCCTGTTTCCTTGGTAGCCTGCTGTGTCGTGTCTGAATCTCCTGCTAACAGATAAGACATTTTCTTCTTTTTGTTTTTGTGCTTGATTTTTGCATTTTGTCCTGCACTTCTGTGGGGGCCTTCAGGGTCCCCTCTGGGGGCTTTTTGCCCTCTCAGTTCAGTTCAGCCACTGATGTTTGTACATTTGCTTTTTCCAGTTTTTTCAGTGGCTGCTGTTTTGTTTTTGGTTACACCAGAGAACTAATTTAGGTGGTAGAGGTCGTGTGATCTCAGGTGTTTTTGAAATTAGTAGAGTTGGTGCTTTTCAGGGTTTTTTGGGATTGCAGTAAGTGCCCTTCCTATCCTTTTCTATTTAGTAAGTTTGGGCCCCAGCGTTTGCTCATACTATTTTCTGTCTGTGTCAGTATTTCTTCTTGTCTAACCGCCATTACATGTTTGGGGGCTTTCTATGTTCTTTGGGGATCTGCTCCGGGGCAGATAGCTTTCCTCTTTCTATCTTTAGGTGTAGTTAGTTTCTCAGGCTGTGACGAGGCGTCTAGGACCAACGTAGGAACGCTCCACGGCTGCCTCTAGTTGTGGTGGTTAGTCAGGGTACTGCAATCTCATAGTTTCCAACTGCTCTGGTGTATTTCCTTTTTGCCTGCTCTCCTCAGCTACCAAATCATAACAGGGGGGCCTCTGGACCCCCAGGCTTGCCCGGGTACCTGGCATGGAAAGCCCGAACCAGGCGATCCGCATGTACCGAGCGAGCAGAGACCCATGAGCGATCCTCTGGTCCATATCCCTTCCAGTGGACCAGGTACTGCAAGGAGCTGCGCACCCGCCGAGAGTCCACAATGTGTCCGACCTCATACTCCAAGTGACCCTCCACTAACACTGGAGGAGCAACAGACTCCGAGTCCTCCTTGACAGACCCCACGGGTTTCAACAGAGATTTATGGAACACATTGGTTATTTTTAAGGATGGGGGGAGATGCAACCTATATGCCACAGGATTGACTATCTCCACAATCTCGTATGGACCAATGAACTTCGGTCCCAATTTAGCTGATGGTACCTTCAAGTTGATGTTACGTGTGGAAAGCCAAACCTTCTCCCCCACCTGAAACATGTGTCCCGAGGCTCTCTTTTTGTCTGCAAAATATTTATACCTCCCCTGGGCCCGAGAGATATTACACTGGACTTCAGCCCAGATATTTTTTAACCGTAGAACGGATCCCTCCGCCCCTGGACAACATGAATCCAACCGTGAAAACTCCCCAAAATGGGGATTAAACCCATAATTAATCAGGAATGGGGACATGTTGGTGGATTGACTCACTCGGTTGTTAAAGGCGAATTCCGCCAACGGTAACGCATCACACCAATCCTCCTGTCTGGCGAAGGTCAGACACCTGAGAGTCTGTTCCAGGGATTGATTGGTGCGCTCCGTCTGACCATTACTCTCCGGGTGATATGCCGACGAGAAGGAGAGTGAGATGCCCAATTTCTTACAGAATGCCCTCCAAAATTTTGCCACAAACTGCACACCTCTGTCAGACACAACATTCAGGGGTACCCCATGCAAACGGACAACATGCAGCACAAACAATCTTGACAATGTTTCTGCTGAGGGTAATGCTGCCAAGGGAACGAAATGGGCCTGTTTAGAAAACCTGTCCACCACCACCCAAATCACGGTATTGCCCTGGAAGGTGGAAGACCGGTAATAAAGTCCATGGAGAGAAGAGTCCATGGCCTTTCAGGAACCGGTAAGGGTATGAGTTCCCCAGCCGGCCGGCTATGCGAGCTTTTGGAACGGGCACAAACTCCACAAGCATAAATGAATTTCTTAACATCGGACCCAATTGAAGGCCACCAAAACACCCTGGCTACTGCCTCTCTAGTGGCCGTGATACCAGGATGAGCACTAAGCCTAGACTCATGAAACTCCTGCAGAAGTCTAGGCCGCAATAATTCTGGAACAAACAATTTATCCCCTGGCCTGGCCGCCGGAGCTAGGAACTGAGCCCTCAAAATTTCTTGTTCCAACTCTGACGAGATCCCCGCCACTACCACCCCCGGACGAAGAATGGAGGATGGTGGCTTGGGGGGAGACACAGGGTCAAAACTTCTGGACAGGGCATCCGCTTTAACATTTTTGGACCCCGGTCGAAAAGTAATGGAGAATTGAAATCGTGAAAAAAAAAGTGACCAACGGGCTTGTCTAGGCGTAAGCCTCTTAGCAGATTCAAGGTATGCCAAATTTTTGTGATCTGTGATAACAGTGATAGGGTGAGCCGCCCCTTCCAAAAAGTGCCTCCATTCTTCGAATGCCAGCTTGACCGCAAGAAGTTCCCTATTGCCTACATCATAGTTTCTCTCAGCGGAAGAGAACTTCTTGGAGAAGAAGGCACAGGGTTTGAGATTAGTAAGGGTAGCCGGACCCTGGGACAACACTGCCCCACCCCCACTTCAGAAGCATCCACCTCCACAATAAAAGGTTTGGACGGGTCTGGCTGAACCAACACCGGGGCGGACATGAAACATTTCTTAAGCGCTGAGAAGGATTCTTTAGCAAGTCCCAACCAATTTTTTACATCAGCACCCTTCTGGGTAAGATCCGTGAGTGGTTTAACCACTTGTGAGAAACCTTTAATGAATCTCCGATAATAGTTTGCAAATCCTAAAAAGCGCTGGAGCCCCTTGAGATCTCG
>JARQOD010000006.1:367272789-367318760 GCA_033576555.1 Oophaga sylvatica
AATTTCTAACGTCCTGATCCTAGTGTATAGGTTGAGTAAAGCGGGGGAGAGGTTTGCTTCCAATGGGTAAGTCATAACACCCACAATGGTACCAATAAAATCTACACCCTGTCCTTCCCTCAAACAGCTCCATCAATGAAAAACAAAAAGGGAATGATTCGCAGAAATTGGCAGCACAAAACATTTATCTGTTTTGTAAAACTATGGCAACATAACTAAAATATGGCAGAATTACTGTTTTTTTACACCATGAATAATTTTTGAATACATTATATAGCACAATAAATGTAGCAATTGCAACTCATCCCATAAAAAATAAGCCCTCATACAGTTATGTTGTTACGGTAAAGCAAACACAAACTGAAAAAGGGACTAAACTGCTCTTTTTGGGAATCCATTCACATGTTTGGTAAAAAATATCTTGTAGTAAATAAAATATAAAACCGTTTCTTGTTACACTGAGACAAGATTGTATTGTAGATCTTAGAAGTATCTTTCCCTTATTTCCTTTAAACTACCTGAAATTAATCCATCTCCAATGTAGAGGATTTGAAATTCAGTCCACGATCCCTAGTGAATAAAGGTAGTGTGCCCGGAGCTTTCAGTCCTGTACTTGTAGCATAGTGATGCATAATTTTAAGTTAATTATGCCATTTTAATTTCTACAATGATTACAGTAGCAAGACTCAGGAAACCTCACCAGTCAGCTTTATTAAGCATATTTATACGTAATGAGACCAAGCTTAGCCAAACACTACATGATTGTTCCCTGTAAGACTACTCTATAGAAGAGAACATTTGTGCCCAACTTATTTGATTAATATCAAGAGACAAAAGTATCAAAAAGCCGTATAGTGAATAATCTACATGCAGGTCATATTTATGCATGTGAAAAAGCTGTATGTGCTTTGTCGTGTCGGGTCACAGCTACCTGTCACAATGACAAACTGGCCATTCATCGAGATTTTTGTTAATCAACTGATTAATGCTTTTATTTATTCCTACAGCCACAATGCAAAATTTCACTGAGTTTACAGATTACAGTGATTATGGGTTTTGTTAAAAGGGTGATCTCAAGTTCTTAAATGGGAAATATTGAAATGTGCTTGTAAAAAAACAAGACACTTTGCAAATTACTGCTTATTAAAAGTCATTTGTGTTCATAAATGGAGGGTTCTGCATTCTCAGAGTGGCCAGCCTGTTTTGTGCTGCTCTTAAGCTAGCCAAATCACTGGATCCAACCAGCCTCAATCCACCAGTGCTTCTCCCATGCTGCAGAGGCAAAGCTGGATCAGCTAGCAGCCTGGGAAGAGAACTCAGTATATACCAGCGGTGCTGCTGATCCTAACCGTCATTCTTCAGGAACGCACCGCCCCTGGCAACCAGGAAGCTGGGAGGCAGGGGAGCGGTGCACTCTGGAATACAAAGATGAGAAAACCCCTTTAAGATATGACTAAGCTCACTAAATCACAGTCCTGATTGTCTTACTAACTTAAATAGTTTCCAAATGAATATGACACTATAGGGTTATTTACGGCTCCTCAATATTGTTTGTGAAGGAAGTTTAAAGGGGTTGTCCACTAATTGGACACCCTTTCTCAATCACTAGGTTTCTCCCTTGTAAAATACTACCAGCTATCCTCACCTCCAGCGCGTTCCAGCGGTACCGGCACTGACTCTCATGAGAATTGTGTCACATTATTATGTCACGCGATCCCTGCGGCCAATCAGTAGTGGCTTCATTCTCCACACCTGAGGACAAATCATATAATTCTGAAGGAAGTGAGAGCTGAGGAACGGAGACAGCACTAGCGTATATATGTTATTATTTAGAAGGGAAAAAAAAGTGATAGAGCGGGTTGTCTGAGTAGCAACAAACCCCTTTAATGTAAAAATTACGGAAGAATAATTATAGTAGTAATTGAATGAAAATAAAGCAGGCAACGCTGGGTAGAAAAGCTGCTTTCCCGTCCATGTGAGGTGCAATTGGAGGAGGCTGACGGACAGGTCTCGTCACACGCTTCGCCACCAGCAGCCATTGTGTTGTATGTACAGAAGTGCTGGTCAGTCTGTAAGGAAACTGTATTAACAAGAGAACGTGGCCGACCTCTGACGGAGAATCTATCAGTGGTCTCGTTCTGACATCTAACAGGAAAGTGTGTAACTCTTATCTGTTTCTTTCTAAGCTCCTCTCAACTGACTTATGGACACATTAACCCTGCAAGGATTAGGGGATTTTTTGTTTTTGTGATTTAATTTTTTACTCAAGTTCTTTCAAGAGCCATAATTTTTTTATTTTTTCGTCAACATAGACATGCGAGTGCTATTTTTTCTGGGAAAAGTTGTAGTTTTGAATACAGAATTCAATTTACTGTATAATGTACTAAAACACGGGAAAAAAATTCAAATGTTATGAAATGGTGAAAAAAATGTAGTTCTGACTTTGTTTTTTGGGTTTTGTTTTACGGCATTCATTATTCAATAAAATGACCTGGGAATATGATTGTCCACGTCTGTTCGATTACAGTATAATTTTTTTTTCTATTTAAGTGATAAAAAAAAGTCAGAATATTGCCAAAAGTACATTTTGCTATGTGTTGCCATTATCTGTGACCAGTAACATTTTTATTCTTCTGTTGCTGGGACTGAAGGGCTTGTTTTATGCACAGTGAACTGAGGTTTTTACTGATAACAATTTTGTGTATGTATGATGCTTTGTTTGATAACTACATTTTTTAAGGTAGGTGAGGTGACCAAAAAATGCAATACTGTAATTGTGATTTTTTTTCTCTTCACGGCATTTACCTATTCGTTTAACTCTATATTTTAATATATCTGACATTTATGGATGCAACAATATCAAATATGTTTACTTTGTCCTTTTATTTTTAATGGGATAATGGAGGTAAAAATTTTATTTTTTTTAAACTTTTATATATTTTTAAAACTTTTTTTTCCTTTATTTTGTTTTACATTATTTTTTAGTCCACTTAGGAGTCTTGAACCTATGGTCGTTTGATTGCTTATACTATATATTGCAACACTAGTGTGAATACTTGTGAAAGTATTCGGCCCCCTGGAACTTTTCAACCTTTTCCCACATATCATGCTTCAAACATAAAGATACCAAATGTAAATTGTTGGTGAATAATCAACAACAAGTGGGACACAATTGTGAAGTTGAACGAAATTTATTGGTTATTTCAAATTTTTGTGGAAATACAAAAACTGAAAAGTGGGGCGTGTAATATTTTTCGGCCCTTTAACTTAATACTTTGTTGCGCCACCTTTTGCTGCGATTACAGCTGCAAGTTGCTTGGGGTATGTCTCTATCAGTTTTGTACATCGAGAGACTGAAATTCTTGCCCATTCTTCCATGGCAAACAGCTCCAGCTCAATGAGGTTGGATGGAGATAGTTTGTGAACAGCAGTTTTCAGCTCTTTCCACAGATTCTCGATTGGATTCAGGTCTGGACTTTGACTTGGCCATTCTAACACCTGGATACGTTTATTTGTGATTCATTCCATTGTAGATTTTGCTTTATGTTTGGGATCATTGTCTTGTTGGAAGACAAATATCAGTCCCAGTCTCAGGTCTTTGCAGACTCCAACAGGTTTTCTTCAAGAATGGTCCTGTATTTGGCTCCATCCATCTTCCTATCAATTTTAACCATCTTCCCTGTCCCTGCTGAAGAAAAGCAGGACCAAACCATGATGCTGCCACCACCATGTTTGACAGTGGGGATGGTGTGTTCAGGGTGATGAGCTGTGTTGCCTTTACGCCAAACATTTCATTTGGCATTGTTGCCAAAAAGTTCTATTTTGGTTTCATCTGACCAAAGCACCTTCTTCCACATGTTTGGTGTGTCTCCCAGGTGGCTTGTTGCAAACTTTAAACGACACTTTTTATGGATATCTTTGAGAAATGTCTTTCTTCTTGCCACTCTTCCATAAAGGCCAGATTTGTGCAGTGTATGTCTGATTGTTGTCCTATGGACAGACTGTCCCACCTCAGCTGTAGATCTCTGCAGTTCATCCAGAGTGATCATGGGCCTCTTGGCTGCATCTCTGATCAGTATTCTCCTTGTTTGAGATGAAATTTAGAGGGACGGCCGGGTCTTGGTAGATTTGCAGTGGTATGATACTCCTTCCATTTCAATATGATCGGATGCACAGTGCTCCTTGGGATGTTTAAAGTTTTGGGAATCATTTTGTATCCAAATCCGGCTTTAAACTTCTCCACAACAGTATCACGGACCTGCCTGTTGTGTTCTTTGGTCTTCATGATGCTCTCTGTGCTTCAAACAGAATCCTGAGACTATCACAGAGCAGATGCATTTATACAGAGACTTGATTACACACAGGTGGATTATATTTATCATCAGTAGTCATTTAGGATGACATTGGATCAATCAGATATCCACAATGAACTTCTGGAGTGAATTTACTGCACTGAAAGTAAAGGGGCCAAATAATATTGCACGCCCCACTTTTCAGTTTTTGTATTTCACAAAAATTTAAAATAACCAATACATTTCATTCAACTTCACATTTGTGTCCACTTGTTGATTCTTCACCAAAAAGTTACATTTGGTATCTTTATGTTTTAAGCATGAAATGTGGGAAAAGGTTGAAAAGTTCCAGGGGGCCGAATACTTTCGCAAGGCACTGTATATATATAGATATACATATACACATATATATATATATTCATCGGATTTTCATCCATTCTTCCTTGAAAAATTCTTCCTGTTCTGTGAGATTCCTGGGTTGTCTTGCATGCTCTGCTATTTTGAGATCTAGCCACAGATTTTCAATGATGTTCAGATCGGGGGACTGTGAGGGCCATTGTAAAACCTTCAGCTTGCGCCTTTTGAGGTGGTCGATTGTGATTTTGACGTGTGTTTAGGAACATTATCCATTTGTAAAAAACATCCTCTTTTCAACTTTAGCTTTTAGCAGATGGTGTTATGTTGAAATTTCATTGAATCCATTCTTCCATCTACCCGTGAAATGTTTCCCATGCCACTGGCAGCAACACAACCCCAAAGTGTCATTGATCCACCCCCATTGCTTAATGGTTGGCGAGATGTTCTTTTCCTGAAAGGATGCCCTTTTTTCTCCACATATACCTTTAATCATTGAGGCCAAAGTTTTATTTTAACCTCATCGGTCCACCAGATCTTATCTTGACCTCCACTGTTCCTGTTAACTGCCATTTCTTAATTACATTTTGCTATCTTCTTATAGCCTTCTCGGTCTCCACCATTTTCATTCTCAGAGTGCTAGGCAGCTGCCTAGAAGAACCCATGGCTGCTGTTTTTCGGTACAAGGTTAGCAGAGTCTGGGGTTTTATAAAGCTGGTAAATTTGCATCACCTAGCATTTCCCAACGGTGATAGTGAACAAGCCATAACCCTAACAGGCTAATTAAGATCTGAAACCTTGATCAAAGTTATCCGAGAACACAAATCTTGAAGGGTGTTCAAACTTTTGCATCAACTCATTTTCCTTTTTGTAATTTTTAACATGTAAACAATGACTATACCATATTTTTCGGATTATAGGACACTTTTTTGCCAAATTACGTGCGGTAAATCGGGTTGCTCCCTCATCCTGGTATATGCTCCACCATCCTGGTATATGCTCCCCTATCCTGGTATATGCTCCACTATCCTGGTATATGCTCCCCTATCCTGGTATATGCTCCCCATCCTGGTATCTGCTCCCCCATCCTGGTATCTGCTACCCATCCTGGTATATGCTCCCTCATCCTGGTATATGCTCCACCATCCTGGTATATGCTCCACCATCCTGGATATACGCTCCCCCATCCTGGTATATGCTCCTCCATCCTGGTATATGCTCCCCCCTCCTTATATGCTCCCCCATCCTGGTATACACTCCCTCATAATGGTTTATGCTCCCCCATCCTGGTATATGCTCCCCCCGTCCTGGTACATGCTCTTCTTATTCTGCCTGTGCTGATGCATAGAACCCCCAAAAAAAAACAAAAAAACAATGAACACTCCTAATCACCTTTGCCCCACTCCCCTGCAGAGCATTGCCGTCATCTTTTGAAGCCAGTATCTGGCTTCATCATTCAAGCGACGGGGGCACATGACATCACTGTCAAGCACCCAGTCACATGCATGCCGACGTCACCACTGGCCTCTGGCCCGGCATGTTCGTGCGCTGCAATACACTTCAGCTGAATGTACATCTGTGGACGCACATGTAGTTGAAGTAAGAGCTGGCATCGATGGCGTCCGCACTACGGCGCCGTTTTATTGAAGACACTCTTCAATAAAGGGCACCATAGTGCGGTATGAGCATTCGCTGACTACGGCGCCACACTGCACAGGCGTTGAGGCTTCGGACAGAACGACACATATCTGGTTATATCATAGTCGGTATCTGCCGCGTGTGGAGGAAGCTCAGCTCCTACGCCCCTTCCACATATGAGGATCCCTTCTCAGGGGGCGTGAATACAATGTCCTTTTTTGTGGGAAGGTGTTAATGTTGAATGTGAAGGAAAACAGAGAGCCTGTGAAAGCCAAACTGTGCAAAATTTCTAATGAAACTAATTGCAAAAAAATAATTTTAGTCCAAAATACATACATTTAAGTAAAAAAAAAAAAAAAAAATATATATATATATATATATATACACAGAAGGTGGCCAACTGCTTTAATGTTTTTTTTTCTATTGGATGACATAAGATTGTGGTCTGAAGTACAGAGTGTAAAGGTACTGCCACACTTAGCGATCTCGTTAGCGATCACGATAACGACGCAATCGTTGGTGTGATCTCTTTTAGGTCGCTAGTAGCTGCCAAACAGGAGATCTCATAAACGACTCATAGCGGTCAGCGATCTCTTTAACGACTTTGGCGGTCGTTAGGATGTCATTAGCATGTACTGAGCGCTTCTGATTCATAGGAATTTCCAGCATCGCTCCTGCTCTCTGCGTCCTGCTAGCCTGCTTTGCAACTTCTGTGATCCTCTCTGTGACGCAAAAGAGAACTTACAGATATTGCGATCCACTCCGTGACGCAAAACAGTCATATGCGTCACAAACGAGTCGCTCGTCGTTCGCAAAAGGTGCCAAACACAGCGATTCAGGCTCACCAGCGGGACGCCAATGATCAAAAAACGGTCCAGAACTCTAGTGAACGATCAGCGACATCACAGCAGGGGCCACATCGTTGCTACATGCCACACACAACGAGGTCGCTAACGAGATCGCAAAATAGTGACGTTTTAGTGATCTCGTTAGTGATCTCGTTTGCGATCTCGTTTAGTGTGGCATACCCTTAACTTACACATCATGTCGTCAGTGGTGTCAGAGCTGAACCAGCATTTTTCTTTTTAATTAGAGGCCTTGGTTTGTTAGAAAGGATGACGCATACTAGAAGCCAAGATAAGAATGTTCCTTCCTTTGAGATAATATACCACCCCACCTCCCCCCGCCTGAGTTGTAAGACACTCTGTACTGGGAGCTAAAAGGAGTAAAAGGGAAGGATGGAGTTTTTCAAGGTAAAATCAGTATTTTATGCTTTAGTGATAAGTTGTATTAACCGCCATATATGGTAATTCCGCTTCCTGCTTCAGGGGTGTATATAAATCCCTTTGTTAGCAATAAAGAGCAGAGCTTATTGACGCATACTTTTGTCTGTGTCTTATTCTCTCTGGTACCACATTCCGAGGAGGATAGGGTTAACGAGATAACAGTGACGACAGTGGCGTCATTGATGATGCGCTGCGGAAGTCACCTGACTAGGGCAGCCAATCACAGGCTGCAGTGGTCCTGCTACTGCTTTGAATGGTGACAAATTACTGCCAGTGTAGACGCACACCAAGAAGCAGCCTAAGCTGGATCATGTAAGCGCCAGGAGATCAATACATACAGTACAGACCAAAAGTTTGGACACACCTTCTCATTCAATGATTTTTCTGTATTTTCATGACTATGAAAATTGTAGAATCACACTGAAGGCATCAAAACTATGAAGTAACACATGTGGAATTATACATTACACTTTACAAAAAAGTGTGAAACAACTGAAAATATGTCTTATATTCTAGGTTTTTCAAAGTAGCCACCTTTTGCTTTGATTACTGCTTTGCACGCAGAAAAGGTGAACAGATGGACTCTACATGCCTGGTTACCACCGTGAAGCATGGAGGAGGAGGTGTGATGGTGTGGGGGTGCTTTGCTGGTGACACTGTTGGGGATTTATTCAAAATTGAAGGCATACTGAACCAGCATGGCTACCACAGCATCTTGCAGCAGCATGCTATTCCATCTGGTTTGCGTTTAGTTGGACCATCATTTATTTTTCAACAGGACAATGACCCCAAACACACCTCCAGGCTGTGTAAGGGCTATTTGACCAAGAAGGAGAGTGTTCAGGTGCTACACCAGATGACCTGGCCTCCACAGTCACCAGACCTGAACCCAATCGAGATAGTTTGGGGTGAGCTGGACCGCTCACCGCATCAATTTTGAATAAATCCCCAACAGTGTCACCAGCAAAGCACCCCCACACCATCACACCACCTTCTCCATGCTTCACGGTGGGATCCAGGCATGTAGAGTAAATCCGTTCACCTTTTCTGCGTGCAAAGCAGTAATCAAAGCAAAAGGTGGCTACTTTGAAGAACCTAGAATATAAGACATATTTTCAGTTGTTTCACACTTTTTTGTAAAGTGTAATGTATAATTCCACATGTGTTAATTCATAGTTTTGATGCCTTCAGTGTGATTCTACAATTTTCATAGTCATGAAAATACAGAAAAATCATTGACTGAGGTGTGTCCAAACTTTTGGTCTGTACTGTACATTTGTTGTTTTTTACCATCCCAAGCCAACAGTAACATTTTCATTTTTCCCAGACCACCCTTTTCACACTATCGTTTCAGGTGAACTTGCAGCAGAATATCTGTCTAACTGTCTCTCTTTCTCTGCATACACTTTTATGACCAGCACCAAAATGTCTATTTCCTCGTGTAAGAAATATTTTCTTATATAGCAGATATATTTGATTTTCTGCAATAAATATTAATTGATACAGAGTCACAAACATAATGTGAACCATGATACATCATACCCATGTAAGTACTATCATAACGTACAAGTTACATATCTATCATCAAGCCTCTGAGAAAAATACAAAGTATATGGCTCATTAATTCCATCTGCCAAATTGGTCTTTGTAGCAGCACATATCTGCAGTGCGACATGGGTAATCTGAAAAGATGCTTTCGGCTGCACCGTACAACTTGTGGTTAGCGTTTTCTTTAGCGTTCCTTGTTGTTTACACAATATTGCTTTCATTTATCATCACAACCTAAATAAATATATTGTAGAACTGTAAAGGCGCGTCACTGATGTCATCACTAAGTAACCTTTAACTAGCAGCTTTAATAATGTAAAGAGGAAAGGACTGAATATACATGGCATTGAGTCCTGCCATAAACCTAAAGCAGCAGCTCCAACTTCTTGTCATATGATGATGTATTCGCTGCAGAAAAAAAGAAAACCAATTATGCTGAAATTCCCTTCCACCTATCACTCAAAGCAATAAAAAACTAGAATATTTGCATATATTCTACAAGAAGAAAAGCTTTTGGAAGAAATCCCATGTAAGCATTGAGTTTAAGCAATGGAGCATGACATGGTGAAGTTCTGCATTTTCAGACACAGTTGAAAAAACAGCAAGAAAAGTCCTGAGGCTATGGTTCCACGGTCCGGAACCATAGCGCTTTGGACGGAGCGGAAATTCCGCTCCGTCTAAGCTCCGCCCCCTTTATGACGCGCGATCTTTCCGGAGGTGTTCAGGACACCTCCGGAACACCTCCGGAAAGAGCGCAGGGCTACATAGCCCTGTGTTAATTCTGTTGCGGCGACGCACCGTCGCCGCAATACGCGAGGACATGCTGCGGTCTAAAAAGACGTGCCGCATGTCCGTTTACGCAGGTCTGCCACCTGCGTATTGTTACGCATAGTGGAGACGGGATTTCTTGAAATCCCCTCCACTATGCTGTAACATCTGGACGCTGCGTGTTTGGCGCTGCGCCAGCGCACAGCGCCAAACACGCAGCGTTTCCTGACCGTGGAAACTCACCCTAATAGATAAGATGTGGAATACTGGTCACCAGTCTAGAAATATAGACTTCTTATTGTAAACCAACTGTGTATCTAAATGTGGAATATAATACTCCAGTAAATAGTAACTATACCTGTAGTGTTGATTTATGAAAATATTACTAATTTGAGAATATACTCCCCCCCCAGTTATCGGTCACTTCTCCAGTCTCCACACCTGTCTTCTGCAATGCACCATTCACTTAAAAAAAAAAAAAAAAAGATCAAATATGTCTTCACTGAGGGATCATATTACAGCTGCTGCCTATAAAAGTGTTCGGAGTAGGGAAGGGGAAGAAGCAAAACGGAGACAGAAGCAGAAAGTTACAAAGAGAAGCTGCAGTAACTTCTAATGACAAGAGTCTGCAGAGGAGAAAACTACTTAAGAAATGTGAGATACAAGTCATATAATGGCCAGAAATAGTCTTATTCCTCATAGATAAAATCCACAATCTATATATATAATATCACATCTGTATTTCTGCTAATAGATTGTTAAACTTGAACGTCAAGGACCTCCTTACTTGCACTTTGTGAGTGGCTGATCAATGATCACTCACCAACCAGTTTGTGCTTTTTAGTAAGTTGATCCTGACGATTGGCTACAAACCCCTCTGGTCAACTCCACAGTGGATTGTACGTAATTCTACAGCATATGTCTATCTTGGTATCAAAAGGGTGAAATCTGCATCCAGAAAGCCTGGTGAGAGTCTCAAAGATCTGACACTTGGATCTGTGACCTTTCCTTGCAACCAGAAGAAATGCAAAACCTGTCCATTTATAATGTCCACGGACAAGATAAAGATCCCCAACTTCCATCAGGACTACAAGATCCCAGGTACTTTCAGCTGCATCACATCTAATGTGGTGTACCTAATTATTTGTACAAAATGTCCAACTGGGGGTCTGTATGTGGGGGAAACAGGGCAAAAACTGAGAACAAGGATGAATTCTCATTGCCACACAATAAGAGAAAAGAGAATGGATCTACCTGTGGCAAAACAATTTTGTTCCCCTGGTCATAGCATGTTGGACATGAAATTACTTGTACTGAAAGGTAGTTTCACATCTCAGAGACACAGAAGAGTTTGCGAATACAAATTGATGGTGACCTTTGACACTCTTAATGCTGGAATGAACCTGTCACATGGATTTATGACGTTTTACATCAATTAAGGAATTTACTCCAAAGACCCTGTGAGAGCATCACAAAACATTACCAGACTCCAATCAGAGGGCAATAAAACTTTCACACTCCTTATCTATGAACTGTTCCAATATTTATGTTCATCCCTCTGCCATAATGACTATTCTGCTTCACTATGCAAATTGCCTCTTCAAACAAAGAGGACTTGTACTCTATAGCACCACCTATTGGAAGTAGCAATCCTACAAGTCACAATCAACCCTTTAGATACAGTAAAGATGTATATCTTCGTACCGTGTTAGCCAGTAGATAGAAAAATATTTAGAGTTGAGAGTCCTCAGTGGTTGATACCTTTTAATGGCTAACTGAAATTTAGAGTTGAGAGTCCTCAGTGGTTGATACCAGTTAGATTTCAGATTTCAGTTAGCCATTAAAAGGTATCAACCACTGAGGACTCTCAACTCTAAATATTTTTCAATCAACCCTTTAATGAGTCTTGTAATATGACTTAGGATAAAAGCCAAATCAGAATCTCCATTTGCAGACACGGTGTTTCGGACTGTTGGTCCTCGTCAGTGCAAAGTAGGAGAGATCTGATTTGGCTAGATGAGAGGCTCTGGACTGGGGTCTAGGGGGTAAGGTTACTCCTTGTGGAGAGTGACATACCAGCTCTGGCGTGTCGAGGTAAGGAGGCTTATTCGCCGTGCAATGCTCCTCTGGGAAATTTTAATATGCAAATTGCCTCTTCAAACAAAGAGGACTTGTACTCTATAGCGCCACCTATTGGAAGTAGCAATCCTACAAGTCACAATCAACCCTTTAACGAGTCTTGTAATATGACTTAGGATAAAAGCCAAATCAGAATCTCCATTTGCAGACACGGTGTTTCAGACTGTTGGTCCTCATCAGTGCAAAGTAGGAGAGATCTGATTTGGCTAGATGAGAGGCTCTGGACTGGGGTCTAGGGGGTAAGGTTACTCCTTGTGGAGAGTGACATACCAGCTCTGGCGTGTCGAGGTAAGGAGGCTTATTCGCCGTGCAATGCTCCTCTGGGAAATTTTAATATGCAAATTGCCTCTTCAAACAAAGAGGACTTGTACTCTATAGCGCCACCTATTGGAAGTAGCAATCCTACAAGTCACAATCAACCCTTTAACGAGTCTTGTATATGACTTAGGATAAAAGCCAAATCAGAATCTCCATTTGCAGACACGGTGTTTCGGACTGTTGGTCCTCGTCAGTGCAAAGTAGGAGAGATCTGATTTGGCTAGATGAGAGGCTCTGGACTGGGGTCTAGGGGGTAAGGTTACTCCTTGTGGAGAGTGACATACCAGCTCTGGCGTGTCGAGGTAAGGAGGCTTATTCGCCGTGCAATGCTCCTCTGGGAAATTTTAATATGCAAATTGCCTCTTCAAACAAAGAGGACTTGTACTCTATAGCGCCACCTATTGGAAGTAGCAATCCTACAAGTCACAATCAACCCTTTAACGAGTCTTGTAATATGACTTAGGATAAAAGCCAAATCAGAATCTCCATTTGCAGACACGGTGTTTCGGACTGTTGGTCCTCGTCAGTGCAAAGTAGGAGAGATCTGATTTGGCTAGATGAGAGGCTCTGGACTGGGTCTAGGGGGTAAGGTTACTCCTTGTGAAGAGTGACATACCAGCTCTGGCGTGTCGAGGTAAGGAGGCTTATTCGCCGTGCAATGCTCCTCTGGGAAATTTTAATATATTCTGCTTCACGTCACTTGTCTTACCTATTGCATTATTTCTGTGCTGTGTTGTGTATAAATATGTGATTCTTCAGATTTTGTATTAGTCTAGCCTGATGAAGAGACCTGAGTAGTCTCGAAAGCTTGCAATTTGTTACCATCTTTTCAGTTAGCCATTAAAAGGTATCAACCACTGAGGACTCTCAATTCTAAATATTTTTCTATCTACAGGCTAAAACGGTACTAAGATATTCATCTTTCCTGTACAGATCTATGACAGTCTATGGGTCTGTGTGCTGTTTGCGGAAAAAGAAAAAGCAATTGGACAGCACACTGAAATATTATACAGATATGATATGTGAATCTGGCTAAGGGCTCGCTCACGTGAGTGTATAACATGGCCGAGTGCTATCAGATGTTTTATAGCACTCGGCCCAATGTTATACTATACTATGCGGCAGAGCCGACTAGCATTTTTTTTCTCACGCCGATTCAGCACGGAAAAAAAAAAATCAAAGCATGCTGTGGTGCATCCGATGATCAGAACACGCGCAGCCATACAAGTCTATTGAAAAATATAAAGTTTGTGTCAAAGTCATATTTGTGTGTCTAAAAAAGCTGAAACAACTTTTAAATTGTACAGATCGAGATGCCAAGCCACTTTACTGATGATTTCTGACTTAGAAAAAAATGATTTACTTAGAAAAAACAACACCAGATCCAATCAAGGTTTTTTTTCACAGTGTAGGGCAGCTTCTCATTCCTACTGCATCAGAGCAGTCACACTGTAAATTGTGTAGCGCACCATGGCATGAAGCAAACATTTTTTGCCACAATGCACATTGAATTGGCACCTGCTCAATCTGTACATTGGTGCACACTTATAGTGATAGTGAAAACACAATAAAATGTAACAATATAAAATCTAATTAACAGTTGTCTAACCTTATGTCTTCCCTAATATTAATGGTTTTCTTTGCCGACGTTTTCTGTAGATGACTGTCTGTGATCGCTTTGCATCGCAGCCATAAGGAAGTATTTTGGCTTATCTTTTTCTACATATCTGCGGTTCTGGATGGGCAGGATGCGAGGAGGATGTTCCACACCATCTGTTATAAAGAATAAACAAAAAATCTGGTTAAAGGGAATTTGTTACAAGGTTTTCCTTATATAAAGTACTGCCAGCATCTTACAGTCGCAGCCCGGTCACGCAGGAGGGGTGAGCGCACAACTAGGTCACGCCCAGTTGAAGCAAGGGATTATGGAACTTGACGTGACATCAGTAGAAGTCAGCGGAGACTGCAGCCGGGGTCACATGATGCCGAGTGAGTGGTCAGTAATAGCACCGCTCACAAGCAGAGAGGATAACAAGAGGTATTTAGAAAAATACTTCTATACAAGGGTTAAATCGGTGGGGAATTCTAGTACTTCTTAATCCCACAAATGGCGCAATAATTAGAAGTGAAGTATACTACAAAGTGGTTTGATTTTTAAACATGGATTTTATTAGGTGATTTTAGTTAAAGCCGTATTCCCATAAATGGATGTTGTGTCGGGGCACATGCATGACCTAAGAGTCTCTTATTGTATATAGGACTGCAAAGTGTTGTACACTGTTTTTTTCCAGCAGCCCCATAGGCAATGAATAGAGCAGAGGTCGAGCATGCACATTACCTCTGCATTCAGACTTGGCATCGTGACCAGCACTCTGCTATGATTTGTGCATGTTCAGCTTCTCACAGACGTCTGTAGGTTCTACTGAGCTACACAGAGACCATACAAGCCTACAGAGACCACCGAGTGTAGCTACTGCGCAAGCCAACCTTTTCATAGTCTCTTATGGGCTCCATTGTAGTGAATGGAGCCCCTAAAAGTACAAGGAAACTACTAAGAATGCAGTTACTGCTGTACATGCTCAGCTTTTTGGTCTTTTATAGGTTCAATTAAAAGTATTCTCATGAATTTAAATTGGTTTACTTAGTTAGACAGCATGAAAATAAAGAAAATTGCACTTGACTTGCTACTGAAATTCACCTGCAATGAGAGCTTTTATGTTTCATAATGCTGATTTTCATGGAGCTCAGAACCTGGGCAAGAGTGCGCAATAGCTACCGTATATTCCAGGAGGGCGCTATTGTTATGCAAGAAACCTGTCAGTCTGTCATGTGATCATGTCAACCGTACCTACTGCTTTTTATCTATTTTTTTTATGCAATAAAGATTTCACCCCTCATTTCTTATGTGCAGCTCTTTTTCCCCATATTTGTGAAGCAGATGGTCTGATGGAGTATTAGCACCCATATATACTAAGCCAGGAAACATTATTTGGACTGTGGATATAATGAGCCTCTATATTATATGTTCTGGATTAGGAATAACAGGCTGGCCAAGCACTTTTGCATGGAGTTGCTAAAGTCACCCAGAAATCTTTAAGTAGAGTGCCTGAAACTGGTTGTTCTGAGGTGTGAAATCTACAGTGGCTTACTAAAGTATTCATCCCCTTGGCATTTTTTGTATTTTGCTACCTCACAACCCAGAATATCACTGTAAAGCACATGCCTACAACTGTGAACATTTTGTTTTCTTTTTTTGTGTGGCGCAAACAATAGGCTAAAATAACTGAAAACATAAGTGTCCATAACTACTCATCCCCCTAAAGTCAGTACTTTGTAGAGTCTACTTTTGCAGCATTAACAACTACAAGTCGCTTTGGATAAGTCTCTAAGAACTTTCCTCATCTTGTCACTGGGATTTTTGCCCATTCCTCAAGACAAAACTGTTCCACCTCCTTCAAGTTAGATGGTTTCCTTTGGTGAACAGCAATCTTCAAGTCTGACCACAGATTCTCAATTGGAGTAAGATCTGGGCTTTGACTAGGCCACTTCAAAACATTTACACGTTTCCCCTTAAACTACTCGATGTTGCTTTAGCAGTAAGCATTGGGTCATTGTCTTGTTGGAAGGTGAACCTCCGTCCCAGTCTCAGATCACTGACAGACTGCAACAGGTTTTGCTCAAGAATAACCCCATTTTATCACACCATCCATCTTCACCTCGACTCTGACCATTTTCCCTGTCCCTGATGCCGAAAAACATTCCCAGAGCAAGACGCTGCCACCACCATGTTTCACTGTGGAGATGGTGCTCTTGGGGTGATGAGCTGTGTTGGTTTGGCAACAGAAATAGCCTTTAACTTGGTAGCCAAAAAGTTTATTTTTGGTCTCATCCGATCACAGCACCTACCTTCCTCCATACATGTGTCCCACATGTCTTTTGGAAAACTCAAAATGAGCCTTACAATTTTTTTGTGTGTAACTAAAGGTGTTTTCTGCTTACTCTTCCATAAAGGCCACATCTATGGAGCGTACGGCTTATTGTGGTCGTATGGACAGATACTCCAGTCTCTGCTTGGGAACTCTGCAGCTCCTTCAGGATTACCTTTGTCTCTGTGCTGCCTCACTCATTAATGCATGAGCTGAGAGTTTTGGTGGGCGGCCCCCTCCTGGCAGGTTTGTTGTGGTACCATGTTCTTTCTATTTGATGATAATGGATAATGGATTTGATGGTGCTCCGGGGGATCATCAGAGAGATTTTTTTATTACCCAACCCTGACTTGTACTTCTCAACAACTTTGTCCAGTAGCAAATACTGAAGAACATAATACAACTGATAATACTCACCAAAGCGCAGTGATACGCAGATGTTTTGGGCCGTAACTATACCACAATGTTACATAGAAGTACAGATTTCCATTACTATCATGCGCTAACTACTATTACATGACTTACACAGCTGCTGAAACTCCAATCGACCAGCCATATCCTCTTCTCTGCTTTTCTTCCTGGCATCTTTTGAAGCTTTCCAGTTCAGTAAGAACTGCCGGGCCAGTTCCTTGATTTCTCTTCCATCCAGAATTTCTATTGTGAAGAGGTGCAGTGTATGATGAATATGTATGACTGCTAAGTCACACATATTCATCACATGATCATGAGTAAGAAGTTGTAATCAGATAAAGACGTCTAAAAGCAAATATCTATGTGTTTCAACATTTCCAGAAGCCCAATTAGAAATTACTCTACCCTATTTTATTTGCCTTACATAGAAAACACTTAGAAATGTTGTAGGTTTCTGTCCTGAATAAATCCTGGTGAAGAGCAATATGTATTGACCAGATTGCACTTAGGTGGCAGGCAGCTGCAGACAACCAATAGGCACTCCACCGTAAACAGGACTTCTCTGGATACTCTATCCTGGGTTTTCTGAATGTGAACCTACTGGGTTGCAATGGAAGTTACTTTAGGTTAAACCTAGGAGCAAAGTCTAGGGGCTTCCTCAGTATTTACCCTTTAACCCCTAGGCTATGTGCACACGTTCAGGATTTGCAGCAGAAAGTTCTGCTGTAAATCCTTATGTGTTGGCAGTAACAAAAAAATGTTTTTAAAATGCATTTTTGTCGTGTATTTTTCCCCACTGAATGCTGCAAGAATTAATACGGACCAAATTTCAATCTGCTGCAAATCTGCAAAGAAAAAATAAGCAACATGTGCTTGAAATTTCAGAAATTTTGTTCACTTACTGGTACTATGAAACGCTGCATATTTTGTGCACCAAAGCTGTTCAAAAACAAACACAGCATGTACACACAGCCCTATACAGCGAATTCATTGAAGGGTGATCTACACGTCGCTACTTTCATAGAAAAAGGTGACATAAAAACTTCTCAGATGATACCAGGATGCGATCCCAAGTCGGCATGCAAAAGACCTAGTCAGGTAGGCAGTGGTGGAAGCAGGCTGAAGTACAAACCATGGTCAGGGCTTGTGACATTCAGACATTAGACAAGCAGGAGGCCAGTAGATGTACAGACAAGATTGGGGGACTGGCTGGATCAAATGCTAAGAAATATGGAAGAAGATAACTTTGCAACTATTACTTAAAGGATCTTATTGCTCGGGCACAGGAGGTGGCTAAAGGGTTTTAAAGAAGTTTGTGCCAGCTGAACAGGAGTTGGGAATGTGTGCATCTGCATCCGTCGCCTCCCCCCCCCAAATAGGCTCAAGTTACTGCCATTTTGGTTCTCCTATGAAGCCCTGCCAGTGACTGGGCTTCATAGAAGAGTGCAGTTTTAACTACATACTGCAATAGTGTTGAACTGCAGTATATAGAAAAAGCCTACTAAAAACTAAAAATGAGGTAAAAAAAAATAAATCGCTAACAACTATTAAGAAAATAAATAGAAAAAAAGTTTAATCAACCCCTTTTCCCAGTTCTAAAATAAACAAAATAAATATTTGGAAATGTTGTGTCTGTAATAGTTCAATCTGGCAAAATATAAATGATATATACACAGAAGTGGTAATAAATTAATCACCATGAAAGACACCACACAATGGCATATAAATCAATAAATATTTTATTACTCACATGAGAAAATTGACAAGAAAAGATGCAAGATATAAATGAAAGAGGGACATAATTCTAATAGGAGATCCACCAAAATTCATCCATCCCTAAACAATAACCCCACATGGTATATAGGAGCAAAATAGGTAGCTCAATGTATATTAGTAAATTCAAATGTGGCTGCTATGAAGAGATACTTTACCACAATGGGTTAAAGAATCACACATATATACCGTACTACTAATAACAGCGATTGTCGCCTCCCGAAGAAGCAGTGCAAAACGCGCGTCGGGGCAGAGGGACATCTGGCGATTTCCACTCCATCACCACCGGTATGTTTATTGGTATTTGTATAGGCTGTTTGCATTTAGCATTAAGCATTTTTTGATATATTATCATTATCAGCGATACATTATAACTGGCAACAAGGCTGGCTGTTTGCAATTTGCATGGAGCTATTTTCAATCACTGTTATTAGTAGTATATATGTGTGATTCTTTAACCCATTGTGGTAAAGTATCTCTTCATAGCAGCCACATTTGAATTTACTAATATACATTGAGCTACCTATTTTGCTCCTATATACCATGTGGGGTTATTGTTTAGGGATGGATGAATTTTGGTGGATCTCCTATTAGAATTATGTCCCTCTTTCATTTATATCTTGCATCTTTTCTTGTCAATTTTCTCATATGTGACTAATAAAATATTTATTGATTTATATGTCATTGTGTGGTGTCTTTCATGGTGATTAATTGATTACCACTTCTGTGTATATATAGTTGTTGTGGTATATATTTACAAATATTCCCTTTCACAGGGGTCTATTTGTATATTACTTTGGGGCATTTGGTGTGATTTAAAATATAAATGATTTAAAACACGTTAAAAATTGAACTGCGCTTTTTTGATAATCATACTTGTCTAAAAAAATTCAATAAAAAGCTATTCACGTATAATACCTCAAATGGTATAAAAAAAAACAAAAAAAAAACTGCCAGATCAGTGCAGAAATAAGAAGTCCTCACAAAGTTCCATGGCAAAATAAAAAAAAAGTTTTGGGTCTTTGGGTCTCAGAAAATAGCGACACAAATACATTTTTTTATAGATCTGAATATTATTTTAACTACCACAACACGATAACTCAGCTTCGCCATAATCGTACTAACCTGAAGACTTATATTGGCAGGTAAAAACAAAACCCAAAAAACAATGGCGGCCTTACATTTTACCCATTTCACCCCATTTGGAATTTTTTTTGCGTTTTTCAGCACAATATAAAATAAGATGAATGTTATCATTCAAAAATACAACTTGTCCCTAAAAAAAAAAAAAAAAAAGTCCTCATACGACTGTCGATGGAAAATTTAAAAAAGAAGTTATTGCTCTTGGAAGAAGGGGGAAGAAAAAACAAAAGAGTAAAAACAAAAAATTGTATGGTCATTGAATGTAGAAAAATCAAATACATCCTAGTATCTTAATATGTTATTAACTATATTAATTTTCTATCATGTATTTAAAGCTTTCTTATAAACAATATCTACATTTACCTAGTGCCTTTGAGATGACGATAACTTTATCTCTATATTTTGGCTTCTGGCAGATTGGATTTCCAGTGAGATCCATTCTCCACAGCTGAGGCCATTTCTTCAGAACAAATTCCAGATCCTACAGGAAGAAGTTAAAGACAAGTATAAGCACATGGAGCTACTACCACAATGTAACTGCGAACTTTTCTAAGTAAAACAATGTCCTTCTCGTCACAGTATAACAATTTCACTGATAAGTCATCATTACCTCATTGATACAAATAATATAAGGTGAATCATTTCATTTGTTGCCTGCATTTTCATTTTATAAGGAAAAAAACTCAAAAAATAAAAGTAAATAGCTCTAAAAACACAAATATACCAAAAAGACCAAAAAATGAGCTTAATTACTGAGTAAAATAATTTTATTAAAGACCAAATGTAATATAGTACAATGAAATAAGAAAATATTTAATAGCTATTAAACAAATGCTAAATAAATCCACAGACAATCTGAAGGAGACCTCAATATATATACCTCGCATGTAAAAATACTCAAATTTATACAAGTATACAACATTCATAAGAGAAAAGTTCATAAAAATACATGGCAACGAGAAACCATATAAACCTACCAATATGTTAAAAATTTACAAAAAGTGCAAAAAATGCAATTCAATGTGCACAAAAAAAAAGTGCATATAGTGCAGTAAACTTCAAAAGACTGACAAATGTCAGACAATATTAATTATGAATAACTAAAGGTGAAAAAATATTAATGAATAAAAATAAGTGCACATATATAAGTATATATAAATCCAAATCGAAATTAAACCTCATTCATAAAAAATACAAAAATAAACACAAAATACCGTGCATGTTATTGAGATATGAATGATTCCATTATAATGAAAGCATTATAATTGTGCCAAAGAAATGATACTAAAGTGCAAAAAAACAGTGTCTAAAACAACGCTAATATGAATCCTGCAAATGCCCAAGTATGAAAGAACTAATCCCTGAAGTAAACTTACATATGGCATGCCTCCTTTGATTTCACTCACATATGTAAGTTTACTTCAGGGATTAATGCTTTCATTATAATGGAATCATTCATATCTCAATAACATGCACGGTATTTTGTGTTTATTTTTGTATTTTTTATGAATGAGGTTTAATTTCGATATGGATTGATATATACTTATATATGTGCACTTATTTTTATTTATTAATATTTTTTCACCTTTAGTTATTCATAATTAATATTGTCTGACATTTGTCAGTCTTTTGAAGTTTACTGCACTATATGCACTTTTTTTTTTAGCACAATGAATTGCATTTTTTGCACTTTTTGTAAATTTTTAACAATATTGGTAGGTTTATATGGTTTCTCGTTGCCATGTATTTTTATTTTTATGAACTTTTCTCTTATGAATGTTGTATACTTGTACAAATTTGAGTATTTTTTACATGTGAGGTATATATATTGAGGTCTCCTTCAGATAGTCTGCATTTTCATGCTGCAAACTTCCGTCTTTATCATGTGCCAAAGATGCATTATTGGATTCTGACCCCTTTAATGCACAGGATATTAGGGTACAATGAACATGCGTGCTTAGTGCCTTAGAACAAGCATTCTTTGTGCCCTGAGGACATGTGAAATTAGTGCATTAGACCATGCGTAAGTAATTTTTTTTAAAACTTTTTTACTTTTTATTACAGTTTACTCAGCAATTATGATCGATTTTGTGTTCGCATATATATCGGTCTCTACAGAGTGCTGCTGCGTTCCTCCTTTTTGCAAGTTATGTATTAATTGCAGTAGGCACCTGTTCATACTATATGGAGATGCTGGTCAGGTTTTTTGTTCTATGCAGTTATCCATTGGAGGTTATTACTGCCTCCTTTCTGACTCTGCACACCACCCATCAGCCCAAGGGTGTTTATAATCAACTCTGGTTCCTACCAGCTTACTTTAAAGGTACATCTCCACAGGGCGTACTGGCAGCGCTTTGTACGCAGCGTCAAAAACGCTGTCCCCTGTTGTACGCGCGGTGATTCCGCATGTGTTCATTGAACACATGCGGGATCACCACATCCTATCCATAGATAGGGTTATTTATCTTGCAGAGACGGAGCGTCTCCGCAAGATAAATTGACATGCTGTGATCTGTCCAATCCGCAGCAAATACTGAATGTTTCCAGACCTTGGAAACATAGCCCAAGGGTATGTGCTCAGGATTTGACGCAGGTGAAATCTGCACCAAATCTGCATCTGAGGTCACTGGCAGGTCACCTGCATTTTTGATGCGTTTTTTTATATGCGTTTTTCATTGCATGCGTTTTTTTGTCACTTGAAATAAAGCTAATTGAAAGCTGGCTTTTGGGAAGGAAAAAAAAGTGATTTCCTGTTTGCAGATATATTGGGGTGTGTTCCCACGGTCAGTAAACGCTGCGGATTGGACACTGAGTACATCCGCAGCGTTCAGCTGTTACAGCACAGTGGATGGGACTTCAAGAAATCCCATGCCCACTATGCGTGCACCGATGCTCGCGGCTCACCCGCAGAGACAGACATGCGGAGCATCTTTCCAGATCGCAGCATGTCAATTTATGTAGCGGAGACGCTCAGTCTCCGCTGCGTAAATTACCCATAAACTTTCATTAGATGCGGTAAAAACCGCATTATCTTCCTAGTCACATGCGTATTAAGTGCAGGAACGTAGCTAACTACGCATGAGTACTAATTTACATAATGGTGAATCTTGTGGCACAGCTGGACGTACATGACACCGGAAGTGGAGGAAAACACAGAGAGAGGTCCCCTCCTTTTTTAATAAATATTAAATTTAAAAAAAGCGTGAATCCCCCTATATTTTTTAACCAGCCAGAGTAAAGCAGACTACTGGGACTGGTATTTCAGGCTGGTAAGGATCCAATATCCACGAACATTACCAGCCTGATAATACCAGGTCGCAGCAGTCTGCTTACCTTGGATGGTTAGCAAAAATAGTGGGATCCCCTCCAAAAAAAAAATAGCGTGGGATCCCCCTATTTTTGTTAGCCAGCCAAGGAAAAAGCAGACAGCTGCGGCCTGGTATTCTCAGGCGGGCGAGGCCCATGGATTTTGCACCTCACCAGCCTAAAAATAGCAGCCCGCAGCCGCCCCACAATTGGCGCATCCAAGGATGCGCCAATTGTGGCACTTTACCCAGCTCTTCCCACTTGCCCTGTAGCGGCGGCAAGTGTGGTAATATTTGTGGGGTTGATGTCACCTTTGTATTGTCAGGTGACATCAAGCCCAGGGCTTAGTAATTGAGAAGTGTCTATAAGACACCTATCCATTACTAATCCTATAGTTACATGGTAAATAAAGACACAGCCAGAATAAAGTCCTTTAATTGAAATGAGATAGACTCCTTTAATAGATTTTAATTAAACCATAGTTACTGCACCACCTATTCCACCGACGCCCTCGTCTCCTGGAAGAGAATTAACATAAAAAAGCAACAATATCCTTACCTGTCCACCGAGAAGATATACATACTGTCCCACGACGAGTCCAGCTCTGCTACATCTGGATGCCTTCGGCTGAATGGTGGCATTATGCCACCACTCAGCCTGACATCCACACACAGCGGAGCTTGAAGATGGTCACCGGAGACAGCTCGGTCCCTGGCGGTCACATGCGCTGCAGTTCTCGCGGTCAGCTGATCATGAGAACTTGGCTAGTGACCGGAGATAACCCAATCCCCGGTGGTTACGTGCACGGTAGTTCTTGCGATCAGCTCAGCACGAGAACTGCAGAGCATGTGACCGCAGTACGCGAACTTCCGGCCGTAACAAGGTACACCTTTATTTATTTAATTTTATTTACATGCGTAGTAAGCTGCGTTCCCACACTTAATACACAAGTGACTAAGAAGATAATGCGGTTTTACCGTATCTAATGATGGTGAATGGGTAATTTACGCAGTGGAGACGGAGCGTCTCCGCTACATAAATTGACATGCTGTGATCTGGAAAGACGCACCGCATGTTCGGATACGCAGGGCCGCCGGATGCAGCACTGCACGCATAGCGGAGATGGGTTTTCATAAAATCCCCTCCACTATGCTGTAACATCTGGACGCAATGTCCAATCCGCAGCAAATACTGAATGTTTCCAGACCTTGGAAACATAGCCCAAGGGTATGTGCTCAGGATTTGACGCAGGTGAAATCTGCACCAAATCTGCATCTGAGGTCACTGGCAGGTCACCTGCATTTTTGATGCGTTTTTTTATATGCGTTTTTCATTGCATGCGTTTTTTTGTCACTTGAAATAAAGCTAATTGAAAGCTGGCTTTTGGGAAGGAAAAAAAAGTGATTTCCTGTTTGCAGATATATTGGGGTGTGTTCCCACGGTCAGTAAACGCTGCGGATTGGACACTGAGTACATCCGCAGCGTTCAGCTGTTACAGCACAGTGGATGGGACTTCAAGAAATCCCATGCCCACTATGCGTGCACCGATGCTCGCGGCTCACCCGCAGAGACAGACATGCGGAGCATCTTTCCAGATCGCAGCATGTCAATTTATGTAGCGGAGACGCTCAGTCTCCGCTGCGTAAATTACCCATAAACTTTCATTAGATGCGGTAAAAACCGCATTATCTTCCTAGTCACATGCGTATTAAGTGCAGGAACGTAGCTAACTACGCATGAGTACTAATTTACATAATGGTGAATCTTGTGGCACAGCTGGACGTACATGACACCGGAAGTGGAGGAAAAACACAGAGAGAGGTCCCCTCCTTTTTTAATAAATATTAAATTTAAAAAAAGCGTGAATCCCCCTATATTTGTTAACCAGCCAGAGTAAAGCAGACTACTGGGACTGGTATTTCAGGCTGGCAAGGATCCAATATCCACGAACATTACCAGCCTGATAATACCAGGTCGCAGCAGTCTGCTTACCTTGGATGGTTAGCAAAAATAGTGGGATCCCCTCCAAAAAAAAAATAGTGTGGGATCCCCCTATTTTTGTTAGCCAGCCAAGGAAAAAGCAGACAGCTGCGGCCTGGTATTCTCAGGCGGGCGAGGCCCATGGATTTTGCACCTCACCAGCCTAAAAATAGCAGCCCGCAGCCGCCCCACAATTGGCGCATCCAAGGATGCGCCAATTGTGGCACTTTACCCAGCTCTTCCCACTTTCCCTGTAGCGGCGGCAAGTGTGGTAATATTTGTGGGGTTGATGTCACCTTTGTATTGTCAGGTGACATCAAGCCCAGGGCTTAGTAATTGAGAAGCGTCTATAAGACACCTATCCATTACTAATCCTATAGTTACATGGTAAATAAAGACACAGCCAGAATAAAGTCCTTTAATTGAAATGAGATAGACTCCTTTAATAGATTTTAATTAAACCATAGTTACTGCACCACCTATTCCACCGACGCCCTCGTCTCCTGGAAGAGAATTAACATAAAAAAGCAACAATATCCTTACCTGTCCACCGAGAAGATATACATACTGTCCCACGACGAGTCCAGCTCTGCTACATCTGGATGCCTTCGGCTGAATGGTGGCATTATGCCACCACTCAGCCTGACATCCACACACAGCGGAGCTTGAAGATGGTCACCGGAGACAGCTCGGTCCCTGGCGGTCACATGCGCTGCAGTTCTCGCGGTCAGCTGATCATGAGAACTTGGCTAGTGACCGGAGATAACCCAGTCCCCGGTGGTTACGTGCACGGTAGTTCTTGCGATCAGCTCAGCGCGAGAACTGCAGAGCATGTGACCGCAGTACGCGAACTTCCGGCCGTAACAAGGTACACCTTTATTTATTTAATTTTATTTACATGCGTAGTAAGCTGCGTTCCCACACTTAATACACAAGTGACTAAGAAGATAATGCGGTTTTACGTATCTAATGATGGTGAATGGGTAATTTACGCAGTGGAGACGGAGCGTCTCCGCTACATAAATTGACATGCTGTGATCTGGAAAGACGCGCCGCATGTGCGTCTCGGCAGGAAGCCGGAGGCGTCCGTACACGCATAGTGGAGATGGGATTTCTTCAGATCCCATCCACTATGCTGTAACATCTGGACGCTGCAGGTTTGACGCTGCGGATGTACGGAGCGTCCAACCCGTAGCGCTTAATGACCTTGGGAACATACCCTAATGTGCAGGTTTGTACCCAGGAGAGGCATATTTGCCCATTCACACTGTAGACTTTTATAGCACAAGAGATTCATTTATCAGATGATAGGACCCATCAGAGAAGAGTCACCTTGTCATGGTTGATGGGCTCACATGACTCACATGAATTGGCCAATTTATAGGCAAGGACCTTCATTTTAGTGAGTAATTTTTCACGAACATCTGATGGAGGCTTCATCCACATCACATTTTTCTCTTTCTGATGTTTGGTCTCAACTTCTTCATCATATCCTTCTAAGCTGCTGCCACATGATTGCCTGACATTGGCAGTAACAAGCAGGTGTACTATTGGGGACTATTGTACTACTTTTGGGGAGGACAATGATACAATCCCAATGTTAATGTTATAAGCAATCATGTAATAAAAAGTAGATGCAAGAGATTAAGAAATTCAGAACGGTCGCCCCTTGAGGGACATGAGGGCAGCATTAAAATAAGCCTTGGTGGTACATGACAGGTCACCATTATATACTGATAAACTCCCAATTTAACAACACTGAATGGGCTAGAAATCAACTTTCTACACTGTAGAAGCAAACAAATTGAAATGATCTATACAGAAAACTATTTTGTGAACTCTATCTCACTGTTCCCTGACCTCACTCCCATTTTCATAACACATTAAAAAAAAACTCTTAGGGCATTAGTGTTTATTTTTGTGGTTTTTAGATTAATAATGTTCATCAGGGAAGGCAGAAAGTGATACATTACAAAGAAAAGCACAATTTGTAGCACTGGCCAGTGATAAATATATTGCTACTCCAGAGCATTTTTTTTGCTAACTGCTACTCACTTGATAAATGACCCAGAAACGTTGGTCCCAGTGTATGTTTATGTAAGAAAAGACTAATCCTGCGGTGAAATATGATTACTTCTTTGGATACGCTCTACTTGTTTATTGCCTTCCTGTCTCTAATAAAGCGCTCTCACTTTCCAGCCTTTCAGTAACTATTACTAAAGGGAGCAGCTCCTTTTTACGCAGCTTCTACTTGATAAATGATCATGTCACACCATCACTTGGACGTTACAGAGAAATCAGAGGTCAGACACGAGGGACATAGCACTGGCCGTAGCCTTCTCATCATTACCACTAGCCATTTATGAACTTGCATCTGAACAATGGAACATCATTCTTATCGGAAATGTTTAACTCAGATCCGTAAGTAGGACTTCAGACAGTAATTTATCACCCGTGTGACTGCTTGTCATAATTTCTGTGGAAAAGATAAATCTATAATGTTCTTCTTGTCTCTGGCTAAGACGAGGGGTAAATGAATTCATCTTTCTCATTATGGTCTTCCAATAATCAATACTGGGCAGAGGTTGAATACATTAAGGTCATAATGATGATAAATCCACTTAGAGGAGGTTTCAACAGCACAATCCTAAACTACAGAGAAAATAAAATGGATTATTAAACTACAGGCTGGTGCCAGAATGCTTCATTTCACGACTAATGGCGCCACCTTCTTGGGTTACTCTGCTCTCCCCAAATCGTCACGCCAAATATCCCTAACTCTGAGAAGCTCATGAAAGTATTAAAGACTCTGCAAAGAAATGAACCCTTACATTAAAAAAAACAGGGACAGTGGATGTCAAATGCGCTGCTGATTCCAAGATCCGAAGACAAGATGGTTTATTGAACGTGGAGTATTGTCAACGTGTTTCAAAATGTCAGTAAGGACGTCTTCCTCAGGACAACCACAAGAAGTTGTTACTGACTTTGAAACACATTGACAATAATCTACTTTCAATTAATCATCTTGTCTTCGGATCTTGGAAACAGTAGCGCAATTGAAATGCACGGTTCTTGGTTTTTTAACGTAAGAATTAATTCCTGTGGATATTGCAGCAGCTGACAGTTACCCTATATATTGGTTGTGTCACACACAAGCTCTCAAGGTGAGCATATCCCCTCCATCCTGCTATCCCTCATACTTGGGTAAGACTCTATTGCGCTTTGCACATTTCTTTCAAGAAATAAAACCTTTACAAAGAACCATCATTAGATTTCTGCATGCATCTACGTTTTGCCACACAGGTACACAGTATTGTTACATAGTAGGTTTTGGGGGTAGTAGTAAAGGGCATGTCCCATAAACAACACATATCACACATCCACATGATAGATGTTACTTGGTTGATGGTGGTCTGGTAGCTAATACCACTAACTATCCAGAGAACATGGGTACTAAAGTCCTCAGTATGAATGGAGTAGTTGTGTGTATGTGCGACCACCACAAGAGTAAGGCCAGGGTCACACTGGCGCCAAAATCGGACGACTGCAATGCAAAGAAATATCGCATTGCAGTCGGACCAATGTTAATCTATGGAGCAGCTCCCAGTATCAGATATTTTGTGGTCCGTTTTAAACGTCCGACTGCAATCGCAGCATGCTGCGATTGTCACCGATTGTTGGTCGACTATCGCCAATGCAAGTCTATGGGAGCGATGAAAAATCGGATTACAAACGGACCGCACGTGTGACTTGCGATTAAATCGCATCGGTGTCCTTTAGAAAAGCCGGCAATTCATCCCCGGCTATACTGTAAAATCACACTGACAGCTTTAATAAAGAATAGAATCAATACATATACACACATAGAATACATATATATATATATATATATATATATATATATATGTCATTGTGACATATATATATATATATATATATATATATACATATATTTATAGTTCATACACTTCTACATACTGTAATAGCCGCTAATTCAATTGCCGGCTTTTGTGAAAGTACAGAACCCGACATGAAATGACACATGGTTTACATACAGTTAACCATGTCATTTCATGTATTTTGATCTATGGTTTTCACTAACAATTACATGAGTGTATGTGTGTGAAATTTCACACATGTAGGGGTTAATTAAAGGTGTAAATTCGTTGTAAAAAAATGCGTGTGCTCCCGCTGTATTTTCTCCACCAGACAGACAAAGCAAGCGAGTGGGGGCAAATAATAATAGCCCAGGGAGGGTGCATTTATTTTGTGCCCCCCCCTGGCTACTAACATCTGCCCCCAGACACCCCAGAAAAGGCAAATCTATAATTAGATGATTGTGCATCAGATAGGTAAGAATCATTTTGCTTTTTTATTTTATTTTTATTACAGGAAATGGTTTTAGCAGGAAAATAAAAGATGGTCAAAAACTGTTTGCTTATTTCATTAAAATGATTTTTTATTACAGTGTGTGTGTTTTTTTTCCTTTCATACAATAGGATTAATAATTGATAGTTGTCAAACTGACAGCTCTCAATTATTAACCTGGCTTACAGTCACCTTTCAATTGCAAGGTGGCTTTAACCCCTTATTAACCCATTCGCCACCGCTACAGGGCAATGGGAATAGACGGGCAAAGTGCCAGAAAGGGCGAATCTAATTATAGATTTGCCTTTTCTGGGGTGTCTAGGGGCAGATGTTAGTAGCCAGGGGGGGCACAAAATAAATGCACCCTCCCTGGTCTATTATTATTTGCCCCCACTCGCTTGCTTTGTCTGTCTTGTGGAGAAAATACAGCGGGAGCACACACATTTTTTTACAACGAATTTACACCTTTAATTAACCCCTACATGTGTGAAATTTCACACACATAAGGGTATGCCACACTAAACAGCGTCGCTAACGAGATCGCTAAAAAACGTCACTATTTAGCAATCTCGTTAGTGACGCTGTTGTGTGTGGCATGTAGCAACGACGTGGCCCCTGCTGTGATCTCGCTGATCGTTCACTAGGGTTCTGGACCGTATTTTAATCGTTGGCGTCCCGCTGGTGAGCCTATATCGCTGTGTCTGGCACGTTTTGTGAACGATTTGCGCTGTTTTTTACATCGCAAAGTCGTTAAGGAGATCGCTAACCGCTTATGCGTCGTTAACGAGATCGCTAAATGTGGCAGCTACTAGCGACATTAAAACGATCACAAAAACGATCGCATTAGTATGCGTCGTTATTGTGATCGTTAGCGGGAGCGTTTAGTGTGGCAGTACCTATACACTCATGTAATTGTTAGTGAAAACCATAGATCAAAATACATGAAATGACATGGTTAACTGTATGTAAACCATGTGTCATTCCATGTCGGGTTCTGTACTTTCACAAAAGCCGGCAATTGAATTAGCGACTATTACAGTATGTAGAAGTGTATGAACTATAAATATATGTATATATATATATGTCACAATGACATGTATATATATAATATATATATATGTGTTCTATGTGTATATATATATATTCTTTCTTTTGTGATTTAAATACTATTCATTTGGATCCATTATATGTCCGTTTTGCAAGTCTGCGAGAAAATCTTGCAAGTCGATGTAAATCGGATGTTACAACTATGGTCAGATGCGACTAAATCGCATCTTTCCAGGAAATCGGATGCCAGACGGATGTCTGTTCATTACATTTTGGTCCGATATTCGACTGACTAAACGGTCCGTTTTTTGTAGTTGTGTGTGACTCGGCCTAAATGGAATGGTGGTCGCACATGCTCACTAGCATTCAGTCACACAGGAGACAATGAAAGCATCTGTTATCTGATACTGGGGGTCTCAGCAGTTGGACCCGCAAGATTTTATTTTTGTCGCCTATCTCAATATGTGGTTATGGAGCAACCTCTTCCTGACATTACAGGAGTATGATGTAGGTTCAGGAACTGAGCTCGCACATTACAAGACAGATGCTGGCTGTGTTACACAGTGAGAGAGGAACAGAGCTCTGATAGTGTCATCTAAGAAGTTAACAGAAGCTATCATAAAAATAGATAAAAAGAAAAAAAAAAAACATTGTATTTATCCCCCCCAAAAAAAAAAAAAAATAATTAAAATAAAGAAGCATATTAGGTATGACTGCATTTGTAAAAGTCTGATCTATAAAATTTATTAACTACCCCGGCAAAAGCCATAAAAAGTAAAACAAAAAGCTAAAATGCCAGAACTGCAGTTTTTTTGTGGCCGCAACTGGTTTTGCCGCCAAAAAATGCAATAAAAGCAATCAAAACAACTTATGAACCCGAATATAGTATCAATAAAAAAGTCAGCTCGCCTTATAACAAGAAAGCCCTCATATAGCTCCATCACTGTAAAAATGAAAACGCTATGGGTCACAAATCAATTTTTTTTTTCACATTTATTTTTCACTATTTAAATACAAAAAACCTTTACAAGTTTGGCATCGCTGTAATCATAATGACCTGTAGAATCATATTAGGCCTCTTTCACACTTTAGTCATTCGACGTCAGTCAAAATCCGATAAAGTGTGAAAAAAACGGATTCGCCTTTTTTTTTGGCGGATCCGTTTTTTTGCCATTGAGTTGCATTAGTGACAGATTTTGACGGATGGTCGTCCGTTTGATCCGTCAAATGATGGATCCGTCAGAAATGTGGCGTCCGTTGTCTTTTGAAAACGGACACTGGGACGTTTTTTGTGTGCGTCGATATGGCGGTCCATGACGGATCCGTCGCGTCCGCCGTTTTGTATAATGGACGCCTATGCGTGGCGGATCCGTCTTCATCCGTTTTTGACGGAATCTGACAGCGGATCCGTTCTTGGATGCAGAAAATGCTCAGAACCCATTCAGGTGTCTCTCTCTCCAGAACAGCTCCTATACCCTCCCAAACGTCATTTTCCTTATCTTAACGGATCGATCTAAAAACGTATCCGCTGCATCAGTTTTCACCCTAATGCAACGGATCCGTTATTTTCAGTCGTCTGCCGGACTAAGACTGACGCCAGACGACTGAAGTGTGAAAGAGGCCTTAGCATACCAATAAATACGCAATAAATGCTGTAAAAAAAACATAAACAATAGCGAACATGCATTGTTTTTAGCAATTTTACTGTACTTCATATTTTTTCCAGTTTTCAAGTGTTAAAATGAATGGTATCATTCAAAACTACAACTCGTCCCACAAAAATAAGCCTCATAAGGCTATGTGAATAGAGAGATCAAAAAGCTAAGTTCTTGGAAGAAAAATGTGCAAGAACAGACAACTGCCCGTTCCTTAAGGTGTAAATGATCCATACCACATGGATCTGAAATACGGTAATATGCATGAGGACTACCAGTGAAATTTGGTTATATTACTTGTAAAGATGTGTATGCAAATTGCCTCTTCAGAGAAAAAGAGGACTTGAACTCTATAGCGCCACCTGTTGGAAGTAGCGATCGAACAAGTCACAATCAACCCTTTAACAAATCTTGCAATATGAGTAAAGGTACTGTCACACTAAACGAGATCGCTAACGAGATCGCTAATGAGTCACCGATTTCATGACGCAGTAGCAATCTCGTTAGCGACGCAGCTGTGTGTGACATGTAGCAGCGATGTGGTCCCTGCTGAGATGTCGTTGATCGCTTATGAACGTTCTGAGCCGTTTTTTGGTCGTTGGTGTCCCGCTGGTGAGCATGAATCGCTGAGTGTGACACCCTTTATGAACGACTTCACCAGCGTCGCAGGTGAGACTAGGTTTTCCCAATGACCGCAGAGGTCGTTATACAGATCGCTGATGAGTTGTGTTTGGAATCTAACTAGCGATCACATAGCGATCGCACCAGCGATCTCCCCAGGTCGTGTCGTTGTCGTGATCGCTGGTGCGATCGCTAAGTGTGACAGTGCCTTTAGTAAAGATGAGAGAATCGATTTGCAGGACGCCCGAAGGTAAGAAATTTGCAGGACTCCTGTCTAGCCACCAGGGATCACTGACCTGGACACTGGACTGGAGTCCTGTGAGTTGATCCGCTCATCTCTATTTACTAGTAGTTCCTTTACATATATGCACACGTATTTTAAGCTTAGTGCTTATTAGAAAAAAAAATACATGTTTTAATGGATATACTTAAAATGTGGAAAGTAAATGGAGCATAGCACTATAAGCTGGTTTACAGCCAGTATAGATTATAACAAATAATGTCTGTTGGTCGTAAAAAAAAAGTAATCTGTCAAAACATGTAGGCCAGTTCATGGGCTCCTATATTTTTTATACCTTATTTTAACCCCTTCACCCTCAAGGGTGGTTTGCACGTTAATGACCGGGCCAATTTTTACAATTCTAACCACTGTCTCTTTATGAGGTTATAACTCTGGAACGCTTCAACGGATATTCGCGATTCTGAGAATGTTTTCTCGTGACATATTGTACTTCACGTTAGAAGTAAAATTTCTTCGATATAACTTGCGTTTATTTTTGAAAAAAATGCAAATATAGCGAAAATTTTTAAAATTTTGCAATTTTCAAACTTTGAATTTTTATTCCCTTAAAACAGAGAAATATATCACACAAAATAGTTAAGAAATAACATTTTCCACATGTCTACTTTACATCAGCACAATTTTGGAACCAAAATTTTTTTTTGTTAGGAAGTTATAAGGGTTAAAAGTTGACCAGCGATTTCTCATTTTTACAACAAAATTTACAAAGCCATTTTTTTTAGGGACCACCTCACATTTGAAGTCACTTTGAGGGGTCTATATGGCAGAAAATACCCAAAAGTGACACCATTCTAAAAACTGCACCCCTCAAGGTACTCAAAACCACATTCAAGAAGTTTATTAACCCTTCAGGTGCTTCACAGGAACTAAAGCAACGTGGAAGGAAAAAATGAATATTTAACTTTTTAGCCACAAAAATGATCTTTTACAAACTTTTTTTTTATTTTCACAAGGGTAAAAGGAGAAAATGGACAGATAAGGTTGTTGTGCAATTTATCCTGAGTACGCCAGTACCCAATATGTGGGGGAAAACCACTGTTTGGGCACACGGTAGAGCTCGTAAGGGAAGGAGCGCAGTTTGACTTTTTCAAACTAAAATTGGCTGGAATTGAGATTGGATGCCATGTCGCGTTTGGAGAACCTCTGATGCGCCTAAACAGTGGAAACCCCCACAAGTGACACCATTTTGGAAATTAGACCCCCTAAGGTACTTATCTAGATCTGTTGTGAGCACTTTGAACCCCCAAGTGTTTCACAAAAGTTTATAATGCCTGGGTGTGAAAAAAAAAAGAAACAATTTTCCACAAAAATTATTTTTTAGTCCCAAATTTTTTAATTTTCCCAAGGAAATTGGACCCCAAAAGTTGTTGTCCAATTTGTCCTGAGTACGCTGATACCCCATATGTGGGGGGAGGGGGGAACTGTTTGGGCGCACGGCAGGGCTTGGAAAGGAAGTAGTAACGTTTTGGAATGCAGACGTTGATGGGGGTCATGTTCCGTTTGCAGTGCCCCAGATGAGCCTAAACAGTGGAAACCCCCCAAAAGGGACCCCATTTTGGAAATTAGACCCCCTAAGGAACTTATCTAGATCTTTGGTGAGCACTTTGAACCCCTAAGTGCTTCACACAAGTTTATAATGCCTGGGCATGAAAATAAAAAATCCTTTTTCCCACAAAAATTATCTTTTAGTCACTATTTTTTTATTTTCCTATGGGTAACAGGAGAAATTGGACCACATAAGTTGTTGTCCAATTTGTCCTGAGTACGCTGATACCCCATATGTGGGGGGGAACCACTGTTTGGGCGCACGGCAGAGCTCGGAAGGGAAGGAGCACCATTTGACTTTTTCCAACCAAAATTGGCTGGAATTGAGATTGGATGCCATGTTGCATTTGGAGAGCCCCTGATGTGCCTAAACAGTGGAAACCCCCCACAAATGACCCCATTTGGGAAACTAAACCCCTAAGGAACTTATCTAGATCTTTGGTGAGCAATTTTAACCCCAAGTGCTTCACACAAGTTTATAACGTAGAGCCGTAAAATTTAAAAATCATATTTTTTCCACAAAAATGATCTTTTCACCCCAATTTTTATTTTTCCAAGGGTAACAAGACTCCAAAAGTTATTGTGCAATTTGTCCTGAGTGTGCTGATACCCCATATGTGGGAGTAAACCACTGTTTGGGTGCATGGCAGAGTTTGGAAGGGAAGGAGCGCCGTCTGACTTTTTCAACGCAGAATTGGCTGGACGCCATGTCGTATTTGGAGAGCTCCTGATCTGCCTAAACAGTGGAAACCCCATAAATGACACCATTTTGGAAACTAGACCCCTCAAGGAACTTATCTAGATGTGTGGTGAGAACTTTGAACCCCCAGGTGTTTCACTAAAGTTTATAACGTACAGCCGTAAAATAAAAAATCCTTTTTTTTTTTACAAAAATGATTTTTTCGCCCCAATATTTTATTTTCACAAGGGTAACAGAAGAAATTGGAACCCAAAAGTTGTTGTCCAATTTGTCCTGAGTACGCTGATACCCAATATGTGGGAGAAAACTACTGTATGGGCACACGTCGGGGCTCGGAAGGGAAGTAGTGACGTTTTGGATTGCAGACTTTGATGGAATGGTCTGGGGGCGTCATGTCGCATTTGGAGAGCCCCTGATGCACCTAAACAGTGGAAACCCCCCACAAGTGACCCCATTTTGGCAAATAGACCCCACAAGGAACTTATCTAGATGTGTGGTGAGCACTTTGAACCCCGAAGTGCTTCACAGAAGTTTATAACGTACAGCCGTTAAAAATAAAAAATCTTTTTTTTTTTTTACAAAAATGATTTTTTCGCCCCCAATATTTTATTTTCACAAGGGTAACAGGAGAAATTGGAACCCAAAAGTTGTTGTCCAATTTGTCCTGAGTACGCTGATACCCAATATGTGGGAGAAAACTACTGTATGGGCACACGTCGGGGCTCGGAAGGGAAGTAGTGACGTTTTGGATTGCAGACTTGGATGGAATGGTCTGGGGGCGTCATGTCGCATTTGGAGAGCCCCTGATGCACCTAAGCAGTGGAAATCCCCCACAAGTGACCCCATTTTGGAAAATAGACCCCACAAGGAACTTATCTAGATGTGTGGTGAGCACTTTGAACCCGAAGTGCTTCACAGAAGTTTATAACGCACAGCCGGAAAAATAAAAAATCCTTTTTTTTTTTTGCAAAAATGATTTTTTTTCGCCCCAATATTTTATTTTCACAAGGGTAACAGGAGAAATTGGAACCCAAAAGTTGTTGTCCAATTTGTTCTGAGTACGCTGATACCCAATATGTGGGAGAAAACTACTGTATGGGTACACGTTGGGGCTCGGAAGGGAAGTAGTGACGTTTTGGATTGCAGACTTTGATGGAATGGTCTGGGGGCATCATGTCGCATTTGGAGAGCCCCTGATGCGCCTAAACAGTGGAATTCCCCAAAAAGTGACCCCATTTTGGAAAATAGACCCCACAAGGAACTTATCTAGATGTGTGGTGAGCGCTATGAAGCCCCAAGTGCTTCACAGAAGTTTATAATGTACAGCCGTAAAAACAAAAAAATCATTTTTTTTTTTACAAAAATGATATTTTCGCCCCCAGTTTTTTATTTTCCCAAGGGTAACAGAAGAAATAGGACAAATTGCACAATAACTCTTGGGGTCCAGAGTATGCTGATACCCCATATGTGGGGATAAACTACTGTTTGGACGCATGACAGAGCTCAGAAGTGAAGGAGCACCGTTTGACTTTTTCAACGCAGAATTGGCTGGAATTGAGATCAGACGCCATGTCACATTTGGAGAGCCCCTGATGTGCCTAAACAGCGGAAACCCCCCAATTCTAACTCCAACCCTAACCCCAACATACCCCTAACCCTAGTCCCAACCCTAACCACAAACCTAACCCTAACACACCCCTAATCCCAACCCTAACCCTAATCCTAACTTTAGCGCCACCCTAACCCTAACTTTGGCCGCAACCCTAACCCTAACCCTAATGGGAAAATGGAAATAAATACATTTTTTTTATTTTATTATTTTTCCCTAACTAAGGGGGTGATAAAAGGGGGTCTGATTTACTATTTATAGTGGGTTTTTATGATTGGCAGCTGTCACGCTAAAAGACGCTTTTTATTGCAAAAATAGTTTTTTGCATCACCACATTTTGAGAGCTATAATTTTTGCATATTTTGGCCCACAGAGTCATGTGAGGTCTTATTTTTTGCGGTATGAGTTGACGTTTCTATTGGTAGCATTTTTGAGCACGTGACATTTTTTGATCGCTTTTTATTTCGATTTTTGGGAGGTTAGAATGAACAAAAATCAGCAATTCATGAATTTCTTTTGGGGGAGGCGTTTATACCGTTCCGCGTGTGGTAAAATTGATAAAGCAGTTTTATTCTTCGGGTTAGTACGATTACGGCGATACCTCATTTATATCATTTTTTTATGTTTTGACGCTTTTATAGAATAAAAACAATTTTATATAAAAAATAATAATTATTTTTGCATCGCTTTATTCTGCGAGCTATAACTTTTTTATTTTTTCGCTGATGATGCTGTGTCACGGCTCGTTTTTTGCGGAACAAGATGACGTTTTCAGCGGTACCATGTTTATTTATATCGGTCTTTTTGATCGCGTGTTATTCCACTTTTTGTTCGGCGGTATGATGATAAAGCATTGATTTTTTGCTTTGTTTTTTTTTTTTTTTTAAGGGGTTCACTAAAGGGGTTAACTAGTGGGACAGTTTTATAGGGGGGGTCGTTACGGACGCGGCAATACCAAATATGTGTACTTTTATTGTTTTGTTTTTTTTATTTACAGGAAGAAATGAATTTATTGGGGAAAATTTTTTTTTTTTTTATTTATTTTGGATTTTTTTTTAAAACATGTTTATTTTTATTTTTTTTAACTTTTTTACTTTGTCCCAGGGTGGGACATCACTGTATTTTATCAGATCGCTGGTGTGACAGTGTGCACAGCACTCTGTCACACCAGCGATCGCACAGGCATAGCTGCAGGCTTCTCAGTGCCTGCTCTCAGCAGGCACTGAGGAAGCCGCCTCCCTGCAGGACCCCGGCGCCATCTTGGATCCGGGTCCTGGGAGGGAGGAAGCCCTCAGAACAGCGCGATCACATCGTGCTGGTCTGAGGGTCTCAGGGGAGCGCGCAGGGAGCCCCCTCCCTGCGCGATGCTCCCCTGTGCCCCCAGTACACCGCGATCATGTTTGATCGCGGTGTGCCAGGGGTTAATGTGCCGGGAGCGGTCCGTGACCGCTCCTGACACACAGTCACGGGTGTCAGCTGTGATAATCAGCTGACACCCGGCGGCGATTAGCTGCGCTCCCTCAGGGAGCGCAGCTGATCGCCTATGACGTACTATCCCGTCCATGGTCAGATTGGCACGGGTTTCATGGACGGGATAGTACGTCTAATGTCAGAGAAGGGTTAACAATGATGTAATAAAAGTTAAGTTTTATATGATCCGCTCTGCATTGCAGGAATTTTTTCTATATTTAGAGTGCATAAAACAGAAGCACTTCATTATAAGGCTGGGGTCACACTTGCGAATGTAATGCGAGAAACTCGCATCAATACCCGGCACTGCCAAAGGCACTCGGACTGGAGCATTTAGCTGCACAGAAATACATGCAGCCGCACACTCCAGTCCTGAGTGCCGGCGGCAGTGCTGGATATTGATGCGAGTTTCTCGCATTGCATTTGCAAGTGTGACCGCAGCCTAACATGCAAATTGCCTCTTCAGAGAAAAAGAGGACTTGAACTCTATAGCGCCACCTGTTGGTAGTAGCGATCCTACAAGTCACAATCAACCCTTTAACGAGTCTTGCAATATGACTTTGGATAAAAGCCAAATCAGTATCTTAATTTGCAGACACGGTGTTTCGGGCTACTGGCCCTCTTTAGTGCAAAGCATGAGAAGTGATTTAGCTAGGTGAGAGGCTCTAGACTGAGGTCTAAGGGGTAAGGTTTCTCCTTGTGGAGAGTGACATACAAGCTCTGGCTTGTCAAAGTAAGGAGGCTTATTCACCATGCAATGCTACTCTGGGAAATTTAAAGGGTTAAAGGGTTGATTGTGACTTGTAGAATCGCTACTCCCAACAGGTGGCACTATAGAGTTCCAAGTCCTCTTTTTCTCTGAAGAGGCAATTTGCATATTAAATTTCCCGGCCTAACAGGCGTTTTCACAAATGCAATGTACCGATCGGTAGGCCAGTTATTCCTAAAGGAGCATCAATGCCCCCAGCTGCGTGCTAGTGTATCTCTCAATGTATCTCCCACTTTAAAACGTGTGCCAAAAATAATTTATTATTTTTAACCAAAGTTTACAAATATTAAATAAAACATCTAAAATCTGTATTTTAACTGACAAAAGGTCAGTACTGACTTGCCTGAACAAATGTTAAAAAAAACCATACCTTGATATCATTAAGGTGATTGTCCACAGCCACAAGTTGGGTTATGTTTTCCAAAACCTCAAGTTCCTTTAGTTCATCAATGTTATTATTGCTAATATTCAGTACAGATAGAGACTTCTGAGGAAAAAAAACCCACAAGAACAAAAATCACAGTTAGGTTTGTGAACTCCTTCTGGGGCACCCAAAGACGTTGAATGTCCCAACAAACCCCAACACATCAGACTCTCGTCTATCATGGAAATCTTCAAAAGGAACCCAAAAAGACCTACCTCTTCTGACAAGCGTACAACCTGCAGTAACCCTCGTTCCACCAAACCGCTGCCCGACCAGCTCTACCCTCGCCCATCCCATGTGCACTGTGAGTCCTCCCGGACAGGGTCCTCACTCCGCCTGCACCAGTCGCTGACTTGTTTTTTTTTCAAGATTATTGTACTTGTTGTAAGTTATGTATACCCCTTTCCACATGTAAAGCGCCATGGAACAAATGGAGCTATAATAATAAACAACAATAATAATGTCCAGGCAATCGGCATTCTACACTCCTTCAGAGACTGTAAGTACACCAAGAAAAACTGATGCTGGTATTAGGCAGGGTGCGGCCACACCAAATTTTGATTTGATGTTTTTTTTCTCTTTTGTTCATTCTCTTTGCATTTTTATAATTGATTAACAGTTCTGTTTATGAAAGTATTTTTACTCTGTTGCATTTTTTCCAAAACTTTTCCACACTACTATACATCGCACCATTGTGTTTAAAAAAAAACAAAACACACATCTCATATGCTCTACATTACAATTTGCAACTTGAGTGACTGAGCATACACTATTCGGGTACTAACAGACAAGGAATGAAGTGTCCTGGGATCAAACAGCAACTTCTCTCCAGGAGGAATCTTCTGGCTCTCAGCATGGAGTTCTCTCAATTCCTCAAGTCCTTCCAGTCCTTCAATGACAGTGAGATAATTTCCTCCTAAATATCTGCGGAGAAAAGAACAACATCTGCATAGGTGCAAAACAAATGGGCAATTCTGTAGATTATTGCATTTTGTTCCATAGTTCTAGTACAAGTAGAAACAGGATGGACAAAGGGACCGTCGTTACTCAGGTCAACACTGTGAGAATTCTTCTTTTATTTATTGTTTATTATGCGTTGCTTATATTCCGCAGCGCTTTACATACATTATCATCGCTGTCCCCAATGGGGCTCACAATCTAAACTCCCTATCAGTATGTCTTGGAGTGTGGGAGGAAACCGGAGAACCTGGAGGAAGCCCACGCAAACACGGGGAGAACATACAAACTCCTTGCAGATGTCCTTGATGGGATTTGAACCCAGGATCCCAAAGCAACAATGCTAACCACTGAGCCACCGTGAATGTAGCGTACAGTCATGGCCAAAAGTTTTGAGAATGACACAAATATTATATTTTCACATGATCTGCTGCCCTCTGGTTTTTATGTGTGTTTGACAGATGTTTTTATCACAGACAGAAATATAATTGCAAACATATGAGTAACAAAAGCTTATATTGACAGTTAGAATGAGTTAATGCAGCAAGTCAATATTTGCAGTGTTGACCCTTCTTCTTCAGGACCTCTGCAATTCTCCCTGGCATGCTCTCAATCAACTTTTGGACCAAATCCTGACTGATAGCAGTCCATTCTTGCACAATCAATCAAATCTCTATGTTTTGTTCCCTGAGCCATTTAGTTATCACCTTTGCTTTATGGTAAGGTGCTCCATCATGCTGGAAAAGGCATTGTTGACCGCCAAACTGCTCTTGGAGGGTTGGGAGAAGTTGCTCTTGGAGGACATTCTGGTACCATTCTTTATTCATGGCTGTGTTTTTAGGCAAGACTGTGAGAGAGCCGATTCCCTTGGCTGAGAAGCAACCCCACACATGAATGGTTTCAGGATGCTTAACAGTTGGCATGAGACAAGACTGGTGGTAGCGCTCACCTTGTCTTCTCCGAATGAGGCGTTTTCCTGATGTCCCAAACAATAGAAAAGGGGATTCATCAGAGAAAATAACTTTACCCCAGTCCTCAGCAGTCCACTGCCTGTACCTTTTGCAGAATATCAGTCTGTCCATGATGTTTTTTCTGGATAGAAGTGGCTTCTTTGCTGCCCTCCTTGAGACCAGGCCTTGCTCCAAGAGTCTCCGCCTCACAGTGCGTGCAGATGCACTCACACCTGCCTGCTGCCATTCCTGAGCAAGCTCTGCACTGCTGGTAGCCCGATCCCGCAGCTGAAACACTTTTAAGAGACGGTCCTGGCGCTTGCTGGTCTTTCTTGGGCGCCCTGGAGCCTTTTTGGCAACAATGGAACCTCTCTCCTTGAAGTTCTTGATGATGCGATAAATTGTTGACTGAGGTGCAATCTTTCTAGCTGCGATACTCTTCCCTGTTAGGCCATTTTTGTGCATTGCAATGATGACTGCACGTGTTTCTTTAGAGATAACCATGGTTAACAGAAGAGAAACAATGATGCCAAGCACCAGCCTCCTTTTAAAGTGTCCAGTGGTGTCATTCTTACTTAATCATGACAGATTGATCTCCAGCCATGTCCTCATCAACACCCACACCTGTGTTAATGGAGCAATCTCTGAAAAGAGGTTAGCTGGTCCTTTTAAGGCAGGGCTGCAATGATGTTGAAATGTGTTTTGGGGGATAAAGTTCATTTTCTAGCCAAATATTGACTTTGCAAGTAATTGCTGTTAAGCTGATCACTCTTTATAACATTCTGGAGTATATGCAAATTGCCATTAGAAAAAGTGAAGCAGTAGACTTTGTAAAAATTAATATTTGTGTCATTCTCAAAACTTTTGTCCATGACTGTACATGGAAAAAAATGTCCCGATTCTACAAAGAATTTAAAGACTTTAAATTGTGATGAGAAATAAAAGGGTAGAACTCTGGCTAAATCTTCATCTTAATTTTCAGAATATTCCTTTTTTCCACACTTTTTATTTCTAAGTCTATATTGATTTTCCAATATAGTCACACTCTTAAGGAATTTTAACATACTGTGATTTTTACGCATTTTTTCTTTGCAATATACCATTTTCTTTCAAAACACAGCACAAACATTAGAGTTGAGCGATACTTTCCGATATCCTAAAGTATCGGAATCGGAATGGTATCGCCGATATCACTAAAATATCGGCGATACCCGATACCGATACCGGAAGTCCCATGTAAGTCTAGGGAACAAAATATCGAAATTAAAAAAAACCCATTCTTGCCTTGTTGGTTAATTGTACATGAAGGAAAACAAGAAAGAGTAATGTAGAATGTATTGGGGAAGGTTGAGGAGACATTAAAGGCATAGATGTTTAACCCAATCAAATGGAATAGCATAAATATTTTTTTTTTTAAAGATGTTCGGATTGACGAAGAAATTGACAATGTTAACGTTTTTTATATTTTGGCAAATATGTATATTACACAACTTCCATGCTCTTCATCTTCACCTTTTTAACTTTTCACACACTTTCTCCTTCATAATCTTCTGCAGCATCATCTTTTTCATCAAATTATTCTTCATCTTCACCTTCTTTATCTTCTTCTTAAACTTCTTGCTATTCATCTTTGTTAACATTACTCATATTCTTCTTATTAAACTATTATTCTTATTCATATTCTGCTTCATCTTCTTCATCATATTCTTATTTGTGACAGAGAATCCTGTACTTGTAATCTGTCAAAGTATGAATTTTTCATCCTTCCGTTCTTGCTATCACAAAAGATTTAAATTACAACAGTATTTGTCCGTGTTGTTTAGCCTGCAGCAGCAGGCATTTTCCAGGGGCACCACGAGGAGGAACGGACTCACCCCCATACACTGCTTAGTCTTCTTCTGCTTAGAATTTAGAGCATATATTTTGCTCTTCATTTTGGTCTTATACTTCATGTTCTTCTGCTTTTAGATCTTCTGCTTATTGTTCTTGTGTCTCTTGTTCCGTATCTTGTATTTGTAGCACAATCTTGTACCAGCTGATGTTACTGGGACACGGTTACTAAGCAGGAGGTACCTGTGCTCCAAAGCACTACCAAGGACCAGCAGACGTTGCTGGAACTCGGATACCGAGATGGAGGCACCTAGGCCAAAGGCACTGCGGAGAACCAGTTGACGGTACTGGAACCCGGAGGGGCAGCAGAAGGAAAAGAGCCAATGGACAACCGAGGACCAGCTGACGTTACTGGGACACGGTTACTAAGCAGGAGGTACCTGTGCTCCAAAGCACTACCAAGGACCAGCAGACGTTGCTGGAACTCGGATACCGAGATGGAGGCACCTAGGCCAAAGGCACTGCGGAGAACCAGTTGACGGTACTGGAACCCGGACGGGTAGCAGAAGGTACAAGAGCCAATGCAAGTAACGAGGACCAGCTGACTGTGCTGGAACCCGGAGGGGCAGCAGAAGGAAAAGAGCCAATGGCACAACCGAGGACCAGCTGACGTTACTGAACCCCAGTAACACAGGAGCAAGTGTTGACTGTGCTAACAGCACTTCCGAGCAACAACTGGCGGTGTTGGAGCCCAGGGTCAAGGAGGATGTTTAAATACTAGATCAAGTAATTTCCTTGTTACCTGTCAATTTTAAATGTCTATACTTCAAACAAGAGAAAGATAACCTTTACTACCATAAGATGATGATTTCATTTAAACTAATATCTAGATAAATAAAGAATTGACAAACATAAACACATACATTAACATGTTGAACAGCAATGCAAACCACAAAATAAATTAGTTAAGGAATCTGCTATACGGTTGTACATAAAAGCATACAAGTACATATCTGAATCCATTAATGATGGATAAGTAACAGTATGTACACCATTTTTATTGTATAGACAATGAATGTCTGACTTCAAAACATCATCAGCATTACAAGTTATCTGTGATATTACTAAAATGTTCCATTTGCTGAATAATGTCACTAAATATTTTATACAAAATTATACAATTTCCATCATGTAATACTCATAATATGTGGCAATAATCATTTTTATTAACAAACATAACCTTTAAAAAGTGCATAGTGCATAGTGAAAATTGCTATTTATGGCTGACTGTGACTGTCGACTTGGAAGCATGACAACAGATAGATAAGGTATATATAGATGAGACTGCATAGCCACAGATGGTGAATTGCGATGTAATACTGTACCTCAATAAAGTGTGCGTCACTACTACATAATTTTTTTTATATAGCTTTATAAACAGGGTACATGGATGTATGCTTGTGCCTTTGTTTTGACGCACAGACTGCCTTCCTGCTGAGACGCATTGGGTAGTGAACAGTTGTGTGCAGTGTTCACTGCAGTCTCTGCGGAATAACCACACTTAGACCTTATAACTTTTCAGACTTTCTTTATCAATCTACCAAGATGAAGAAGGCAGGGAGTAAGGCACGTGGTCGTGGAGTTCTTTCAGGGAGAGGACGTGGGGATTCTGTGGCTGCTGCGGCCCCCAGTGACACAGCATCCACCAGTTTTCCCCGTGAGCGTTCCTTTATGCGCACTTTTGTAGGAGCTCGGAGTACCCCCCTGCTGCGGGAAGAACAAATTGAAGCCGTTGTTGTTTGGATGTCAGCCAATGCATCGACTTCAATTGCTTCCACCTCCTCTCAGGACCACAGCACTGTTGGGCAACCATCTGTCTCTTCACCGCCTGGCAAATTGCCCAGGCAGTCAGAGAGTTCTGTACAGGAGCCAGCTGAGTGTCTGCTTCTGTTCTCAGAATCTATTGGCTTGCAAACAGGGGCCCAGCCAAGCAGCATTCTGTAATGTGAAGAGGGAGTATGCAGTGATGCGCAACAGCTGTGTCTCTCTGAATCGAAAGGCCGGGGAGAAAAGTCCGAAGGGCCACACCGCAAACGATCTGATGATGATAGACCCCGGTCCAGTTTCTGTTTACATGGGCTGGCCAAAAACCACCCAACACAGGGTTGGAAAGGGGGTGGAGAGATGAGGTCCAAGACCCAAAAATTGGGATAGGAAAAGGGAAGGGGGTGGGGGCCTCAGAGGAAAAAAAAATATTTATTTATTTTAAACCCATCATATTCCCCAAAAGCCTTTTCAGTTTTTGCCCCTTTTAAACACAAGTCAAAGAAAAAAAACGTTAAAAAATACAATAAAAATTTTAAACAAATAAGTCCCCCCCTCGTGACACTTTTCAAAGTACAATGAGAGGGGGGGTACAAAGAAAAGGTTTTTTATAAAACAAAATTTGGGGATTTCCAAAAGTTTTTTCCCGCCAACTTTAAGGGGCTAGGGGTGGAATAGGGAATGGGGTAGAACCCCCACACACACTTCACAGAATACATAGAATGACTTTTATTAGGAATGTATACCCCTGAACCAAAAAGTGTTTTTTAGGGAGCGCCTGAAACCATGCAAAATTTTGGGTAGTCCAATTTCTTTGGGGGGCCGCATTCCCGAGGGTTGGCGAAACAGGAGAATTTTTGGGTCGGGAGTGGGGGGTACGTTTTAAGTGCAGAGGTTAAATCGAAATCGTTTGCAAAAGCGCAGCAGTTTGGTTGGGCCCCTTTGTAAAATGAGGGAGGAGATGTTTGGGGGGTGCGCCTGTGGAGGCCTTTTTGGGTTTAGAACCCCGAAATTTGGTT
>JARQOD010000006.1:367318860-367395290 GCA_033576555.1 Oophaga sylvatica
CTAAATCAGATCTCTGGTGTAACAAAACTAAGCCTAAGCCGCAGCCACTGAAAAAACAGGAAAAAGCAAATGAACAAATAACAGTGGCTTCAGATAAATTGAGAGGAGCACAGGCCCCAGGAGAGGACCCGGCTGACCTCCACAGAAGTGCAGGGAACTATGCAAAAAGCAAGCACAAAAATAAAAGCAGAAAATATCTTATCTGAAAGAAGAAGATGCAGGCAAGACTCAGCAAACTTCCAAATGAACCAGGAACCACAATTGAGACAAGAACAATTGATCACCGGCGACCATCATGGGAGGAAACCTCCCTTATATCAGTCCAGTCCGTGATCCCAGATTGCCATTCCTCGCTGTAAGGTTCAGTATTGTCTGCAACCACCAGAGGGAGCCTCTGCTCAGAAACCATGTCCAGCACATTCATAACAGCACGCTTGTGGTGGTATAAAAATAAAGATTAAAAAAATAAAGATTAATTGTGGGGTCTGGTTGGACCCGGGAGGGTTAATGCACATTCGTGGGGTCTGGTTCAGCCCTGAGGGGGTTAATGCTCGCTTGCTTGGTCTGGTTGGGACCCGAGGGGTTAATGCACGCTTGTGAGGTCTGGTTGGGCTCCGGGGGGGTTAATGTATGATTGTGGGGTCTGAGTGGCTTGGGGACTTGATGCTTGGGTGAGGTGGTATCTGGTGTGGGCTAGTGCTGAGGAGGGCCTGTCTGCATCTGTTGTGACTAGAAGGGGGGATTGTTTTTGGGGTAGGCGCTCCACTGGTAGGGGTTTATGGTTGGGGTAGAGGTGCCATCTGGTGAGGTTAATTCTTGGGGGAGGTGCCGACTCGTGGGGGTTTATGCTTGGGGGAAGGGGCTTCCGATGGGGGTTTATGCTTGTGGGGGTGGAAGTCCCATGGGGGTTTATGCTGGGGCAGCTGGACGTCCGATGGATCTTATGGTGGGTGGGTGGCCGTCCGATGAGGGTTTATGTGGGGGGGGGAGTGGATGTCCAATGAGGGTTTATGTGGGGGAGAGTGGATGTCCAGTGAGGGTTTATGTGGGGGTGGAGTGGATGTCCAATGAGGGTTTATGCGGGGGGATTAGATATCCGATGGGGGTTTATGCGGGTGGGGGGGAGTGGATGTCCGTTGAGGGTTTATGCAGGGTTTGTCCGATGAGGGTTTATACTGGAGGGAGTGGATGTCTGACGAGGGTTTATGCTTGGGTGCCGTCCGATGGGAGTAATGCTTTGGGGGGGGTGGACATCTTATGGGGTTTATGCTTGGGGGGGAGGAGGTCTGATGAGGATTTATGCTGGGAGTTTATGCTTGGGAAGCGGGGTAGGTGGCGTCCAATGGGAGTAATGCTTAGGTGGGTGGACATCTGATAGGGGGGTTTATGATGGAGATTCATCCTTGGGGGGAGGGGGCGTCTGGGGATTTATGCTTGGGGGAAGGGGCGCCGTGAGTACTTTGTTGGGTTTACACTGTGGGGTCCACTGATTAGTGTGAGGTGGAGGTTTATGATTGGGGAGGTTATGCTGTGTGGTCCTCTGGTTGGTGTGTGGAGGTTTAATGCTTCATTGGGAGCACACTAAAAAACATGGGTGTATGCTGCTTATGCTATGCAAAAAAAAATGTAGGTCTCCCCCACCCCCACACCTTCTGGACCGCCCAGGCCGGTTTCTGCCTTCTTTTCAGATACGGCTTTTGAGGGCGGCAGAGTGGAATTGTCACTCTGATCTCCCACCTAGAATTGTGTCACTACCGTATCATCTGTGGTCTACGAGGCAGGGCCCTAACACATCAAGAGTGTTTGGGGTCCTGTGAGTTCACGGCCAATGCCCTCATCATCTGCAAAAGAGGTAAAAAAAAAGAACAATATTCCTCACCTTCTGCAGAGATGCTTTTAATCCATTTGTCCCACGACGGGTCTAGCGCTGCTATATCTATATGGCAAGCTGCATGGATGCATGATGCGTCCATACAGCCTGTCATCCAGTAGACACTCTTATGTGCACTGCTATTCCCTCTCTGATAGTACCGTGAGCGTGAGAAAGTTCTCCTGCTCGCGGCACCGTCTGACAGGTCCTGCAAGTTCACTGCAATGAGCTCACTTCACCTATGTGACGTTGGCACGAGCGAAGTGGAAAATCTTCCCACTGCGCTCGCATTGACATCAGAAAGGTGAAGTGAGTTCATATCTGTGAAGTGAGTTTATTGACTGTGAACTCGCAGGACCTGTCAGACTGCACCGCGAGCAGGAGAACTTTCTCACGCTCGCAGTGCCCTCAGGGATTTGCAGTTCACAGGCAGACACTGAGCACACGGTGCTCAGTGTCTACTGGATGACAGGCTGCATGGTCGCATCATGCAGCCTGCCATCTAGATGTAGCAGAGCTGGACTCTTCGTGGGACAAATGGATTAAAAGCATCTCTGTGGAAAGGTGAAGAATGTTTTGTCTTTTTTTTTCCTCTTTTGCAGATGATGAGGGCTGTTATGTTTCGGTAGCTGAGGAGAATTTGCAAAAATAGCCAAAATAGCAATACACCAGAGAGGCTGGAAACTATTTGATTGCAGGACCCTAACATAACCGCAACACTAGAACTAGCCGTGGAGCGTACCTACGGTGATCCTAGACGCCTCATCACAGCAGGAGAGATAGCTACACCTAAAGGCAGAAAGATGAAAGCTATCTGCCCGTAGCAGAACCCCAAAGAAATAGAAAGCCCCCAAACATGTAATGGCGGTTAGACAAGAAGAAAATACGGACACAGACAGAAAATAGAATGAGCAAACGATGGGGCCCAATCTGTCTAGATAGAAAAGTATAGGAAAGAATTCTGACTGCAACCCAAAAAAACCCTGACAAAAATACCAACACTTCTGATTAACAAAAAAACCTGAGATCACACGATCTCTACCATCTAAATCAGATCTCTGGTGTAACACACAGCAATTCAGCAAATAAAAAGTGACAAAAGACAGAGCAAAAGTGCAAATACAAAATGAGCACAATTGCAGCGCCAGGCCCCAACAGGGGACAAGGCTGAAGTCCACTGCAAGCAGCAAACCAGCAAGGAAAATCCAACCAGAGGAAAAAAAAAATAGCAAATCACTTATCTGAATGAGAGCAGGAATGCAAGCTGAGCTCCAAGCAAGACCAGGAAGAACAATTGATTACCGGCAAGGCTGATGGGAACTCAGGTCACTTATATCAGACCATTCAGAGCCAGCTGAATGCCATTCAGCAATTAGTTCATTACCCTCAGCAACCACCGGAGGGAGCCCCAGCTCAGAAGTCGCCTCCAGAGTATTCACAACAGAGGGCATTGGGAATAGGCGAGGTCGTAAGTATGGTTTAATTAAGAATATTAAAGGAGTATGTCATTTCAATTAAAGGACTTTTTCTGGGTGTCTGTATTTTCTTACAATGTGATTATGGGGTTAGTAATGGGGGCGTCTTATTGACGCCTCTCTATAACTAACCTCAGGGTTTGATGTCACCTGACAATACAAAGGTGGCATCAACCCCCCCAGCTATCACCCAACTTGCCATCGCTACAGGTGGGAAGAGCGAAGTTAAGTGGCAGAATTGGCGTATCTTAGAGATGTGCCTCTTCTGGGGTGATTGAGAGATGATGTTTTTAGCCTGTGGGGGCAGTGTCCATGGCCCCTTCCTAGGCTATTAATATCAGCCCTCATTTTAATAGCCAGTAAAGGCTAAGTATACAGTTGTGAGCTGAAATAACCTGGGAAGCTCCATGGGTATTACCCCCTTCCCAAGCTATAAACATCTGACCCCAGCCATCGTTTTGACTCTGCTGGTTACGAAAATTGCGCTGGAGCCCACGCTGTTTTTTTTCAGAAAAATCGTTTATTAAATACATGTACAGTAAGCTGCACACGCTGTACTAATTGTATTTGTGACAGACATCTACAGTGCCTACAAGTAGTATTCAACCCCCTGCAGATTTAGCTGGTTGACACATGCGGAATTAACTTGGCATTGTGAAATTTGTACTGTAGATCAGCCTGGAAGTGGGAAATGCACTGCTGCAAAAATTTTTGTTTTATTTTTTTTTATTTTTTTTAAAAACGTTAAAAGTTAATTCAGAGTGTCATTTATTATTCAACCCCTCAAACCCACAAGAATTCTGTTTGGTCCCCCTAAAGTATTAAGAAGTAGTTCAGGCACCAAGAATAATGAGCTTCACATGTGTGGATTAATGTTCTCTTTTGGCAGCCTTTTCTGACTATTTAAGACCCTCCCCAAACTTGTGAACAGCACTCATACATGGTCAACATGGGAAAGACAAAGGAGCATTCCAAGGCCATCAGATACAAGATCGTGGAGGGTCACAAGGCTGGCAAGGGGTACAAAACCCTTTCCAAGGAGTTGGCCCTACCTGTCTCCACTGTTGGGAGCATCATCCGTAAGTGGAAGGCTTATGGAACTACTGTTAGCCTTCCACGGCCTGGACAGCCTTTGAAAGTTTCCTCCCGTGCCGAGGCCAGGCTTGTCCGAAGAGTCAAGGCTAACCCAAGGACAACAAGGAAGGAGCTCTGGGAAGATCTCATGGCAGTGGGGACATTGGTTTCAGTCAATACCATAAGTAACATACTCCACCGCAATGGTCTCCGTTCCAGATGAGCCCGTAAGGTACCTTTACTTTCAAAGCGTCATGTCAAGGCTCGTCTACAGTTTGCTCATGATCACTTGGAGGACTCTGAGACAGACTGGTTCAAGGTTCTATGGTCTGATGAGACCAAGATCGAGATCTTTGGTGCCAACCACACACGTGACGTTTGGAGACTGGATGGCACTGCATACGACCCCAAAAATACCATCCCTACAGTCAAGCATGGTGGTGGCAGCATCATGCTGTGGGGCTGTTTCTCAGCCAAGGGGCCTGGCCATCTGGTCCGCATCCATGGGAGGATGGATAGCACGGCCTACCTGGAGATTTTGGCCAAGAACCTCCGCTCCTCCATCAAGGATCTTAAGATGGGTCGTAATTTCATCTTCCAACAAGACAACGACCCAAAGCACACAGCCAAGAAAACCAAGGCCTGGTTCAAGAGGGAAAAAGTCAAGGTGTTGGAGTGGCCTAGTCAGTCTCCTGACCTTAACCCAATTGAAAACTTGTGGAAGGAGCTCAAGATTAAAGTCCACATGAGACACCCAAAGACCCTAGATAACTTGGAGAAGATCTGCATGGAGGAGTGGGCCAAGATAACTCCACAGACCTGTGCCGGCCTGATCAGGTCTTATAAAAGACGATTATTAGCTGTAATTGCAAACAAGGGTTATTCCACGAAATATTAAACATAGGGGTTGTATAATAATTGACCCACACTTTTATGTTTAAAATTTATTAAAATTCAACTGAGCAACATAACTTTTTGTTTTGTAAGATTTATGCTTCTGTTAATAAATCCTACTCTCGTTTGCAGTTTGAAGGCTCTAACTTATTTGCATCTTATCAAACCAGCTAAATCTGCAGGGGGTTGAATACTACTTGTAGGCACTGTATATATCTACCTATTCTATTTGTATTTACTGTATGTAATCCATCTCTTCTGCCCACTATTGCAGTGATTTTACAGTACACGGCAGATGAATTGCCGCCTTTTCTTGTATCTATGTGATATAAATATATATACTTGTGTGTCACTGACATCTATATACCGTATATACTCGTGTATAAGCCGAGATTTTCAGCACCTTTTTTTGTGCTGAAAATGTCCCCTCGGCTTATACACGAGTCATAGGGCAGAAACCAGCAGGGGAGGGGATGCGGCGGCAGGAGCCGGTGGCTGGGACATCATATTCACCCTCCCCGTGCCATCGCTGAACATCCCTGCAATCCTGCGTTCTCCCCGGCTTCCTGCAGCTCTCCAGCGCTGAGCGGTGACGTAATACCCGCTCATTAAGGTCATGTAATATGGACATGACGCCACTCCCATGGGCGTGGCCTCCATATTCATGGCCTTAATGAGCGGTATTACGTCACCGCTCAGCGCTGGAGAGCTGCAGGAAGCCGGGGAGAACGCAGGATTGCCGGCCAGGACGTTCAGCGATGGCACGGGGAGGGTGAGTATGATGGAGGAGGATGGGGGGAGCATGGAGGAGGACAAGGAGCACAGAGCAGCATGGGGGGGAGGACAGAGAGCACGGAGCAGAACGGGGGGGAGGACGGAGAGCACGGAGCAGAATGGGGGAGGACGGAGAGCACGGAGCAGAATGGGGGGAGGACGGAGAGCACGGAGCAGGACGGGGGGAGGACGGAGAGCACGGAGCAGAACGGGGGGAGGACGGAGAGCACGGAGCAGGACGGGGTGGGCACAGCAGAGAATGGGGGAGTGCAGAGCTGGATGGGGGAGCACGGAGCAGGACGGGGGAGGATGGAAAGCACGGAGCAGGACAGGATAATGGAGCAGGAGGAGGGGAGCACAGAGGAGAATGGGGGCGCACAGAGCTGGATGGGGGAGCACAGAGCAGGACGGCAACTTATACACCCGGCTTATAAACGAGTCAATAAGTTTTCCAAGTTTTTTGTGGCAAAATTAGGGGGGTCGGCTTATACGCGGGTCGGCTTATACATGAGTATATACGGTATCTATGTATTCTATCTGTATATATCTATTCTGTCTTTTCTATACTAACCTATCGCTGTGATATTACAGAACATGGCTCATGAATTGGTAAAATACATATATATCTCAAAAAAATAAAAGGAAACACTCAAATAACATCCTAGATCTGAATGAATTAAATATTCTCATTGCATACCTTGTTCTGTACAAAGTTGAATGTGCTGACAACAAAATCACACAAAAATCATAACTGGAAATCACATTTTATAATTTAATTTGTAGTGACCCACAAAATTAAAGTGGAATGTAATGTCCTTAAAATAAGTCAAAATGATGATCAGTACTGTGTGTGGCCTCCACATGCCTGTATGACCTCCCTACAATGCCTGGGCATGCTGCTGATGAGGCGGCGGATGGTCTCCTGAGGGATCTCCTCCCAGACCTGGACTAGAGCATCTGCCAACTCCTGGACAGTCTGTGGTGCAACGTGACGTTGGTGGATGGAGCGAGACAAGATGTCCCAAATCTGCTCAATCAGATTCAGGTCTGGGGAATGGACGGGCCAGTCCATAGCTTCAATGCCTTGCAGGAAATGTTGACACACTCCAGCCAAATGAGGTCTTGCATTGTCCTGCATTAGGAGGAACCCAGGGCCAACCGCACCAGCATATGGTCTCACAAGGGGTCTGAGGATCTCATCTCGGTACCTTTTTTTTTAAATCAGATAGATTTTATTAAACCCTCATCTCGGTACCTAATGGCACTCGCGCTACCTCTGGCGAACACATGGAGGGCTGTGCGGCCCTCCAAAGAAATCCAACCCCACACCATTACTGACCCACTGCCAAACCTGTCATGCTGAAGAATGCTGCAGGCAGCAGATCGCTCTCCACAGCGTCTCCAGACTCTTTCACGTCTGTCACATGTGCTCAGTGTGAACCTGCTTTCATCTGTGAAGAGCACAGGGCTCCAGTGACGAATTTGCCAATCCTGGTGTTCTGTGGCAAATGCCAAGCGTCCTGCACGGTGTTAGGCTGTGAGCACAACTCCCATCTGTGGATGTCGGGCACTCAGACCATCCTCATGGAGTCGGTTTCTAAGAGTTTGTGCAGACACATGATGCATATTTGTGGCCTGCTGGAGGTCATTTTGCAGGGCTCTAGCAGTGCTCCTGTTCCTCCTTGCACAAAGGCGGAGGTAGCGGTCCTGCTGCTGGGTTGTTGCCCTCGTACGGCCCCTCCACATCTCCTGGTGTACTGGCCTGTCTCCTGGTAGCGCCTCCCACCTCTCGACACTACACTGACAGACACAGCGAACCTTCTTGGCACAGCTCTCATTGATGTGCCATCCTGGATGAGCTGCACTACCTGAGCCACTTGTGTGGGTTGTAGAGTCCGCCTCATGCTACCATGAGTGTAAAAGCACAATCAACTTTCAAAAGTGACCAAAACATCATCCAGAAAACATTGGTACTGAGATGTGGTCTGTGGTCCCCACCTGCAGAACCACTCCTTTATTGAGTGTGTCTTGATAATTGCCAATAATTTCCATCTGTTGTCTATTCTATATACCTGACTGGAGCCCATAGAGTCCATATCTACAGCAATATATTCCTGACAGGAGCCCATACAGTCTATATCTACAATAATATATACCTGATGAGCCCATACAGTCTATATCTACAGTAATATATTCCTGACAGGAGCCCATACAGTCTATATCTGCAGTAATATATACCTGACGAGCCCATACAATCTGTATCTACAATAATATATGTGACAGGAGCCCATACATTCTATATCTACAATAATATATACCTGACAGGAGCCCGTACAGTCTATATCTACCGTAATATATACCTGTCAGGAGCCCATACAGTCTATATCTACAATAATATATACCTGACAGGAGCCCATACAGTCTATATCTACAGTAATATATACCTGACAGGGGCCCATACATTCTATATCTACAATAATATATACCTGACAGGAGCCCATAGAGTCTATATCTAAAATAATATATATCTGACAGGGGCCCATACAGTCTATATCTACAGTAATATATACCTGACGAGCCTACATCTGTATCTACAGTAATATATTTGACAGGAGCCCATACAGTCTATCTACAATAATATATACCTGACAGGAGCCCGTACAGTTATATCTACAATATATATACTTGACATGAGCCCATACAGTCTGTATTCAACGTAATATATACCTGACAGGAGCCCGTACAGTCTATATCTACAATAATATATACCTGACAGGGGCCCATACAATCTATATCTACAATAATTATACCTGACAGGAGCCCATACTGTCTATATCTACAATAATATATATCGACAGGAGGCCCATACAGTCTATATCTACAGTAATATATACCTGACAGGAGCCTACAGTCTATATCTACAGTAATATATACCTGACAAGGGCCCATACAGTCTATATCTACAATAATATAAAATACTTGCTTTGGACAATAATTAAAGTATTTAGCTGCAAATAAGCTTCTTTGAATTGATTGAATTGAATATAACCTGACAGGAGCCCATACAGTCTGTATCAACAGTAATATATACCTGACAGGAGCCTGTACAGTCTGTATCTACAGTAATTATACCTGACAGGAGCCCGTACAGTCTGTATCTACAGTAATATATACCTGACAGGAGCCCGTACAGTCTGTATCTACAGTAATATATACCTGACAGGAGCCCGTACAGTCTATATCTACAGTAATATATACCTGACAGGGTCCATACAGTCTATATCTACAGTAATATATACTGACAGGGGCCCATACAGTCTTATCTACAATAATATATAACTGACAGGGGCCCATACAGTCTATATCTACAATAATATATACCTGACAGGAGCCCATACAGTCTATATCTACAATAATATATTCCTGACAAGAGCCCATGCAGTCTATATCTACAGTAATATATACCTGACAGGAGCCCATACAGTCTATCTACAATAATATATACCTGACAGGAGCCCATACAGTCTATATCTACAGTAATATATACCTGACAGGAGCCCATATAGTCTATCTACAATAATATATACCTGACAGGAGCTCATACAAGTCTACATCTGCAGTAATATATACCTGACAGGAGCCTGTACAGTCTATATCTACATAATATATACCTGACAGGAGCCTGTACAGTCTACATCAGCAGTAATATATACCTGACAGGAGCCCATGCAGTCTATATGTACAATAATATATTCCTGACAGGAGCCCATACAGTCTATAACTACAATCTACTATATAATTGTCTAACTTATAACTTCCGTCTGTAACGGAAATCCTGCGTCGCTGATTGGTCGCGCCCGACCGGACGCGACTAATCAGCGACAGGCACAGTCCGGCTGCGAATTGGCGCAGGATTTCAACCAGTCACGCCACCGCTATCGTCGGGAGATCAGTGGCGCTAGCCGCTGATCTGCCGACGGTAGCCACGGGTCATCTCCACGTACACACTCACCTTCTGTCCCTGCATCCCTGTCCCGGCGCGTCTGCTTCTATCCTGTGCGGTGCGGTCACGTAGTAGATGCGAGGGTAGAGCAGAGCCATGTATACAGGATAGGAGGGTGGAGCGGAGCCATGTATACAAGGATGGGAGGGTGGAGCGGAGCCATTTATACAGGATGGGAGGGTGGAGCGGAGCCATTTATACAAGGATGGGAGGGTGGAGCGTAGCCATGTATACAGGATGGAAGGGTGGAGTGGAGCCACGCATACAAGGATGGGAGGGTGGAGCGGAGCCATGCATACAAGGAGGGGAGGGGGGAGCGAGGCCATGTATACAGGATGGGACAGGGAAGCCATGTATACAAGGATGGGAGGGGGAGCCATGCATACAAGGATGGGAGGGGGGAGCCATGCATACAAGGATGGGAGGGTGGGATCGGAGCCATGCATACAAGGATGGGAGGGTGGAAGCGGAGACATGCATAAATAAACTACATACATATTCTAGAATACCCGATGCGTTAGAATCGGGCCACCATCTAGTCAACTATATAATTGTCTAACTTATAACTTCCGTCTGTAACGAAAATCCTGCATTGCTGATTGGTCCCCCCCATTCTTGACAACCAACCAAGTTAAAGTAGACAACTTGTGGCTGGTATTCTCAGGCTAGTAAGGGGCCATGGATATTGTCCCCACCCAGCCTAAAAATAGCAGCCAAAAGCCGCCCAGAAAAGGCAATCTATTAGATGCTCCAATTCTGGTGCTTTGCCCGGCTCTTCCCACTTGCCCTGTAGTGGTGGCAAGTGGGGTTCATATTTGTGGGGTTGATGTCACCTTTGTATTGTCAGGTGATATCAAGCCACTGATTAGTAATGGAGAGGCGTCTATAAGACACCTATCCATTTGTAATCCTATACAGTCATGGCCAAAAGTTTTGAGAATGACACAAATATAAATTTTTACAAAGTCTACTGCTTCACTTTTTCTAATGGCAATTTGCATATACTCCAGAATGTTATAAAGAGTGATCAGCTTAACAGCAATTACTTGCAAAGTCAATATTTGGCTAGAAAATGAACTTTATCCCCCAAAACACATTTCAACATCATTGCAGCCCTGCCTTAAAAGGACCAGCTAACCTCTTTTCAGTGATTGCTCCATTAACACAGGTGTGGGTGTTGATGAGGACATGGCTGGAGATCAATCTGTCATGATTAAGTAAGAATGACACCACTGGACACTTTAAAAGGAGGCTGGTGCTTGGCATCATTGTTTCTCTTCTGTTAACCATGGTTATCTCTAAAGAAACACGTGCAGTCATCATTGCAATGCACAAAAATGGCCTAACAGGGAAGAGTATCGCAGCTAGAAAGATTGCACCTCAGTCAACAATCTATCGCATCATCAAGAACTTCAAGGAGAGAGGTTCCATTGTTGCCAAAAAGGCTTCAGGGCGCCCAAGAAAGACCAGCAAGCGCCAGGACCGTCTCTTAAAAGTGTTTCAGCTGTGGGATCGGGCTACCAGCAGTGCAGAGCTTGCTCAGGAATGGCAGCAGGCAGGTGTGAGTGCATCTGCACGCACTGTGAGGCGGAGACTCTTGGAGCAAGGCCTGGTCTCAAGGAGGGCAGCAAAGAAGCCACTTCTCTCCAGAAAAAACATCATGGACAGACTGATATTCTGCAAAAGGTACAGGCAGTGGACTGCTAAGGACTGGGGTAAAGTTATTTTCTCTGATGAATCTCCTTTTCGATTGTTTGGGACATCAGGAAAACGCCTCATTCGGAGAAGACAAGGTGAGCGCTACCACCAGTCTTGTCTCATGCCAACTGTTAAGCATCCTGAAACCATTCATGTGTGGGGTTGCTTCTCAGCCAAGGGAATCAGCTCTCTCACAGTCTTGCCTAAAAACACAGCCATGAATAAAGAATGGTACCAGAATGTCCTCCAAGAGCAACTTCTCCCAACCCTCCAAGAGCAGTTTGGCATCAACAATGCCTTTTCCAGCTTGATGGAGCACCTTGCCATAAAGCAAAGGTGATAACTAAATGGCTCAGGGAACAAAACATAGAGATTTTGGGTCCATGGCCTGGAAACTCCCAGATCTTAATCCCATTGAGAACTTGTGGTCAATCATCAAGAGACGGGTGGACAAACAAAAACCTAAAAATTCTGACAAAATAAAAGCATTGATTGTGCAAGAATGGACTGCTATCAGTCAGGATTTGGTCCAGAAGTTGATTGAGAGCATGCCAGGGAGAATTGCAGAGGTCCTGAAGAAGAAGGGTCAACACTGCAAATATTGACTTGCTGCATTAACTCATTCTAACTGTCAATATAAGCTTTTGTTACTCATATGTTTGCAATTATATTTCTGTCTGTGATAAAAACATCTGTCAAACACACACATAAAAACCAAAGGGCAGCAGATCATGTGAAAATATAATATTTGTGTCATTCTCAAAACTTTTGGCCATGACTGTAGTTGTATTGTAAATAAAGACAGCCAGAATAGAGGCTTTAATTTGAAAGAAAACAAAACACTTTTACTTTTGATTTAAAATAACAAATAGTAATACTCACCTAACGCCTAATTCCACTGACCTGAAAATGGCTGTTCAGCATCCAACCTGACGGAACTGGGAAGGATCTGCAAGGAAAAATGACAGAGGATCCACAAATCCAGGTGTGAAAAGCTTGTTGCATCATTCCCAAGAAGACTCATGGCTGTACTAGCTCAAAAAGGGTGCTTCTACTCAATACTGAGCAAAGGGTCTGAATACTTATGACCATGTGATATTTCAGTTTTTTTTCTGGTGAAATCCATACTGAGCCTGTGAGAGTCTGTGTCTGACTCTGGAAATATATACGGAGATTTACAATTATCCCTAGACTGTATACAGCTGTACTCTGGTGATACTGTACCCTTTTTCTGATTTTTATATTCTGGTCTAATCCATACTGAGCCTGTGAGCAACTGTGTGTTAGGGCAGAGACACACTGCTGTATTTCACGTGCGAGAATCGCATCGTAAAACTCGTCCTGGCTGTCGGCTCTCCTGACTTGAGCTTGACCTCTGCAGAGTAATCCATCACGCTGTCTTGCTCAGGTCAGGAGAGGTGTCAGACCAGTCTGTGCAGTGCGATGCGATTATCGCACGAGTTTTACGGCCGTCTGACTCCAGCCTTACTCCTGAAATATATACAGAGATTTACAATTACCCCTAGACTGTATACAGCTGTACGCTTGTGATACAGTACCCTTTTCAGCTTTTTATATTCTTGTCTAATCCATACTGAGACTGAGAGCGTCTGTGTCTGGCTCCTGAAATATATACGGAGATTTACAATTTTTTCACTATACTATATACACCAGGTATCTGGTCATACAGTACCCTTTTTCTGCTTTTTTTTATTCTGGTCTAATCCATACTGAGCCTGTGAGCGTCTGTGTGTTACTCCTGAAATATATATGGAGATTTACAATTAACCCTAGACTGTATACAGCTGTACGCTTGTGATACAGTACCCTTTTTCAACTTTTTATATTCTGGTCTAATCCATACTGAGCCTGTGAGCGTCTGTGTGTTACTCCGGAAATATATATGGAGATTTACAATTACCCCTACACTGTATACAGCTTTACGTCTCTGATACAGTACCCCTTTTTCTGCTTTTTATATTCTGGTAAAATCTATACTGAGCCTGTGAGAGTCTGTGTCTGACTCTGGAAATATATGGAGATTTACAATTATCCCTAGACTGTATACAGCTGTACACTTCTGATACATTACCCTTTTTCTGCTTTTTATATTCTGGTCTAATCCACACTGTGCCTGTGAGCGTCTGTGTGTTACTCCTGAAATATATACGGAGATTTGAAATTACCCCAACACTGGATACAGCTGTACTCTGGTGATACAGTACCCTTTTTCTGCTTTTTATATTGTGGTCTAATCCATACTGAGCCTGTGAGTGTCTTGTGTTACTCCGGAAATATATACGGAGATTTAAAATTACACCAACACTATATACACCTGGTATCTTCTGATACAGTACTCTTTTTCTGCATTTTATATTCTGGTCTAATCCATACTGAGCCTGTGAGTGTGTATTACTCTCGAAATATAGACAGAGATTTAGAATTTTCACCTTCACCGTATACAGCTGTACGCTTCTAATACAGTGCAATATATCTGCTGGTGTTTTGGGTACATTTTCCCAAACATGAGGAAGTATGGTGGAAGAGGCCGTGGACGTGGGCATGGGGGGCCAGCTGGTACTGATGATGGTGGTGGTGCATCTGCTGGAAGTGCCAAAAGCATAATAGCACCTAAGGCAGGAGGTGTTGAGCCTTCGTCATCGTCTGGCTCAAGAAGGCCTGGAAAGCTCCCTTTTCTGGGAGTAGGTAAACCGCTTTTAAAGCCGGAGCATCAGGAACAGGTTTTGTCTTACATTACCGAAACAGCCTCTAGCTCTATCGCCTCCTCTTCTGAAGTTTCAAAAAATGCAAGCACTGAGTCGTCAGTGCAGGCTCCTGGTCAGGAACAACACCTTTCCTTGTGTCCTTCACCCCCACCCAAAAATGAAGGATGCGGCAGGCCACACTTCAAATTACTCCATGGAGCTCCTTTCACATACCATGCCTGGGTTATCAAGTCAAATCCTGAATTCCCGAGTCCTACATGAATCTGACATGGAGTGCACTGATGTACAGCCACTGCTGTATGATTCTGCTGGTAGATTCACCCAGAGCACTACATTGCCCTCGCTGTCCACTGAGCCAGAATCTGACCCTGATGAAACTCAGGTGCCCCTTCCCGCCTACTATACCACCTTACACGGTGACACAGAGTAAGGTGCAGATTAAATTGAAGAGGAGGTGATGGATGACCCAGTTGTTGACCCGGATTGGCATCCATTGGTGGAAGAGGGTGCCGCTGGCAATAGCTCAGAAGAGGAGAAGGATCCGCAGCAGGCATCGATATCGCAGCAGCGGTTATCTGGCAGGCCCGTAGCAGTCCAAAAATGTGTTAAAAAACAAAAAGAGTTGCAGGACAGCTTGGCCAGACGGTCAAATTAGCACAGCGTGCAAGCCCTGAAAATGTATACCATAGTACGAAGAGTGCAGTGTGGCACTTTTTTGACTAAAATCCTATTGATGAGGCAAAGGTTATCTGTAAAAAGTGCGGAAGGACCTTTAGCCGAGGGAAAAATCTCCGAATTTGAATACCAGTTGCATGCTTAGACATTTAATCAACATGCACTTGCAAGCGTGGACGGACTACAAAACCTCAGGTGGCACATGTGCACCTGCTCCGACTGAAGGTGGCCAGCTGCGCTCCATCGCTTCCCCCACTGTAAGCTCACCGGTTAGCACACCACCAGCAAGAAATGTTGAGGTGTCGTCGCAAGGCCAAAGCAGTCAGGGAATCACAATGTTTTTGCAACGAAAGACTGAATCTAGGCCATCACCACCATCACCATCACCAACCCCCTCTCAGTCCGTCATGTCCACCTCTAGTTCACCCATATGCAGCTCTCAAGTTCAGCTCACACTAGCAGACACTCTGAGTAGGACAAGAAAGTACTCATCCTCTCATCCGCGTACACTGGCTTTGAACTCCTACTGTTGTGAATTTGTTAGAAATGAATTCTGAGCAGAAGCTCCCTCTGGTGGTTACAAACAGTACTGAACCATTCAATGAGGATTGGCAATCAGGAGTTACAGACTGGTCTTATATAAGGGAGGTTCCCTCCTATCATGGTTGCCGGTGATCAATTGTTCTTGTCTCAACTGTGGTTTCTGGTTCACTTGGAAGCTTGCTGAGTCTTGCCTTCATCTTCTGCTATCAGATAAGATATTTTCTGCTTTTATTTTTGTGCTTGCTTTTTGCATTGTTCCCTGCACTTCTGTGGAGGTCAGCCAGGTCCCCTCCGGGGGCTTGTGCTCCTCTCAGTTTATCTGAGCCACTGTTATTTGTTCATTTGCCTTTTCCAGTTTTTTCAGTGGCTGCGGCTTAGTTTTGTTACACCAGAGAACTAATTTAGGTGGTAGAGGTCGTGTGATCTCAGGTGTTTTTGCAATTAGTAGAGTTGGTATTTTTTAGGGTTTTTTTGGATTGCAGTAAGTGTCCTTCCTATCCTTTTCTGTCTAGGAAGATTGGGCCTCAACTTTTGCTCATACTATTTTCTGTCTGTGTCTGTATTTCCTCTTGTCTAACCGCCATTACATGTTTGGGGGCTTCCTATGTTCTTTGGGGATCTGCTCCGGGGCAGATAGCTTTCCTCTTTCTATCTTTAGGTGTAGTTAACCTCTCAGGCTGTGACGAGGCGTCTAGGACCAACGTAGGTACGCTCCACGGCTGCCTTTAGTTATGGTGGTTAGTCAGGGTACTGCAATCCAGTAGATTCCAACCTCTCTGGTGTATTGCCGTTTTTGCCTGCTCTCCTCAGCTACCAAATCATAACAGTATCACCGGCCAAACTGAAAATTATATGGTACTCAACAGAAGGGAAAAATAGTAAAAGGAAAAAGAAAAAAGGAAGTTGTCAGAATTTTTTTTTTCTCTGTTTGTTGCATTTTTTCCCTCTTTTTCTCTGGTGCTGAGGAGGATTTTTTTTTTCTCTCAGTGGAGTTTGCACAGTTGTCTGGCCGTGTGGATCAGCTTGCCACTGAAGTTCGGAGTATTGCTACCTATCTTGCAGGGTTGCCGGTTGTGGAACCTAGGATCCCATGCCAGATTTATTTTTGGAGGATCGAGCTAAATTTCTGAATTTCCAAAATAACTGTAAGTTGTTTTTTGCCTTAAAACCTAAGTCATGAGGGAACGCAGCACAGCAGTTTCAAATTGTCATCTCTCTCCTGCTCGGCGATCCTCAGGATTGGGCTTTTTCCCTGACACCTGGGGACCCTGTTTTGAGTAATGTTGATGCATTTTTTCTGGCTCTGGGGTTATTGTACGATGAACCTAATGTCACTGATCAAGCTGAAAAAACCTTGTTGCCATTAAATCAGGGGCTTGAGGACGCTGAGTTGTACTGTCAGAAATTCCGAAAGTGGGCAGTCCTGACCAAGTGGAATGATGATGCTTTGGCAGCCCTTTTTCGGAAGGGTCTGTCAGAGAGTGTAAAAGATGTTATGGTGGGTTTCCCTGCTCCCTCTGGTCTCAATGATTCTATGTCATTAGCGATTCAAATTGACAGATGTTTGTGTGAGCGTAGAGGTATGCGTGGAATAGTGTTGCCTTGTGAACCAGCTTCTGAAACCATGCAGTGTGATAGAGTGGCTTCTGGGGCACAGCGTCATGAGTTTCGAAAACGCAATGGGTTATGTTTCTACTGTGGTGACACCTCTCATGCTATTTCAGTCTGCCCTAAGCGGGGAAGACGTTTTGCACGCTCAGTTGTCTTGGGTAGTGTTCAGACTAAATTTCTGTTGACTGTTACCCTGATTTGCTCCCTGTCCACATTTTCTGCTCAGGCTTTTGTTGATTCGGGAGCAGCTATTAACCTGATGGATTTTGATTTTGCTAAACGTTGTGGGTTTCCCTTGATACCCCTACGGAAGTCTATTCCCTACTGGGGATTGATTCTACCCCTTTGGCTGAGAATAAACCCCAGTTCTCTACTCAGGTGATAATGAGGGTTGAACCTGATCATCAGGAGAGTTGCAAATTTTTGGTGCTGTATAATCTGCATGACATTATTGTACTAGGTTTCCCTTGGTTACAGTCTCATAATCCTGTTTTGGATTGGAAATCTGTGCCTGTAACCAGTTGGGGCTGCCAATGTGTTAATGCCAACACTCCTGTTTTTTTCTGCCTCTCCCCAGGCTCAGGATGTTCCTGACTTTTGACTGATTTTTCTGATGTGTTTAGCGAAAGTAAATCTGCATCCTTGCCCCCCATAGGAGCTATGACTGCGCTATTGAATTAGTGCCTGGTAGTAAATTCCCTAAAGGTCGCCTTTTTAACTTGTCTGTACCTGAACACGACGCTATGCGGTCTTATATCAAGGAGTCATTGGAGAAGGGTCATATCAGACCATCCTCTTCACCCTTGGGTGCCGGTTTTTTTCTTTGTGGCCAAAAAGGATGGTTCATTAAGGCCGTGTATTGATTATCGTCTCTTGAACAATATCACTGTGAAATATCAATATCCGTTACCCTTGATTTCTGACCTGTTTTCCAGGGTGAAAAGTGCTACTTGGTTTACCAAGCTTGACCTCAGGGGGGCGTATAACCTTATTCGCATTAAGCACAGGGATGAATGGAAGACGGCGTTTAATACCCCAGAGGGGCATTTTGAGTACCTAGTGATGCCCTTTTGGCTCACTAATGCTCCTTCCGTCTTCCAGTCCTTCATGAATGACATTTTCAGGGATTTTGTGGATAAATTTCTGATTGTTTATTTGGATGATATCTTGATTTTTTCCAATGACTGGGACTCTCATGTGAAACATGTTCGGACTGTGTTCCAGATTTTGAGAGAGAATGCTCTGTATGTGAAGGCATCAAAGTGTCTTTTTGGCGTACAGAGGACCTCATTTCTGGGATTCATTTTGTCCCCATCTGTTATTGAAATGGACCCGGTCAAGGTTCAGGCCATCTGTGATTGGGTCCAACCTACTTCATTAAAGGCTCTTCAGAGATTCTTGGGTTTTGCCAATTTTTATAGTAAATTTATTGGTAATTTCTCTGTTATTGTTAAACCATTGACTGATTTGACCAAAAAGGGTTCTGATGTGGTGAATTGGCCTCCTGAGGCAGTCTCTGCGTTTCAGGAACTTAAGCAGAGATTCACTTCTGCTCCTGTTCTACGGCAGCCTGATGTTTCTCTGCCATTTCAGGTGGAGGTTGATGCCTCTGAAATTGGGGCAGGTGCCGTTTTGTCCCAAAGAGATCCAGAGACCTCTAAAAGTAACCCTTGTGCCTTTTTCTCTCGTAAATTTTCTCCAACTGAACGTAATTATGACGTGGGTAATCGGGAGATATTGGCCATGAAGTGGGCTTTTGAAGAGTGGAGACATTGGCTGGAGGGAGCCAAACATCAGGTGGTGGTCCTCACGGACCATAAGAATCTGGTTTATCTGGAATCAGCCAAGCGACTTAATCCTAGACAGGCCAGGTGGGCCTTATTTTTCATACGTTTTAATTTTGTGGTTTCCTTTCTTCCTGGCACTAAGAATGTTAAGGCGGATGCCCTCTCGAGGAGTTTCCTTGCGGACTCTCCTGAGTTATCTGATCCTGCTGTTATTTTGAAAGAGGGTGTAGTTCTTTCCGCCATCTCGCCCAATTTGAGACTGGCTCTGGAAGGGTGTCAGGAGGATAAACCCGAGCGCTGCCCTATTGGGAAATTGTTTGTCCCAGACCGGTGGAAAAAGAGTGTGATGTCTGAGATTCATTGTTCCGCGTTGGCCGGTCATCCCGGAATTTTTGGTACCAGAGATTTGGTTAGTCGGTCCTTTTGGTGGCCTACTTTGTCTCGTGACGTCAGGGAATTTGTGCAGTCCTGCGGGACTTGCTCTCGCTCCAAGCCTTGCTCTCGCTCTAGTGGTTTGTTGATGCCATTGCCTGTGCCAAAGAGACCATGGACCCATATCTTTATGGATTTCATTTCCGACCTCCCTGTTTCTCAGAGAATGACCGTTATCTGAGTGATTTGTGATAGGTTTTCCAAAATGATACATCTTATGCCATTACCTAAGTTGCCTTCCTCCTCCGAATTGGTGCCTTTGTTCCTTCAGCACGTGGTTCGGTTACACGGCATTCCTGAGAACATTGTGTCTGACAGAGGAGTCCAGTTTGTTTCCAGATTTTGGAGGACTTTTTGTTCTAAACTTGGTGTTCAATTGTCTTTCTCCTCGGCTTTTCATCCTCAGACCAATGGACAAACTGAAAGAACAAACCAGACATTGGAGACTTATCTGAGATGCTTTGTGAGTGCTGATCAAGATGACTGGGTCTCTTTTTTGCCTTTGGCTGAGTTTGCTCTTAATAATAGGGCTAGCTCTGCCACTTTGATGTCTCCATTTTTCTGCAATTTTGTGTTTCACCCTCGATTTTCTTCGGGACAGACGGAGGCTTCTGTCTGTCCAGGTGTTGACTCTGTTGTGGAGCGTATGCAGCAGATTTGGGACCAGGTAGTGGAGAGGTTGTCCCTCTCTCAGGAGAGGGCCCAGCGGTTTGCCAACCGGCATAGGACTGATGGTCCTCGGTTTGAAGTGGGGGACTTGGTCTGGTTGTCCTCAAGAAATATCCCTATGAGAGTTGCATCTCCTAAGTTTAAGCCTAGGTTCATTGGACCTTATAAGATCATGGAGATTCTTAATCCTGTTTCCTTTTGTTTACTTCTTCCAGGGACATTTAAGATCCATAACGTGTTCCAAAAGTCCTTATTGAAGAGGTTTGTCGAGCCAGTGGTTCCTATGGCTGCGCCTCCTGACCCTGTTTTGGTTGAGGGCAATCTGGAGTATGTGGTTGAGAAAATATTGGATTCTCGTTTTTCTAGACGGAAACTCCAGTATTTGGTTAAGTGGAGAGGTTATGGTCAGGAGGACAATTCTTGGGTGTTTGCTTCGGACATCCATGCTAGGAGACTGATCCGTGCGTATCACAGAGCTCATCCTGACCGACTTGGTTGCCCAAATGAGGGTTCGGTGACCCTCCTCAAGGGGGGGGGGTACTGTTGTGAATGTGTTAGAAATGAATTCTGAGCAGAAGCTCCCTCTGGTGGTTACAAACAGTACTGAACCATTCAATGAGGATTGGCAATCAGGAGTTACAGACTGGTCTTATATAAGGGAGGTTCCCTCCTATCATGGTTGCCGGTGATCAATTGTTCTTGTCTCAACTGTGGTTTCTGGTTCACTTGGAAGCTTGCTGAGTCTTGCCTTCATCTTCTGCTATCAGATAAGATATTTTCTGCTTTTATTTTTGTGCTTGCTTTTTGCATTGTTCCCTGCACTTCTGTGGAGGTCAGCCAGGTCCCCTCCGGGGGCTTGTGCTCCTCTCAGTTTATCTGAGCCACTGTTATTTGTTCATTTGCCTTTTCCAGTTTTTTCAGTGGCTGCGGCTTAGTTTTGTTACACCAGAGAACTAATTTAGGTGGTAGAGGTCGTGTGATCTCAGGTGTTTTTGCAATTAGTAGAGTTGGTATTTTTTTAGGGTTTTTTTGGATTGCAGTAAGTGTCCTTCCTATTCTTTTCTGTCTAGGAAGATTGGGCCCCAACTTTTGCTCATACTATTTTCTGTCTGTGTCTGTATTTCCTCTTGTCTAACCGCCATTACATGTTTGGGGGCTTCCTATGTTCTTTGGGGATCTGCTCCGGGGCAGATAGCTTTCCTCTTTCTATCTTTAGGTGTAGTTAACCTCTCAGGCTGTGACGAGGCGTCTAGGACCAACGTAGGAACGCTCCACGGCTTCCTTTAGTTGTGGTGGTTAGTCAGGGTACTGCAATCCAGTAGATTCCAACCTCTCTGGTGTATTGCCGTTTTTGCCTGCTCTCCTCAACTACCAAATCATAACAGCCTACATTGCCAAACTGATCTCATTAGAGATGATGCTCTTCCGTTTGGTTAAAATCGCAGCGTTCAGAGAGCTCATGGCCTACGCTGTCCCACGCTATGACCTACCCAGTCGGCACTTCTTTTCTAGTAAAGCCATCCCTGCCCTCCACCTGCATGTGAAAGACCGTATTGTCCATACACTCAAACATTCAGTGAGTGGAAAGGTGCACCTCACAACAGATGCATGGGCCAGTAGGCATGGCCAGGGCAGTTACGTGTCCATCACTGCACACTGGATTAATGTGGTGGATGCAGGGTCCACAGGGGACAGTGGCAGTGGGACAGTGCTGCCTAGCTCACGGTATAGGCAACAGTTGGCTGTAGGTGTTTGACCCTCCTCCTCCTCCAGAAGCGAAAGCTCGTCGACAGAGCGCAGTCGCACGAGCACTCCATCCGCAGCTGCCAGTGTTGCACACGAGTTGTCCCTCTATCGAACAGCTAGTGATAAGCGTCAGCAGGCTGTTTTAAAGATGATGTCTTTGGGCGACAACAGACACACCGCAGAAGTACTGGCCGACTACTTGCAGCGAGAAACTGAGTCATGGCTGGGCAGTCTACATCTTGCGCCAGGCAAGGTAGTCAGTGATAATGGCCGTAATTTTGTGGCGATCATAGCCCTGGCAAAACTCAGACACATTCCTTGCCTGGCTCACACCTTGAACCTGGTGGTGCAGTGCTTCCTAAATAATTATCCGGAGTTAACAGCCCTGCTCCATAAGGTGCGAAGACTGTGCTCGCACATCCATCGCTCGCCCATAGACTCCAGTCGTATGCAGAGGCTGCAGCGATCGCTCCACCTCCCCAAGCACCTTTATCATAGATGTTGCAACAAGGTGGAACTCCACCATGCACATGGTTGAGAGGCTGTGCAAACAGAGGCATGCTGTAATGCATTTGTGGGAGGATACACAGGCAGGCAGTTTGAGGGCAGACATGGAGTTGTCGGGTGTGCAGTGGTCAAAGCTGAAAGACCTCTGTAAAGTCCTTCAGTGTTTTGAGGAATGCACACTGCTGGTAAGCGCAGACGACGCCATAATAAGCACGAGCATCCCACTTATGCGTCTGCTCATGCAAAATTTGACGCACATTAAGGATCAGGCGTCTGCAGCGGATGAGGAAGAGGTAAGCCTTCATGACTGTCAGCCATTGTCTGCTCAGGGAACTGTCCTGGATGAGGTGGAGGAAGAAGAGGAGGAGGGGGATGATTATTTTGGGGAGGAGGATGCTTCTCAGGGGGCAAGAGAAAATGTTGGCTTGCCAAGGTCAGGTACAGGGTTTGTGTGTGAATGGAGGGATGTGGATTTGGCAGAAAGTGCTCCTCCACCCACCACTGTCAGTGCATCATTGACACCTGGAACATTGGCCCACATGTGTGATTATGTCTTGCGGATCCTAAAAAGGGACCCCCGCATTGCCAAAATTATGAAGGATGGCGACTACTGGTTGGCCAGCATCCTCGATCCACGCAATAAAGACAAATTACAGAGCATCATGCCACTAGAGCTAATATTGGCGAACAAACAAGGAACTCTGGTAAACCGTTTGTTAGAGGCATTCCCAGCACACAGCAGCGGTGCAGGTTCTACCATGAGCCATACTGGGCCAAACGGAAGAGGTGTTCGTGGTGCACATAGCCGAAGGGGCGTTGGAGACAGGGGTTTCATGACCATGTTGTGGACTGATTTCTCAAGTAACGCTCACACGACTGGTAATACTGAATCGATTGCAACAGACAGGAGACAGCAGTTGTCAGCTATGGTTCAAAATTACCTCTCCTCCCCTATCGATGTTCTCCCTCACAGTTCATTCCCCTTTGACTACTGGGCCTGTAAACTGGACACCTGGCCTGAATTGGCCCAATATGCTTTACAGGAGCTCGCTTGCCCTGCTGGTAGTGTGCTATCAGAAAGAGTCTTCAGTGCTGCTGGGTCAATCCTGACAGAAAGAAGGACCCGGCTGTCGACCCAAAATGTTGTTGATCTCACCTTCATAAAAATTAACCATGCCTGAGTTGTACCACCTTCCCTGATGACACATAGGTTGCCAGCAAAATGGCTCCTCTTACTCCAACTCTCCAATTCCTCCATTTGCAGCTGCTGATTGTCCAGCCTGCACCTCAACATATGTCAGTTTTTCCACCACCCTAACTGGGCTGCCCCCCCCCAGGGCCGGCGTCAGCACCGGGCGCACCCGGGCAAGTGCCGGTTCCCTGAGCAGGTGGGGGGGCCGGCTCGTGGGTGACGGCACTGGAACAGGGCCATAGTACGCAAAAGTGTCTCTGATGGTGGGGGGGCCCACTCGCCGTCAGACACACTGGCGTACAATGAGGGGCCCTGTGCCAGTGCCGTCGCTCACGAGTGGGCCCCCCCTGCTTGCTCAGGGCCCCAGCACTTCCAATACTTACCTCTCCCTGCTCCACCGCTGTGACGTCTTCCACGTTTCCTGACTGTGACATTCAGGTCAGACAGCACGATGACGTCACGTCTGTACGCCCTCTGCCTAAACAGTCCAAGTCCAGAGAGCTGGAAGATGGCGACGCTGAGGAGTCCAGAGTAGAGCAGTGCCCAGCAAGGAGAGGTATTTCATTTTTTTTAATGTTTAGAGCAATATATGGGGAGCATTATACACTGGAGAATTATATATGGGGCCCATCATACACTTGAGCATCATAGATAGGGCCCATTATACACTGGAGCATTATATAGGCCCATCATACACTGGAGCATCATCCATGGGGCCCATCATATACTGGAGCATTCTAAATGGGGCCCATCAGACACTGGAGAAGCATATATGGGGCCCATTATACACTGGAGCATTAAAAACGGGGCCCATTATATATGGAGCATTATATTGGCCCATCATACACTGGAGCATTCTAAATGGGGCCCATCAGACACTGGAGCAGCATCCATGGGGCCCATCAAATACTGGAGCATCACATGGGGTTCTGTTATGAATGTGCTAGAGATGGTTTCTGAGCAGAGTTGCAGACAGTATTGAACCTTACAGCGAGGAATGGCAATCTGGGATCACTGATTGGACTGATATAAGGGAGGTTCCCTCCCATGATGGTCGCCGGTGATCAATTGTTCTTGTCTCAATTGTGGTTCCTGGTTCATTTGGAAGTTTGCTGGAGTCTTGCATGCATCTGCTGCTTTCAGATAAGATATTTTCTGCTCTTCTTTTTGTGCTTGCTTTTGCATAGTTCCCTGCACTTTTGTGGAGGTCAGCCGGGTCCCCTCCTGGGGCCTGTGCTCCTCTCAGTTTATCTGTAGCCACTGTTATTTGTTCATTTGCTTTTTCCTGTTTTTTTAGTGGCTGCGGCTTAGTTTTGTTACACCAGAGATCTGATTTAGGTGGTGGAGATCGTGTGATCTCAGGTGTTTTTGCAATCAGAAGAGTTGGTATTTTTTAGGGTTTTTTGTTGGAATGCAGTCAGAATTCTTTCCTGTACTTTTCTGTCTAGACAGATTGGGCTCCAGTGTTTGCTCAACCTATTTTCTGTCTGTGTCCGTGCTTCTTTTTGTCTAACCGCCATTACATGTTTGGGGGCTTCTTATTTCCTTTGGGGATCTGCTCCGGGGCAGATAGCTTTCATCTTTCTGCCTTTAGGTGTAGTTATCTCTCAGGCTGTGATGAGGTGTCTAGGATCTACGTAGGAACGCTCCACGGCTACTTCTAGTTGTGTGGTTAGTTCAGGTTACTGCAATCCAATAGGTTCCAGCTTCTCTGGTGTATTGCCGTTTTTGCTTTTTCTCCTCAGCTACTGAAACATAACAGTATCACCGGCCCAAACTGAAAATTATATGGTACTCACAGAAGGGAAAAATAGTGTGGAAAGAAAAAAAAGTTGTCAGAGTTGTCAGAGATTTTTTTTTTTCTGTTTGTTGCATTTTTTCCCTCTTTTTCTCTGGGTGCTGAGGAGGATTTTTTTTTCTCTCAATGGAGTTTGCACAGTTGTCTGGCCGTGTGGATCAGCTTGCCACTGAGGTTCGGAGTATTGCTACCTATCTTGCTAGGTTGCCGGTTGTGGAACCTAAGATTCCCATGCCAGATTTCTTTTTGGGGGATCGGGCTAAATTTCTGAATTTCAAAAATAACTGTAAGTTGTTTTTTGCCTTAAAACCTAAGTCCTCGGGGAGCGCAGCACAGTAGATTCAAATTGTCATCTCTCTCCAGCGCGGACACCCTCAGGACTGGGCTTTTGCCCTGACACCTGGGGATCCTGTTTTGAATGATATTGATGTATTTTTTCTGGCTCTGGGGATGTTATGGTGGGATTCCCTGTCCCCTTTGGTCTCAATGATTCTATGTCATTGGCTATTCAAATTGACAGACGTTTGCGTGAGCGCAGAGGTATGCGTGAGATGGTGTTGCCTAGTAAGCCAGCTCCTGGGCCCATGCAGTGTGATGGAGTGACTTCTGGGGCTCAGCGTCATGAGTTTCGTAAGCGCAATGGGTTATGTTTCTACTGTGGTGACGCCTCTCATGCTCTTTCCGTCTGCCCTAAGCGGGGAAGACGTTTTGCACGCTCAGTTGTCTTGGGTTGTCATCTTCCAACACAGAGTCCAAAGCAGCAATCACAACCCCTTCTTGTAAAATGTTCTCCTCCTCCTCAGCACCAACCATGGGAGAAAAGCTGCGAGACAAAGCATCGGCTTTCACATTCTTAGTACCTGGGATGTAAGTAACGGAAAAATTAAACCGCGAGAAAAACAGTGCCCACCTAGCCTTGACGGGCATTCAAGCGTTTGGCAGTATCAAGATAGATCAGATTTTTATGATTAGTGAAAACCTGAACGGGAAATTCAGCACCTTCCAAGAAATGCCGCCAGTGTTCAAATGCGAGTTTAATGGCCAACAATTCCCGATTACCAATATCATAATTCAGTTCAGTCTCAGAAATTTTTTTTGAAAAAACGGCACAGGGATGCATTCCATCCGTGTTTTCCTGAGACAACACCGCGCCAACGCCCACAGAAGAAGCATCAACCTCAACCAAAAACGGTTTAGTCACATCAGGCTGCATAAGGATGGGAGCAGAGCTGAACCTCTCCTTTAAAAACACAAAAGCTTCAATGGCCTCAGTAGTCCACTGAACCGCATTAGCACCTTTCCTGGTGAGATCGGTCAGTGGTTTGACAATAATAGAAAAAATTTTAATGAATTTTCTATAATAATTGGCGAAACCCAAAAACCTCTGTAACGATTTCAAACCAATAGGCCTAGGCCATTCCTGCACAGCTTGAACTTTCACCGGATCCATCTCAAAACCTTCGCTGGAGATAATGTAACCCAAAAAACTAATTCTCTGTACAGCGAACTCACATTTCTCCAGCTTAGCAAAAAGAGAATTTTCACTCAATAACTGTAATACCTCACGAACGCTCCGCCAATGAGACTCCAGATCCGGCGAATAAATCAAAATGTCATCCAAATACACAACCACACTTTTGCCGATCAAAGGTCTAAGGATGTCATTAATAAGATTCTGAAAAAATGCAGGAGCATTGGTAAGGCCAAAAGGCATAACCAGATTCTCAAAATGACCCACAGGAGTGTTAAACGCAGTCTTCCATTCGTCAGCCTCCTTCATGCGCAACAAATTGTATGCCCCCCGAAAGATCAATTTTAGAGAACCACTTGGCCCCCGCTAACTGGTTACACAAATCAGGAATCAATGGCAGTGGGTAAGGATTGCGTACCATAATTTTATTAATCTCACGAAAGTCCAGACAAGGACGTAAACCGCCTTCCTTTTTTTTAACAAAAAACAACAGCCACAGGAGACTTGGAAGGCCTAATGTGACCGGCGGCCAAGCTTGTCTGTATGTATTCCTCCAAAGCCTTTCTCTCAGGAATAGTAAGATTAAATAAACGACTTTTAGGAAGAGTCGCTCCAGGGACAAATTCAATAGTACAATCATAATCTCTATGGGGAGGTAACATCTGCGATTCCTTCTCAGAAAAAACTTTCCAAAAACCCTGAATAGGTACAGGTAGTTCCCCTTTACCCACAGCAGCAATACGCCCGTTACACTTGTCATAACACTGAGAGCTCCAGGACTTAATTTCATTGGTAGACCAATCCAGAACAGGATTGTGCAATTTTAACCAAGGTAACCCCAAAATTACCGGAGAAGGCAAATTATTCAATACTATCAAATCCAAATTTTCTTGGTGAACACCATTAATAGTGAGGGGAAATTCACAGACCTTGTGAGTAACATTCTTCAAGGGAGAGCCTTCAACAGAAACCATGGCAATAGGGGATGACAAAGGTTTGGGTTTTAATTTAAGTTTTTCCAAGAATTCCCCATCAATCACATTCAGAGTAGAACCACAATCGACAAATACCCGAAATTCCATTAATTCTTCCTGAGCAGCAGTAGTGGCAGAAAGAAATACACCCTTAGTGTTTAAACAGACTATACGGGCGACACTGACCTCTTTTTTTTTTCTTTATTCATACGCAGCACACAGTTCTTAATGAAATGGTCAGATTTGCCGCAATAAAAGCACAAACCCTCCGAAAACCTGCGTTCTTTTTCCTGAGAGCGGAGTGCCATCGCTCCAATCTCCATCGGCTCTCCAATGACCCTCTCAAGACTAGGAGCTGACATGGCAGATTTACTCTCATTAACCCTTGTACGCAGTCTCCTATCCACCGTGTAGCTAATTGCATAGCCTCCTGCAAGTTACCAGGTATGGGATAAGCAATCAGCAAATCTTTAACCCTTTCACCTAGCCCTGAAAGAAACAAACTTTTCAAAGCTGAATCGTTCCACTCCACCTGAGTAGACCACCGTCGGAAGTGTGTACAATATTTTTCCACATTACCAGATCCCTGCCGCAAAAGTCTCAATTCTGTCTCAGCTGATGAGACACAATCAGGATCATCATACAGCAACCCCAAAGCAGAAAAAAAACTATTCACTGATCTAAAGCATGGATCAGTAGGTTGCAGAGAAAAAGCCCATTCCTGAGGTTCTTTGCGCAAAAGTGACATTATGAACCCTATGCGCTGCGATTCATCACCGGAGGATCTGGGTCTCAAACGAAAATACAACAAGCAAGCATTTTTAAAAGAAAAAAAATCTTGTTGTTCACCAAAAAATAAATCAGGCAAATGTACCTTTGGCTCCACGAAATTTGCTCCAATACAGCTACTCACGTGTTGCTGAAGCTCGGACACCTCCAGAGAGAGTCCCTGCAGGCGTTGAGCCAACTCCTGAACCGACACCATTGGGGAAACAGGAAATCTTTCCTTAGAGATTTTTTTTTTCTTTGGGCTGGACTTACTGTTATGTTCTGCTACAAACACTAAGGAAAGAAAGGGAAATCTGTCCCTACAATTGAACTAAGCTCAATCCCTATGATGTAACGGGGAACCTGATCCTGCGATCAGACCCGCTAAAGTCCTCAGCTAGTCTGAACGAAGACCTAAAGATGCGAGGAAGGGATCCCTACAAGCACTAGGGACTGGGAGAAAAGATGGACACCTCCTAACATAAGTTGTAGCAGTAAAAAGAAAAACAAAACAACATAGAACAGAAGACAAAGCAAAACTATTTGAGTAAGGTACAAAAGCACCCGGCTAGCTTAAGAGTAGAAGTTACAATGAAGTCCAGCAAAGCCAGAAGGGCAGAGCAGGATTAAGTAGGCACAAAAGGTCAAGTGACCAGCAAGATAGAAAAAACCTAACAGGAGAGTTCTAACACCCAAAAGGCCATGGACCCATATCTCTATGGATTTTATTTCCGACCTCCCTGTTTCTGAGAAAATGACCGTTATCTGGGTAATCTGTGATAGGTTTTCCAAGATGATACATCTTGTGCCATTACCTAAGTTGCCTTCCTCCTCCGAATTGGTGCCTTTGTTCCTTCAGCACGTGGTTCGGTTACATGGTATTCCGGAGAACATTGTGTCTGACAGAGGAGTCCAGTTTGTTTCCAGATTTTGGAGGACATTTTGTTCTAAACTTGGTGTTCAATTATCTTTCTCCTCTGCATTTCATCCTCAGACCAATGGACAAACCGAGAGAACAAACCAGACCTTGGAGACTTATTTGAGATGTTTTGTGTCTGCTGATCAAGATGACTGGGTCTCTTTTTTGCCTTTGGCTGAGTTTGCTCTTAATAATAGGGCTAGCTCTGCCACCTTGATGTCTCCGTTTTTCTGCAATTCTGGGTTTCACCCTCAATTTTCTTCGGGACAGGCGGAGGCTTCTGTCTGTCTGGGTGTTGACTCTGTTGTGGAGCGAATGCAGCAGATTTGGGACCAGGTAGTGGAGAGGTTGTCTCTCTCTCAGGAGAAGGCCCAACGGTTTGCCAACCGGCATAGGACTGATGGTCCTCGGTTTAAAGTGGGGGACTTGGTTTGGTTGTCCTCAAGAAATATCCCTATGAGGGTTGCATCTCCAAAGTTTAAGCCCAGGTTCATTGGACCTTATAAGATCATGGAGATTCTTAATCCTGTTTCCTTCCGTTTGCTTCTTCCAGGGACATTTAAGATCCATAACGTGTTCCACAAGTCCTTATTGAAGAGGTTTGTCGAGCCAGTGGTTCCTATGGCTGCGCCTACTGACCCTGTTTTGGTTGAGGGCAATCTGGAGTATGTGGTTGAGAAAATATTGGATTCTCGTTTTTCTAGACAGAAACTCCAGTATTTGGTTAAGTGGAGAGGTTATGGTCAGGAGGACAATTCTTGGGTGTTTGCTTCGGACATCCATGCTAGGAGACTGATCCGTGCCTATCACCGAGCTCATCCTGATCGGCTTGGTTGCACAAGTGAGGGTTCGGTGACCCCTCCTCAAGGGGGGGTACTGTTATGAATGTGCTAGAGATGGTTTCTGAGCAGAGGCTCCCTCTGGTGGTTACAGACAGTACTGAACCTTACAGCGAGGAATGGCAATCTGTGATCACTGATTGGACTGATATAAGGGAGGTTCCCTCCCATTATGGTCGCCGGTGATCAATTGTTCTTGTCTCAATTGTGGTTCCTGGTTCATTTGGAAGTTTGCTGGAGTCTTGCATGCATCTGCTGCTTTCAGATAAGATATTTTCTGCTTTTCTTTTTGTGCTTGCTTTTTGCATAATTTTCTGCACTTTTGTGGAGGTCAGCCGGGTCCCCTCCTGGGGCCTGTGCTCCTCTCAGTTTATCTGTAGCCACTGTTATTTGTTCATTTGCTTTTTCCTGTTTTATTAGTGGCTGCGGCTTAGTTTTGTTACACCAGTGATCTGATTTAGGTGGTGGAGATCCTGTGATCTCAGGTGTTTTTGCAATCAGAAGAGTTGGTATTTTTTAGGGTTTTTTGTTGGATTGCAGTCAGAATTCTTTCCTGTACTTTTCTGTCTAGACAGATTGGGCCCCAGCGTTTGTTCATTCTATTTTCTGTCTGTGTCCGTGCTTCTTCTTGTCTAACCGCCATTACATGTTTGGGGGCTTCCTATTTTCTTTGGGGATCTGCTCTGGGGCAGATAGCTTTCATCTTTCTGCCTTTAGGTGTAGTTATCTCTCAGGCTGTGACGAGGCGTCTAGGATCAACGTAGGAACGCTCCACATCTACCTCTAGTTGTGTGGTTAGTTCAGGTTACTGCAATCCAATAGGTCCAGCTTCTCTGGTGTATTGCCGTTTTTGCTTTTTCTCCTCAGCTACCGAAACATAACAGGGTTCATTATTTATGGGGCTCATATAGGGTATGGAGCATCATATGGAGCACATATGGGGCCTATTCTATATATGGGGACCATCATATACTGTGTGGAGCTTTATATGCGACTCATTATACTGAATGGAGAAATATGTGGGGCTCATTATACTCTATGGGACCGTCCTATACTGTATGGCACATTATATGGGACCATCATATACTAGAGCATTATGTGGAGCTCATCATATACTGTATGGAACATTATATGGGACCAATTATTCTGTATGGAGCATTATATGGGGCTCATTATTCTGTATGTGGTGGCCATAATACTGTATGGAGGAATATACTGTCCGGTTTTTGAGCTATTGTAGAATTTACAATAGATATCAGTCATGTAAAGTAAGAAGTGAAGTATTTGTCATTGTACTATACTTATATTTCTGTGCCGTATCGGAGCATCATGAATTGTGGTATGTGTTAAAGGGGCCCACTGACACTCTTTCGCCCGGGGCACACGAAAACCTGGAGCCAGCCCTACCCCTCCCACAACTTTAGCCAAATAAACCCCAGTTTTCAATGCGTTACTATTATTATAAAGTAAATTAAGGTTTGCCACGTTTGAAGTAATAAGAATTGATGTTGTTGGCATTGAAATGGGCACTGTAGGTGTGTTTACTGTCCTCCATTCCCTGCCGACTTTGATTCCCCATTGACTTGCATTGGGTTTCGTGTTTCAGTCGGACCTCCGACTTTTCCCGATAGTCGGCCGATTTCGTTCAACTTGACTTTTGAGAAAGTCGGGTTTCACGAAACCCCACTCGACCCCAAAAAAGGCAAAGTCGCTCATCTCTAATAAATAGTATTAGTGCATGGTTTTGTTTCAGGTTTTAGCATGCTGATCATATAAGGGTCTGGTCTCCCTTTTCTTTGAGCTCGACATTGCATTTATATACCTCCACATGGCTGTGTCAATTAGTTGGGATTTTGGTCTGCTCGGCCCCTTTTTAAAAAAAATAAAAATAAACATGTGTAAAAAAAATTCCTAAATAAAGGTAAAAAAAAAAATATTCCCCAATAAATTCATTTCTTTAATGTAAAAAAACCCCAAAACAATAAAAGTACACATATTTAGTATCGCCGCGTCCGTAATGACCTGCCCTATAAAACTGTCCCACTAGTTAACCCCTTTAGTGAACCCCTTAAAAAAAAACAAGGCAAAAAAAATGCTTTATCATCATACCGCTGAACAAAAAGTGGAATAACACGCGATCAAAAAGACGGATATAAATAAGCATGGTACAGCTGAAAACGTCATCTTGTCCCGCAAAAAACGAGCCACCACACAGCATCATCAGCGAAAAACTAAAAAAGTTATACCTCGCAGAATAAAGCAATGCAAAAACAATTATTTTTATATATAATTGTTTTTATTGTATAAAAGCGCCAAAACATAAAAAATGATATAAATGAGGTATCGCCTAATCGTACTAACCCAAAGAATAAAACCTCTTTATCAATTTTACCACATGCGGAACGGTATAAAAGCCCCCCAATAAAGAAATTCTTGAATTGCTAGTTTTTGTTAATTCTGCCTCCCAAAAATCGTAATAAAAAGCGATCAAAAAATGTCATCTGCCAAAAAAAGTCAACTCGTCCCGCAAAAATAAGACCTCACATGACTCTGTGGGCCAAAATATGGAAAAATTATAGCTCTCAAAATGTGATGATGGAAAAACTATTTTTTGCAATAAAAAGCGTCTTTTAGCGTGTGACAGCTGCCAAGCATAAAAACCCGCTATAAATAGTAAATCAAACCCCCCTTTATCACCTCCTTTGTTAGGGAAAAATAATATTTAAAAAATGTATTTATTTCCATTTTCCCATTAGGGTTAGGGTTGGGGCTAAAGTTAGGGTTGCGGCGTGTTAGGGTTAGGTTTGTGGTCAGGGTTGGGACTGGGTAAGGGGTGCATTGGGGTTAGGGTTATGGTTGGGATTAGGGTTAGGGGTGTGTTGGGGTTAGGGTTGGAGTTAGAATTGGGGGGTTTCCACTGTTTAGGCACATCAGGGGCTCTCCAAACGTGACGGCGTCTGATCTCAATTCCAGCCAATTCTGCGTTGAAAAAGTCAAACGGTGCTCCTTCCCTTCTGAGCTCTGCCGTGCGCTCAAACCTTAGCTTACCCCCACATATGGGGCATCAGCGTACTCAGGACAAATTGCACAATAACTCTTTGGGTCCAATTTCTTCTGCTACCCTTGGGAAAATAAAAAATTGTGGGCGAAAATATAATTTTTGTGGAAATTTCAGCCAATTTTGGTTTGAAAAAGTCAAACGGCGCTTCTTTCCTACCGAGCCCTGCCGTGCGCCCAGACAGTGGTTTTCCCCCACATATGGGGTATCGGCGTACTTAGGAGAAATTGCACAACAACTTTATCTGTCCATTTTCTCCTTTAAAAACAATTTTTTTGTAAAAGATCATTTTTGTGACTAAAAAGTTAAATGTTCATTTTTTTTCCTTCCATGTTGCTTCAGCTCGTGTGAAGCAACTGAAGGTTAATAAACTTCTTGAATGTGGTTTTGAGTACCTTGAGGGGTGCAGTTTTTAGAATGGTGTCACTTTGGGGTATTTTCTGCCATATAGACCCTTCAAAGTGACTTCAGATGTGAGGTGGTCCCTAAAAAAATGGTTTTGTACATTTTGTAGAAATGAGAAATCGCTGGTCAACTTTTAACCCTTATAACTTCCTAAGAAAAAAAAAATTGTTTACAAAATTGTGCTGATGTAAAGTAGACATGTGGGAAATGTTGTTTAGCAACTATTTTGTGTGACATATTTCTCTGTTTAAAGGGAATAAAAATTCAAAGTTTGAAAAGTGGAAAATTTTCCAAATTTTCACCATATTTCTATTTTTTTTTTATAAATAAACGCAAGTTATATTGAATAAATTTTACCACTAACATGAAGTACAATATGTCACGACGAGAAAACATTCTCAGAATCGCGAAGATCCGTTGAAGCGTTCCAGAGTTATAACCTCATAAAGAGACAGTGGTCAGAATTGTAAAAATTGGCCCGTCATTAACGTGCAAAGCACCCTTGGAGGTTAAGGGGTTAACTAAGTACCCTATATTATTTTCATGCACTATTGCTATTTATTTACTGTAGGGTATTTGATCATTTTTTTTATCTTAGATTTTGTCTGTTTAGTTCATGGTGTGAACATGCGCCTAGATGTTGCATACATACCAACTTATATTACAGTTCCTCTCTTTAGATTTCTGGTGTATATACAGTATATCCCCAGTCCGGGTATATGTCCCCCTTTCTACCACTGTTTTTAATGCATTAAAAAAAAATAAACGATTCTACCCACCTTCCTCTGCTTTACCACTGCGTGGCGTCCTCTTCTGAAGCCGGCAGCTGACTGCATGGCCATGTGCCCCTAATCACATGCATGCCAAGGTCAGTGGGTCCCCTGCATCACAATATACTTCACCTCTGTGACCGCAATCATTACACCTCTGCCTATTGGTCAGCTAAATATATAGGTATATTTAATGCCTTGATATTAATGTATTGCTATTGACTAAATCATACATGTCTGCTTTTGGTTATTTCCAATATATGATTCACATGTGGTACATGCAATTGCGCTTTTTTGGTCACACATTATTTATAGATTGCTAGCATATACATTTCTTGCACTTTTTTCTTAGTGATAGCACATTATTTGGATATTGTATATATTTTGACCACATATACACATTTATAAATCTTTTTGTATCTCATTTCAGGATTCATATTGAAGTTGTTTGCATTACGTTTCTTTGCCCAAACGGATGTCAGAGTAGCAGACATTTTGCTTTCAATTGGTTTTCATCATCATAACGCTATGGTGAATATAGTTCTATAGTCCAATTTAATGAGGAAGGTGTTTTTGTGAGAATAATTATGTATTTTTAAGGAACTATCTAATATTTGTACCACATCTTACTTGAAGGTATCTATCATGTATTGTCTAATCATGTACTACTTACAATTTGTGTTTTATTAATTATTATGTTTAATAAAGAATTGTTGATTTTACTAAGAAATTCTCCAAGCTTTTTTGATAGGATAATTTAATCGTTGATTTAGGAGAATTAGTATTTGTGCCCAAAATTATTGGATTTATGGTTTTCATTATGGTATATTGATTTATCGCTTGAATAAAATGTATATTATACATAAGTGTGCTCATAAAACAAATTTTGCAACCTTTGGCATTTTCATGCCAGTTTCTCCCAGCTCAAAAATGGATGGAGGTGAGGATAGATGGCAGCACGGCAGTGGCGTGCCACCAGTTGGTCTAATTCATGACAAATTATGGCATTCCATACGTCAGAAATCTCACTCCAGACTGGCATAGCGCACAGAGGCGCCCGTCAGGTGCTCCAGACCCATGAAGGCATGCACCTCTTCATGAATCAAGAGCATCTAACTCCAGCACGTCCCCTCATCAAGAGCGGTGTGAACAATGCCGGTTTTGATGAATCGGAACCATATTTTGTACCTCAGAGAACCATCTTATTTTTGACCGTTTTTAATTGATGTATTGCTGAGAGTCATGGATAAGAGAAAGTCAGATGATGATAGGGATGATGCAACTAGGATGGCACCTAAGAAAAAAATCAGCCCATTTCTTTCAGATGGTAACACTCACATGGATGTGTGAACGTAGCCCAAGGTGAACCATACCCAATAGATACCCGTCAGCTGAACAATGGTTTGATGATCATTCGGCTGACAGCTGTCTCCCGACTCCTCCATACACAGAAGTGCTCACTTTGCACTTCACTCCTGGGTTCTCTGGGAAAAAAGCCACTGCCAGACTCCTCCGACGGTGGCTTATCTTGCCAATCATTAGCTTGAAATTGGACATGGCGGATCCTTATCTCCCCTGACATCATCAGTTGGGGAGAATCTGGACTGTCCCATACATATTAGCCTGTCGGTGGGTACAACCGATGCTAGTCTAATGTATGTGGGGTCTTAATCATATCAGTATATGACAGATGGCCCCCAGCTATCATTGCTGGCTTGATTTCCTTGTTGGCTAGGTGAGGACCATATTGATTTTATTACATAATATCTGCTTAGCTACTATCATTCATTGCCTTGGTCACATTTGTTTTGACTTAAATGGACTCCTTCAGTGTTTCTCTGCTTTTCCCCATGGTCACTGGTATAAATGAAATACGTGCGTTTTGCCTAACTGGTGTAAATGGATACACTGGTTCAGATGGATGTAATTATTAGTGTGTGTCCTTAGGTTTATGCACATAGCACCATTTCCTACTTAATACATTAATGCCTGCGTAGTGATATACAAGCCCTAAGGTGAAGGGATCTAAGGTAAACAGCACATTTCTCCGAGGACTTGATAGATGGGTTGTGTATGAATCTAAAACATGTTTACATACATGAGGGATTGTTCCTAAAATAAGGGACAATGTCATCTTCTTGCATGGCTTCATGTGCTTAACCTTACAAAAACCACTGACTGTTAATGAGATCTCATGTGGTAGCAGCACAATCCTCACATCAGCGGGATACACTGCAGAAAACCCAACGCTGGGCTCATGCACACTTCACTGATTTTATTTTACAAGAAAAACAGGCCGAATTTCTTCATTTTTTTTTTATCACAATGTCATCCGAGTTTGGTCAGACTTTCATCAGTTTTTGGCTAAGTTGACACGTGCGCATTAAAAATTGTCATTACTTCATCCTGAAAATTCTGACAATTTTTTTTCTTATTTGACATCCGTTTTTTTTTTTTTTACAGCAGCAGTTATTAATAATTTACAAGACCATTCAAAGTTTTGCAACATGTCTGTAAATAACGGACACAGTGGCTCCATATGGCACCCTTTTTTTGTTTTGTTATTTCCTTGCCTGTCTTGATGAGGGGGCATTGTGGAGTCAGATGATGTAGATTCATGAATCTACATGGCCACCTCTTCACGTATCTGGAGCGTCGGACGAGTGGGGAGCACCCCCTTAGAAATCTTACTCCAGTCATGTACTGGAATGACATTTCTGTTGTAGGAAGCACCACAGCCAGTCATGAATTAGACGATCTGCGGTGTCACAAACCCACCACGCTCAGCTCAGTGCATCTTGGCAGAGCTGTGAGATACTGAAGTGAAAATGCCAAAAGTTGCAAAACTTTGGCGCAACTTGGAGTTCTGCCAAAATTTTGTGAGTTTTCAGAGCTTTTTCAGGAGCATAACAAATGGTATTTTGGGGGCATACACGGGGAGTTGGGAGCTAATAGACATGGTTGTGGGATGCAGCACAGGAGCAGTTAAAGGTGGTGCCATTTGTTCATAAGCTCAAAAACTGATAACAGGTTACCTTTGATTTTTTTCCTGTAGACATGGTGTTTTTACCATAGTCTTCTCTATGAGGCAGCCAGAAAAAATGCATGTCACAAATAAAAAATGCTATGAAATACATAAAAAAAAAAATGGTGGGCGATACAGTTCTAAAGGTAGAAAGTAACTAGTGGAGGAACAGGGGTTAAGTTCTGACACAAACCATAACCTTTCTCAGCTTTCAGCGGGACCTTCCTTTGGCAGTGGTGCCTCATTGGAGTAACCGGTCCCCGGCCCTATCGCGCTCTGCTTACATCACCGTGTACAGACACAAAGCAGAGCAGGGTCCTATCAATGGATTCCTGCACATGTGCATACTTCACACTTCTGTAATGTATCACTCAAGTGACAATCTGTCAATAAAGAAAAGTTTATGGGTTAAAGTCTTGCTCGGCTTTTGTTATGCTGTGTTTATTTGCACTTTGTGGAGCATACAGTAGGAAAATGTATCATGCGGTTACATTGTACCATGCCGGCTACTTTCTCGAAACAACAATAGGCCAGAATGAGACATTAGAAAAGTGTTTCTACATAAACATGTTCTTCTGGGACTGGAAGTCTCTTGGCGTGTTATAAATCATGTATTGTAATGACTTCAACATTTTTCAGATTATATATGTGAATATGATTTCATTCATTATGCAGAGTACGTGTATTGCAGATATTCAGGAAGCATTATTCACAGGGACACTAAACCTATCCTATCTCCAGTTCAATCTATTGTTCCCTGCAACCATTTCAGGCAGGGGCAAAAGGACTACACTGTGCTTCAATAGGAGAAATAACAAGTAGATCCCAAAGTGTTATGCCTCCATAGACACTAATTTATTTCACTTACCTCCAGTTCTGAGAGCCCTGAGAAACAATGTGATACATTCATTGCACAGTCCCTTTGTTGAAGACACCATGTACTGGACCGTTGGATGGCCTTTGTCGTTTAAAACATTAGGAATTAGTCGTGACGTAGATTTCACCAGGTGGTGATTCATTCTGCATGAACAATGGCCACGGACAATGGACAGGATAGCTTCTCGCAGATGCCACAAACTAGATGGAGGTACGGACATGTTCTGAACAGCCCATTCTAGGTCAACCCAGAGATGCTCAACAAGATTAAGATCCGGGGAGTGTGAACCAGTCTGTGACTAGATGACGCTTGTACCGCGGTGAATTGTCCTGCTGTGGCCTTCTGCCATAGGGTAAACACTTGCCATAAAGGGATGAACGTGGTAAGCCACAATATCTAAACATCCATCCACAAATATAAGAGGAACCAGGGGCTACAATAAAAATATTCTATTCCCCACCTCCACCAGCCAAAACTGTTAACACGTTACAGAAAGGTTCATCCATTCACACAGCTTATGCCAAACTCTGTGACCCTCTCATCAGCAAAGTGTAACAGAAATCTGGATCATCAAAACAGAATGTTTTCCACTGCACTGTGCATTTAGAAAAATGCATGGTACCTACAGTAAAACATGGTGGTAGCAGTGTCCTTACATGGGTTGCACGAGTGCTTCCTGCATCAGAGAGCTACATTTCATTGATGGTATCATGAAATCATGGATGTACTGCTTCATATTGAAAGAGAAGATGCTACCATCACTACGGGCCTAAGGTAGACATGCACTTTTCCAATATGACAATGATTCAAAACACATCTCCGAAGAACAGGGTGAAAGTGATTCAGTTGCCAAGTTTCTCCTGATCTGAACCCAACATAAACACCCATGGAGAAGTCTGAAGACACAAGTTGAGCATCACTCTCCATCCAGCATCCAGGCTCTAAAAGAGAGCGTTCTTGAAGAATGAAAAAAGATAGATGCTGCAACATGTTGCTGACTTGTTCAGTCCATACCTAGAAGACTTGGCGCTGTCCTTCATGGAGGTCAGACAAAATACTAGAGGTAGTAGTTTTTGATGTGGGGTGTATTCATTTTTGCATCAATTAATTTGGATAAAACCGAAGATTTTGTAATGAAAGTTATATAATCTAATTTTCATGTGATGGTTTAAAAAAATGTTCTATGAAACTCAGTCTTGTCAAAATGTTGGAAATTGTTCTTGTGTTTAGAGAGATTAAAATCTTACTTTTTCAAAGGGGGTGTACTCATTTATGCCAAGTACTTTATGCATTCAATATTAGTAGTCATTTTTGGAAGAAAATTCTGATTAGGTTAGGCATCTTTACATGTAACAAAATTGCTCTCCTAACACTCATTACTTTCAATTATCATTATATTGGAGAATTTTAATGTCAATATCATAGCTGGACCTCCCATGGTTCAACTCAACCTATCCTAATGTGATCCAACTCAGGTTTTCCCACCTTAATGATGCCGTTAATGGGAGTTTTTAGAATAACTTTTTGATGATATTCAAATTTTGTGAGAAGCACCTGTAGATTGCATTAAAAACAATCAATTTAAAATGACACTTTTAGTTTTAACCTTCCTCTACTTTTGGGTTCCTTGTATAAAGGACTTGCTGTCAGAGGCAAACTCTGGCTACATTGCGAGGCAATGACAGTATGTCCCAGCACAATCAATCCACTTATTTACTTTGCTATCTGAACAATTATATTTCCAGATACATTAGGTACAATTACTTTGCATGCACTTTTGTGACATTGCGGGTGACAAATCGAATGTCAGCGCTGTCATTCAGTCTTCTGAATATGGAGGGGAAGCTATTCTGAACCTGTGGAGCGTCGCTGATGAAAGCTGCACCTTTATGTATTCTTCTGTTGTTCCAGTGCAGATTGACAACTTACACAGGCAACAGTGTTTGTTCTGCACATCCCGAGCACAATTCTCTGCTTCTGTTAACAACTCAGGATATGAAAGGTTGGCACACAGTTTATTTGGTTTATACAGGGGATGTAGCAAGTCAAGATATAATGTGAAGCAATTCTTACCTCCAGCTGCTGGTATTATCAAATGGGCTACAATAATTTGCAGAAATTAATTTCAGAATAAAATGTATTTATTTTTTTTAATAAGGGACAAAGCATTTTTTTTTGCCCCAAAACATCCTGAGTACAGGTTTTATACAGTTTCCATACCATCAAAAGCTGCATGCATTAAGCTCCCAGCTGCAATCCACAATATATTTAAAGGGGCATCTCAACAAAACAATCAATCCCCGTGCCTGTAGAGCCAGCCCAATCGAACAGCTACTGTTTAAGGCCTCATCCAGAGGTCCTTTTCCCTAGTAACTCAGAGGCAGAAAAAAAAAAAAAAAAAACCTCATTGGATTATCATCCATATGTTGGATACGATTTTCAGCAGTGTCCGATTCTCCCCCCCATCAGTAATTTTCTTGAAAGAAGAAAAAAAAAAAAATTAATGTTAAAAATAACAAATCACATGGCCTGCAAAAAATAAGCAAATACAGACATGTGAACAGCACCATAAACTGTAATGGGTAGTTGTTTTATGAAAAAATACAGCTAGAAAAAGGAGATTTTTGTGTACTCACCGTAAAATCCTTTTCTCCGAGACGCTCATTGGGGGACACACAGACCGTGGGTGTTATGCTGCTGCCACTAGGAGGACACTAAGCAATACATAAGCACAAAAGATTAACTCCTCCTCCTGCAGTATACACCCTCTGTTGGCTCAATCCTGAACCAGTTCGGTGCCAAAGCAGTAGGAGCTCATAACAGAGTGCAATATGTCAACAATTCAAATAAACAACGAGGCTACAAGCTAAACCAGGGTGGGAGCTGTGTCCCCCAATGAGCGTCTCGGAGAAAAGGATTTTACGGTGAGTACACAAAAATCTCCTTTTCTCCATCGTCTCATTGGGGGACACACAGACCGTGGGACGTCCCAAAGCAGTCCCTGGGTGGGAAACCATCAACAGATGAAGCCTCGTGAACCTCATGCATATAACGCTTAAACAGTCAACAGACAACTTACAGATGCGCAACAGCTGATTGCAGAATCTGTCTGCCAAGTGCCGCATCTGAAGAAACCTGAGCATGAATTTGGTAATGCTTGACGAAAGTATGAAGACTGGACCAAGTCGCAGCCTTGCACACTTGCTGTGCCGAAGCCTGGTGCCGAATGGCCCAGGAGGCCCCCACAGAACGAGTGGAGTGTGCCTTAATCCCAGCCGGGATAGGCTGACCTTTAACATGGTACGCCTCTTGGATCGCCGAGCGAATCCATCTGGCTAACGTGGCCTTGGAAGCAGGAAGACCCTGTCTGCGTCCTTCCGGAAGCACAAACAGAGCGTCCGATTTTCGGAAAGATGCCGTTCTTGAAATGTACCTTTGGAGAGCCCTCACCAAATCCAAAGTGTGAAGAGCTTTTTCAGTACGGTGAATTGGCGCCGGACAGAACGAAGGCAAGACTATCTCCTCATTGATATGAAAAGCCGAAACGACTTTAGGTATGAAAGAAGGAGAAGTCCTAAGGACTACCTTGTCCTGGTGAAAAATGAGGAAAGGAGGTTTACAAGATAAGGCTGCCAACTCCGATACGCGTCTGATAGAGGTAATCGCCACTAGGAAGACAACCTTCCAGGAAAGAAGCGATAAGGACACTTCCGGCAAAGGTTCGAAGGGGGAGTCCTGTAAGGCACTGAGGACCAAATTAAGATCCCAAGGCTCCAAAGGCCTCTTGTAGGGCGGAACGAGATGAGACACTCCCTGGATAAAAGTCCTGACCTGAGACTTAGATGCGATCCGTCGTTGGAAAAGGACGGACAAGGCAGAAATCTGCCCCTTGAGGGAAGAGAGAGCTAATCCCGAGTCCATTCCTGCTTGGAGAAATTCCAGAATAGAAGGGATAGAGAAAACCAAAGGGGAACGACCTTTGTCCTTACACCAGGAAAAGAATGTCTTCCAGACACGATGATAAATGCGAGCGGAAGTCGGCTTCCTGGCATTGACCATTGTTGAGACAACCTTGAGAGAAAAACCAGCCTGACTTAAGATCCAGGCTTCAATGGCCATACCGTCAAATTCAGCGCTTTCGAATTGTGATGGTAAATTGGACCCTGTGAAAGGAGGTCCGGACGATCTGGTAATCTCCAGGGAACGTCTGCGACCAGACGCACTAGTTCCGCATACCACGGACGGCGAGGCCAGTCCGGAGCGACCAGAATGAGAGGAACGACTTCCGCCTTGATCTTCCGAATCACCCTGGGGATTAACGGAAGAGGTGGAAAAATGTAAGGAAGGCGAAAATGACTCCAAGGGAGGACTAGCGCATCCGAGCCGACGGCTAGTGGATCGCGAGAGCGACTTATGAAAGTCTGAACCTTGGCATTCAGTCTGGATGCCATGAGGTCTACATCCGGCATGCCCCATCTCTGGCAAATGAGATGGAACACTTCCGGGTGCAGGGACCATTCCCCTGAGTCTAGGCCTTGGCGACTGAGGAAGTCGGCCTCCCAATTGTCCACTCCTGGGATGTGAACCGCGGAGATGGGCGAGCGGTTTGTCTCGGCCCAGCGCAGGATGTGCGATACCTCGAGCATCGCTGTTCTGCTCCGAGTGCCCCCCTGACGGTTGATGTACGCCACGGCCGTGGCGTTGTCTGACTGAATCCTGATGGGACGACCGGCCAGAAGATGATGGAACTGCACGAGAGCTAACTTGATAGCTCTGATCTCCAGGATGTTGATCGAGAGACGGGTCTCTGGTAGAGACCAGCGGCCTTGAGCCGTGTGATGAAGGAACACAGCTCCCCATCCGAGGAGACTGGCATCGGTGGTCACCACCAGCCAATGGACAGGCAGAAAAGATTTTCCTTGATTCAGTGATGAGGCAATTGTCCACCATTTCAAAGAGCTTCTGACTGTGGGAGACAGACGGAAGCGGCGACGTAGAGACGCTGGGTTCCTGTCCCAGACTGATATTAGCTCTTGTTGAAGAAGGCGAAGATGGAACTGGGCGAAAGGTACTGCCTGGATGGAAGCTACCATCTTCCCGAGGACTTGCATGGTGCCTCGCAGAGAGTGGGAGCGGCCTAGCGACAACAGGAGCACTCCCCGCCTCAGAGAAGCAATCTTCTCTGGAGGGAGAAATACCAACCCTTGGGAGGTGTCCAGAATCATTCCCAGAAAAGGAATCTTCTGAGAGGGAATGGGAAGAGACTTGTCCAAATTGACTAGCCAACCCAGGCAAGAGAGGGTGTCGATAGTGATCTCGACACTCTCTGCGCAGGCCCGAAAAGTTGGGCCTTTGATGAGTAGGTCGTCCAGGTACGGGAGGACCACCACACCCCGAGAGTGTAAAATTGACATGGCGGCCGCCATGACCTTTGTGAACACTCTGGGGGCGGTTGCGAGACCGAAGGGCAGAGCGGCAAACTGAAAATGATCCTCTCCGACAGCAAAACGCAGAAACTTTTGGTGACCTCTGAAAATCGGAATGTGTAAATACGCATCCTTGATGTCGATAGACGCCAAGTATTCTTTTCTTTCTAGAGATGCGACAACAGAACGGAGGAATTCCATCCTGAAATGACGGACTCTGATGAATTTGTTTAGCAATTTTAGGTCCAGAATAGGACGCAAGGAGCCGTCCTTCTTGGGAACCACAAAGAGGTTTGAGTAAAACCCTTTGAATCTTTCCTTGTGAGGAACTGGGATGATGACCCCGCTGGAACGAAGCGTGTTCAGAGCCTGAAGAAAAGGAATTGCGAGATCCTTGGACTTGGGGGGGCGAGACTGAAAGAAGCGTCTTGGGGGAAGGGATAAGAACTCGATCTTGTAGCCGGAGTGTACAAGATCGAGAACCCACCGGTTTTGAACAACCGACCCCAGATTTTGCGAAACAAGAGTAGGCGGCCGCCTACCTTGTTTGGGACCCCAGTCCTCAGCAAGGAGTCATTGGGAAGACAATTTCCGAGAGGAGGAGCTCCTATTTCCCGCCTGAGAAAACCTGTTTCTCCAGGGCTGAGAGGATCTGGACGATGGTTGCGAGCCCCTATCTCTGCGAGAAGACCGGGGTGCTCGAGCCGAGGTCGAAGCAGGGGACCAATTAAAGGAGCTACGAAATGGCCGGGAACGACTTTGGTATTGAGACCGAAAAGGCCGATTGATTCTGCGCTGTGGAAGAAATTTGCTTTTGCCACCAGTAGCGTCAGAAATAATCTGATCAAGACGATCTCCAAAGAGACGCCCTGAAAGATAAGGCAGCGAAGTCAAAGTCCTCTTTGAAGCAGCGTCTGCACGCCACTCCCGGAGCCAAAAGGGACCTCCGAATGGCGATAGCATTGGCGGCTGTGAGAGCAGCGCAATTAGCTGCATCTAGGAACGCATGAACCATGTAGTCACCTGCCCGAGTAATCTGATAAGCCAGATTACGTGCCTCGGGGGAAAGAGAGATATCACTAGATATTTTAACTAGATTTTCAGCCCAGGCCACCATGGCCCTTGCTACCCAGGTGGCCGCAAAGGAGGGAGAAAGAGATGCTCCAGCCACCTCAAAAATCGATTTAGCGAGGTTGTCAATCTGTTTATCTGACGGGTTTCTAATGGATGAACTATCTGACACGGAGAGCAGTGTTTTTGAAGATAAACGAGATACTGGAGGATCTACCACTGGAGATTGTCCATTCTTTCGCTACAGTTGCTGAAAATGGGTATCGTGCTTTCAGAGACTTCAGTCCTGAAAAACGTCTGTCTGGACGCTCCCTATGTCCCTGAACAATATCCGTAAATTCAGGGTGATTACTAAACACCTTGTGAGCATGTTTGGCTCTTTTGAAGGAGATAGGATGATTCGGTTGAGACATGGGTTCTTCATCTAGCTTGAGAATTTTATTAATTGCCTCAATGAGAGAATCTAATGATTCTTGAAAGTCTGGCGAGTTGGGGTCAGCACCAATGTCCGACTCGTATTCCGAATCATGATCACTAAGATCTCTGGGAGAGGGGGAGCGAGAGCCTGAGCTCGCCGATGCCGAACCGCTAGATGGATTGGGAGATGCATTATGGCGGCGTTTTCTGGACGACCGCTTTGCGGACGCCGTGGGTCGGCCCCTGTCAGATGAGGTCTCTCTGAAGGCTAACGGGCCCCTTTCTGGAAAAGGGACGCCCTGGCTAGAAGCGGAGCCACGGAAAGTATGCAAGGCCCTAGTCAGAGAATCCATGGACTGTGCCAGAAACTCGGGCCACCCTGAAGGACCTGGCTCAATGGGATCAGGGATAGGCAGGGACTCCTGAACGGTAGGGGGCTCCTGAGCGGAGGAAGCAATGGGCTCTTGAGCACATGATGCACAGAATTGGGAACCATGCTTTGACGGCAGGGAAGCGTTGCATGAAATGCAGGCGGCATATACTACAGTGTAGTTTTTGTCAGCCTTTTTAGTGCCCTTTGATTGCGACATATTTCTGCACCTGAGAGCCTGCTGCAGAAGGGTCAAGCGCTGTGTAGACCTAGTCGCAGCGTGCACTTACCCAGGTCCTATGTGTGAACCAGGGAAGGAGGAGGATGGCGTCTGCAGCGCTGTCCCACAAGAATATGGCGCCCGAGATTACAGTAGCGCTTCTCGTATGACACGAGAAGCGCCAGAAGCAGTGGGAGAGGGGGGGGAACAGGGGGGAGTCCCTTGTCAGCTGAAGGCGGCCAATAGCATGCGAGGTGGGTGGAGCCACCCGGACCGCCCTCTCCCCTTGAGGCCTATCCCAGCCCGAAGCCGGGGACTAAATTTATGACTGCGGCCTATCCCGGGCCGAAGCCGGGGACTAAATTTGTAGTTGCGGCCTACCCTGGGTCGAAGCCGGGGGCTACATTTTTAGGCTGCGGCCATGGCGCGATCGGAAGCGCCAGCAGTGCTATGCTGAGCTGCGGCGGCGCAACGCAGGTGCGGGCGCGGTGCGTAGAAGCGGTCGCGGTGACCTGTTCACAGTGCCCCCAGATGGCTGTACTCACTGCGGGGAGAGCCCGGAGATGGAGAAGGGGGGGACTCTTCAGTACTACCGCAGCTCTGGCCATACTACCTCAATCCACCAACCCCTTTCAATAGGGGGGTGGAGAGGGATCTTATATGCCTCCAGACCGCCACCGCTTTCAGGAGAGGTGGTGGGGGTATCCATCCATGGTGCCACGCGAATCACATCATCCTCATCGAGGGGTATCTCATGGGGAGAGCGGCCCATTCAAGTGATCTGTCGCCCCATGGTAGCGTGGCAGGAGGGGTACGTGGAGGTGACACTCCACGATGCCGCCTGTTGTTGGTTTTTGGGAGATCGTGACTTTTCGTACAAGTGCCGTCGCCCATCCGTGCGTGAAGAAAGTAAAATAATAAAAAGTTAAAAAAGGTAAAAAATGAGAGAAAAAAAAAAGTGGGGTCTGAGAGCAGACCCTAGTGCCTCCTACAGACACTAAGCAAGAACTGGTTCAGGATTGAGCCAACAGAGGGTGTATACTGCAGGAGGAGGAGTTAATCTTTTGTGCTTATGTATTGCTTAGTGTCCTCCTAGTGGCAGCAGCATAACACCCACGGTCTGTGTGTCCCCCAATGAGACGATGGAGAAATGTCGTTTTGGATGCAATCAGAGACACAGATGTAAACAGGCTTTATGTCACAATCACTAGTCATCTATGAAAGAGGCATGGGCTAAAATGATGATTAAAATTAAATTAATTGTGAGATTTCAATAGGGAGAGAGAATAAAACATCAATGCCAGACAGTTGTGCCAATGACTTATCTGCCGAACAACAGGGTCAAACAACTGAATTCAAACTACACGACCATAATCTTCCCCAACATCTGTCAGAGGAGAGTAAAGGTGGGTTTAGCCCACCGGGCTTGCAGCACTTCACCGCCGATTGGCTAGTTTGGCGATAGGCAGTCGTTTAATAGTCTATGCAAACTGAACTATTAGTAACAGATCGTTCACGGCGCATAGGCTGCCATTGTTCTCAGCATCAAATGTTCTCTCTTGTCTCGGCAATACAGAACTGTGTGTTTCGTAGAATGATGATCCAATAGGAAAATCAAAATATCATTTCATCCAATGAATGAGCATTTTGATAGGCAGCTAAATCACACCAAAAGAATAAGCGCTTTTCCCAAATTGGCTATAAAATGAATAAATGTTATTGTTTGCAAATATAAAAAAAAGGGGGGGGGGGGGCGTGGCTACCGCCTACAGAGCAAGACGTGCTAATCTGAGCGCTCTGTTCCCGGCCTCATAGCTGACTATTTTCAGCTTTACTAAGCACGACTAGCCGGTCCCTTGTGACGAAGGGGAGAACAAGGAGTACCCAGATGTCCAAAAGGAAAGGATCGGGCAACCAGCTGAAGCGCCTCACGGACTTCTATCCTGCTGGGCCTAGTGACGAGGATCTAACATGGCGCCGGGACGCGGGAAATCTGCACCCAAGACGACACCAACAGCTGCCATTACCCGTGGCCGCATTGCAGCCCTGCGACACAGCTCTCCAACGCTGAGACCACCACACTCACCGCCGGTAACACCCGACCACTCCGGCCAATCTCTATGTTCATCCCAACACCGAACGCGGGTGCAAAAGCTCACAGTTGCAACTGAGCAGGAAGAAGAGATGGCGACGCAAGACGCTTCAGACATAACGACTGACTCCTCTCCTTCCTCCAGCCCTCAGAAGCAAAAACCACGTACGGAGACTCCTGTGGGTGAGTCACAATCAGAACTTAATGCTGCATTCTCTGCTCCAGCTTCTAATCAACCTGCCTCAGAAGCGTATATAAAGGAGCTAATCATAGCCTTGAGCGGTTCAATACAAGGTAAACTGGATAAACTACAAGCCGCAGTGGAAGCATCTGTGGACAATGTGTCATACAGGGTTAACACAGTAGAACATAAAATGGAGGAGGTAATAGGATCGCACAACGCCCTCATAGACTCCCACTATGCATTATATGACGAAGTGCAATATCTAAAATCCAAGATGGCAGATATCGAAGATAGACATCGCAGAAATAATATTAAAATAAGAGGAGTGCCAGAGTCGGTTCTCTCATCAGACCTTCAGGACTATGTGGTAGATTTGTTCCGCATTTTTATCCCAGAAGCCACCGACCGCGATCTTATTATCGATCGAATACATAGGCTTCCTAGAGCCAAATTTTTGCCGCCAAATGTGCCGAGGGATGTATTGCTCAGAGTACATTTTTTCCATATTAAAGAACGAATATTACTTGCAGCCAGGAAAATGAAGGAATTCCCTACGCCATACTTGGGATTACAGCTATAACTGATTTATCTCAAGCCACCTTGCAAGCACGAAGAAACCTCCAGCCCCTGACCTCCGCTCTCAGAGCAGCTTCTATACAGTACAAATGGGTTTTCCACTGAAACTCTTGGTGCGCCATGAAGATACCCTACATATCATTCACTCACTGAAGGAAGGATGCGACTTGGCAAAAGTGGGTGTGAAGATTGACCTGCAACTACAGACTGCGATCCAGAAACCTTCTAAACCGACGCAAGATTGGCAACCCAGAGCTCCCACGTTGATCCGGTTGAGCTAAAAATCGAGCAGTTCAATTCAATCAATCAAGAGCTATGGCAGGACTACGCCCTACTTGGGAAACCAGTTGGGTCCGGTTAGGGATGACGGGCGCAGACCTATAGACTGCATAGAACTTTCTTGAGGCAACCTGGCATAGATATGGCCAATACCCTGAGAGCATCCTCTCCTCCCGGTGAGAAATCGGGCTCAGCGGCTAGCTACTTGGGACCGTTCCGTTAATACGGGCTAGCCTACTAGTTTTTGAGGCCTCATTAGAAGGCCATTTGAACTCCTTCCCCTGGAGATTTTCGGTCGAGGAGCATATTTGAGTATCGATATGTACCTTCGATTGATCCTTTATGATCCAACTCAGTTACACTGCTTTTGTTATGCCTTTACTCGTTGTGTCCCCCTCCTTATGTTTCTATCCCTAGTATTACCCAAAGATCTACTTCACATCCCAAACCCTTCTTGCGCTACCGAAATGGAATTACCCAGCATATCTCGCCTTGAGACCGCAATATCCAAACTTCATCTACTCCTAGGTTAGACCTTGCGGTGCGGTAAGCAAATTATGATATCTCAATATGTCGCTTAATTTGGTATCTCTAACGTTAGGGGACTGAATTCCCCTTATAAGCGCTCTTATCTATGGAGAGAGGCAGGTAGACTTAAAGCAGATATACTTTTTCTGCAGGAAACTCACTTTTCTCGTACTAAAATGCCCCTCTTTAGCAGCGTTAAATACACGCAGATTTTCCTAGCCTCTCAGGAGAAGGGCAGGCGTTGCTATTTTGTTCTCCACTGACGTGTCATTTCAATGCGAATCTTCCTACATTGACCCTGCAGGTCGTTTTATAATACTGGTGGGACTGCTACAGAACAAAATGGTCACTGTGGTTAATATATATGCACCGAATTTACGACAAATTCGTTTCCTAAACAGGGTAATGCGTAAAGTCCGAGTAATGGCGAAGGGAAGTCTGCTTATGGGAGGGGACTTCAACATGATAGCTGATGGGTCGTTAGATTCTTCCAATCCTAGATCCCGGCATGTCCCATGTCTCCAACAATGGTTAAGATCACACTCCCTATACGATACATACAGATGCCTTAATTCTAGCTCTAGGGCTTACTCCTTCTACTCAGCTCGACATCGCACCTTTTCACGCATTGACATGTTTGTCGTGGATCGTTGGGCATTGCCAGATGCTAAATCTGCTACGGTAGGGACGGCCGCGTGGTCGGACCATGCGCCGATAACGTTGGAGTGGTCTCCGCGAGCCAATGCATCAACGACGAGGCAATGGCGAAATAACCTGGCACTGTACACCGATTCTTCATATGCGACACGCATACGACAGCATATAGCAGACTACTTTAGTGTTAATGCTACCCCTGACGTTACTCCCTCGATATTATGGTTAGCTCACAAGGCTGTCATGCGGGGACACCTCATCCAAATGGGAGCTCAGAGGAAAAAGGCACTGACGAGTCAGCTGGATAGTTTATTGCTGAAAGTCCAATTAGCTGAGAATGAAGTCACTTCACAACCAACATTGAATAATCATCGAAGTCTGATGACCCATCGACATAATTTACAACTTCATCTGTTTAGCCAACACGATAAATACATACGCACCATGCGTGCAACCCACTACGGGTCAATTAATAAAACTTCTCGATACATGGCATCCAAACTAAAACAAAGGCGAATCCGTAGTATGGTGTTCTCACTAAAAAACTCCCAATGCCCTCACTCGTCAATCACACACCCTATGGAAATAGCGGAGTCGTTTCGTAAATATTACGAACAGCTATACAATCTCAAAGATTCCCCGGGAGTTACACAACCTACAGACCTAGCCATTAACTCTTTTTTATCTCAAATTGACCTCCCGAAACTATCCCCTTCATCGGCCTCTATGCTAAATGCCCCAATCTCGGTGACTGAAACCTTGCAATCCGTCAATATGTCTAAACTGGGCAAATCACCTGGCCCTGACGGGTACTCGAATGAATATCTCCGAACCTTCTCTGAATTACTTGCGCCGCATTTGACTAACATGCTAAAATCAGCTCGTGAATGCGCTTCTTTCCCGCCTGAGTTCTTAGAAGCGACAGTAACTGCGATTCCTAAACCTGGGAAATCCCCTAACGAACCTGGAAACTTTAGACCCATATCGCTACTGAATTCAGATACTAAGATATACGCTAAAATACTAGCCATCAGGCTATCTAACATTTTACCACTGCTGATCCATACTGATCAGACAGGATTCGTGGCGGGACGCCAAACATCTGACGCAACACGACGTGTCCTTAACTTGCTTCAATTTGCTTCGAGGGGTCGGGCGCCTTCTTTGCTTCTCTCGTTGGATGCGGAGAAGGCGTTCGACCGAATTCATTGGGGATTTATGTTCCACACTTTGCGCAGGTTTGGTTTCGAGAACGACTTTTTACACTACATCGAAGCTTTATATTCCTGCCCATCCGCTAGGGTGCTTATTAATGGCACTTTATCGCAACCATTCTACATAACGAACGGCACCCGTCAAGGTTGTCCCCTGTCTCCCCTCCTCTTTGTTCTCATCATGGAACCATTGGCGGAGAGAGTCAGATTGGATCAGACTATTAGAGGTATCCCAATTTCTGGTAGACAACACAAAATAAGTCTGTATGCAGATGATATTGTCCTCCTATTAACCGACCCGTTAACCTCCCTACGATCAGCCTGTAATACCCTAGACGAATTTGGGCGGATATCTCACTACAAACTCAACTACACCAAATCACACCTCATGGGAGTACACATTGATCCCCAACTTAAGGTTGCGATGCTTGCTGAGTTCCCTTTCAAATGGCAGGATACTACGATAACGTACCTAGGCATTAAGCTTACCTTACCATTTCACAAGACAGTGTTACAAAATATGAACGGCCTAATACAGGATATTCAGGAGACTCTAGACACATTCTCAAAAACAGACATATCATGGATGGGTCGGATCGTATCCTATAAGATGATGATCTTACCTAAAATCCTATATATATATAGAACGCTTAATCTCCCGATACCAAAGAAATATATAACAAGGCTCTCATCACAAATGTTGGGGTTTATTTGGGCTGGGAAGAAACCCAGGGTGGCCTCCTCAGTCTTGAGAATGTCTTGTTACCACGGAGGGGCGGGCGTCCCCAACCTACACGCATATTACCACGCTACGATTATACGTCAAACTAGACACTGGTGGATGCAATCTACACACTCCTCTTGGCCGACCATAGAATTAGTCTTAAATCATTCAAGACCATTACACTTGCATTTGTTAGTTTACATTGTAGATAAAACTCTTCCTCCACCGGCTTCACATGTAGTGAAAGCGTCTCTACGTAGTTGGGTCTTATTAACATCCAAGTTGAGATATGATACACAGGTCTCTGCGACAGCATTACCGATCGCACTTCTTCATCAGTGTATTCCAGACTTAGACACCCGGAATTGGGGGGAACTTGGCCTGCAAACTTGGGGAGATGTAGCCACAATGCAATCTACAAGCCACATGCCACATCTAACCGCATTCCATATTCGAAGGGCTAGATCCTATATCCTCTCTGGTAATAAGCTTGATACGCGGGTTCCTCTGACCCTCTGGAACCTTATCTTGGGCACTAACCCCCAACCTCACTTTGCTACAACTAAGCACTTATATGCAATATTTAACGACTCCATTCACTTTACTAAACGAGCCCACATCCTCAGTTGGGAAATTGACCTAGGAAGACTGTATTCTGAGACTCAGTGGGAACTTGCGTTTAAATGGGCTAAAAAAGCGTCGCTCTCCATGACGCTTCAAGAGTCGCATATGAAGTGCATGTCACGCTGGTATTACACTCCTGAGAGGCTGGCCAGATTGTTTCCGGAACCTCTGATTGTTGTTGGAGGAACTGTGGAGAGACGGGCTCCTTATTCCACATATTTTGGAGCTGCCCTAGGGTTTTGTGTTTCTGGGGAGAGGTTTTCAACTTACTAGATTTGGTGACATCTTTGAGAATACAGCGTTCTCCTCACATAGCATTATGCCTGCTGGAGATTGACACGGTACCTCTAGAATTCCGCAGGTTTGTAGCACACACTCTAATGGTAGCTAAAGTAATGTTAGCCCAACGCTGGAAAACTGCTTCCACACCATCGATGCTAGAGCTGACCTCTCGACTTAAAGAACATCACGCACTGGAATTTTTATATGCTATCCGCAATAATTGCGTAACACTATGCAACCGCACTTGGGCCCCATGGTCCAAATATTGCAAAGACTCATTACATTCTGTCTCAACAGGTCACCCTTAAGTGATCTCTAAACGAAACGCAAGTGGTCCTCCTCACCGATATTACCTCCCCTTCCTTCCTATTACCAAATCCTTTCCTTATGTTTATTGTTTGTATACCTAGTTAGTCCATGTCTTGTCTTGTTTATTTTCACTGTTTTACAACGTATGGTCTCCTGTAGGCCCAGTTATATGCTTTCTTGTACATGCAATAACCAAAAATTTTCAATAAAAAACTATTGAACGTAAATATAAAAAAAAACACAAAAGGTTCACAAAAACATAAGAATCAATGGGGGTGTACCAAAGTACAGGAGAAGAATGGTGCGTATGGCTAAAAGTGTCAAAGCATACAATACATACTGTATATACGGGGAGATGTTATTATATGAAGTACAGGTGCCTATGCAAATTCATGTAATATATATGTATTGTATGCTTTGCCACTTTTAGCCATACCCACCATTCTTCTCCTGTACTTTGGTACACCCCCATTGATTCTTATGTTTTTATGAACCTTTTGTGGTTCTTTTTTATATTTGCAAACAATAAATTTTATTCATTTAAGAGCCAATTTGGAAGAGTGCTTATTCTTTTGGTGTTGCTTATGTGATTTTTGCTTTTTATGAGTTCACTTGTTGGTGTTTAGGCAGCTAAATAGAAAAAGGATTCTTTACAGTTAGGGTACACAGACTGTGGATTGCTCTACGGCAAGAGGTAGTAATGGTAGACACTATAAGAGCATTTGAAAAAGGGCTGGATGATTTCCACATAACAAATGGCATTGTGGATAAATAACCTAGAGATAGAGAACGTATAACTGGTGGAGAAAGGTTGGACTTGATGGACCTATGTATTTTTTTGTTTCATCCTACAGTATGTAACTTTCTGGTGAGCAAAGCCTGGTTACTTTGCCCAGTTACTGGAAAAAGGAGTTTTCTTCCTGATAATCGTGCAGTGTAAAGGCGCCTTTAGAAGCCCCATACACATTATATGGTTGGCTGGGTTCTTGTCACTTTAATCTGTGTGTCTGGGGACAGCACAATAATATTCAGTGTGAAGACCCTGTTGGATGATGAACACAATAAGGTACAATCTGCACTCCCTTTTAGAAGAAAAAAAATAGTCTTGTACAGTTTAAACTGAGGTTTTATTTGCACAGAAAGGAACCCTGCAGAGAAAGGTCAGTTCTGTAAAGTCACAACGTTTCTTATGCTTTCTGCTTCTCAAACAATGGAAGTGACAACTTACCGCTTCTGCATAAAAGAAGCAATGTATGGGCACAAAGAAAAACAAACAAAAAATGGATGAAAATGACACTTAAGAAGTGTTAATTTGATTAAACAATTTATCTTTTATCACTTGTGACATCAAGCCATGGATTGCCTCAATTGTTGTTTTGCAGCTGAAAAAGAGGGGGAAAAAAAAACAAAAAAAACAACACAATTAGTGATCAATGCTACAAGCTGAAAAGTGATGACTTCCAGTCCATCAGCCAATCACTGCCCTCAGCAGCGATGTTCCCTAAAGGGTATGCCACACTAAGCGAGATCGCTACTGCGTCACCATTTATGACGCAGTAGCGATCTCGTTAGCGACTTAGCTGTGTGTGACATGTAGCAGCGATGTGGCCCCTGCTGAGAGGTCACTGATCGCTTATGAACGTTCTGAGACGTTTTTTGGTTGTTGGTGTCCCGCTGGTGAGCCTGAATCGCTGATTGTGACACCCTTTATGAACGACTTCACCAGCATCGCAGGTGGGACTAGGTTTTCCCAACGACCGCAGAGGTCGTTATACAGATCGCTGATGAGATGTATTTGGAATCTAACTAGCGATCACATAGCGATCGCACTAGCGATCTCGTCAGGTTAAGTCATTTTCGTGATCGCTAGTGCGATCGCTAAGTGTGGCAGTGCCTTTATGCAATCACCACCACTGCGACCAGTGATTGGCTGCAGCTGTCAGATGACTAACACTGAAAGTCATCATTTTGATACCTGTGTGGCAGCGCTGGACTAGTGAGGGATTTAATGCTCATAAATTCAGCTTATGATAGGACGGTACACACAGACATGACAGATTACCTGTCTCGTGTCGCTTTGGCTAGTTTGTCTTCAGACTTTCTATCATGTGTTTCTAATCCCAACATGAAGCTTCCACGGCCAAGTTGGGCTTCAGATTGCTCTAGTTTCTCAGACAAGTCGAACACCTGTCCTGTTGTGTAGTCGGCATTCTGTGGGTGGAAAACAAAGAATTAAATGTTGAAAAGAAACAGAAAAGCCTAAAAGACAACAACGTTTGATAAGGATCCTATAGCCCATAATAAATGTTGTATGGTTGTGATTTTCCACTCTTACGCTCAGCTAGACGGCCAGGTGTTCACACAGTACAGTCATGGCCAAAAGTTTTGAGAATGACACAAATATTAATTTTTTACAAAGTCTACTGCTTCACTTTTTCTAATGGCAATTTGCATATACTCCAGAATGTTATAAAGAGTGATCAGCTTAACAGCAATGACTTGCAAAGTCAATATTTGGCTAGAAAATGAACTTTATCCCCCAAAACACATTTCAACATCATTGCAGCCCTGCCTTAAAAGGACCAGCTAACCTTTTTTCAGTGATTGCTCCATTAACACAGGTGTGGGTGTTGATGAGGACATGGCTGAAGATCAATCTGTCATGATTAAGTAAGAATGACACCACTGGACACTTTAAAAGGAGGCTGGTGCTTGGCATCATTGTTTCTCTTCTGTTAACCATGGTTATCTCTAAAGAAACACGTGCAGTCATCATTGCAATGCACAAAAATGGCCTAACAGGGAAGAGTATCGCAGCTAGAAAGATTGCACCTCGGTCAACAATCTATCGCATCATCAAGAACTTCAAGGAGAGAGGTTCCATTGTGGCCAAAAAGGCTCCAGGGGCCCAAGAAAGACCAGCAAGCGCCAGGACCGTCTCTTAAAAGTGTTTCAGCTGCGGGATCGGGCTACTAGCAGTGCAGAGCTTGCTCAGGAATGGCAGCAGGCAGGTGTGAGTGCATCTGCACGCACTGTGAGGCGGAGACTCTTGGAGCAAGGCCTGGTCTCAAGGAGGGCAGCAAAGAAGCCACTTCTCTCCAGAAAAAACATCATGGACAGACTGATATTCTGCAAAATGTACAGGCAGTGGACTGCTGAGGACTGGGGTAAAGTTATTTTCTCTGATGAATCCCCTTTTCGATTGTTTGGGACATCAGGAAAATGCCTCATTCGGAGAAGACAAGGTGAGCGCTACCACCAGTCTTGTCTCATGCCAACTGTTAAGCATCCTGAAACCATTCATGTGTGGGGTTGCTTCTCAGCCAAGGGAATCGGCTCTCTCACAGTCTTGCCAAAAAACACAGCCATGAATAAAGAATGGTACCAGAATGTCCTCCAAGAGCAACTTCTCCCAACCCTCCAAGAGCAGTTTGGCGATCAACAATGCCTTTTCCAGCATGATGGAGCTCCTTGCCATAAAGCAAAGGTGATAACTAAATGGCTCAGGGAACAAACCATAGAGATTTTGGGTCCATGGCCTGGAAACTCCCCAGATCTTAATCCCATTGAGAACTTGTGGTCAATCATCAAGAGACGGGTGGACAAACAAAAACCTAAAAATTCTGACAAAATGAAAGCATTGATTGTGCAAGAATGGACTGCTATCAGTCAGGATTTGGTCCAGAAGTTGATTGAGAGCATGCCAGGGAGAATTGCAGAGGTCCTGAAGAAGAAGGGTCAACACTGCAAATATTGACTTGCTGCATTAACTCATTCTAACTGTCAATATAAGCTTTTGTTACTCATATGTATTATATTTCTGTCTGTGATAAAAACATCTGTCAAACACACATAAAAACCAGAGGGCAGTAGATCATGTGAAAATATAATATTTGTGTCATTCTCAAAACTTTTGGCCATGACTGTACACACAGGGAGAAAGCGATGTCAGGAGGATCGCTCTGGGAGAAGAAGCCACCAGGGTCCGGCCTCTTGGACTCGGCACTTCATCTCCAGAAATGCTTTTATATTTTTCTGTCAACCACAGCCATTCACAATAAAACATCAGTGTTTAGAGTACAGGTCTCTGATTGACGCTGTCCGTGGCACAGGCAGCATGAATCAGCTCACAGGGTCCCTTTAAGAATCATTGTGGTCTAACAGGGGTGTCCACTAATTGGAGAACTCCTTCTGAAAGGGAATCTGTCAGTAGAATTTCACCCCCCTCCAAACTATTTATATGCACATGTAGCGCTAACAAAGACAACTCAGCCATACCTTTACCTAGACAGTCAGTTCCCTTCACTACCAAGAAATATGCGTTTGGACATGCAAATTATGCTCAAGTGCTTTCGATGCATGGAAGTTCTTCTAAAGCCTCTGCTCTCCACCGCTAATCCCCACAGAACGCCTCCTTCTACTGTTTGACTGACAACCTGTATACTGTGTGACTCCAAGCAAAGAAGAGGTCAGACAAGCAGGAGACGGCAGCGCTAGGAAGGGAATAGAGCTGGAGTGACCGAGGCTCAGGAAAGCACTTCAGCTTTATTTCCATATTGATTCAAATACAGATTTCTCAGTAGCGAAGGAACGGACTGTCTAGCTAAAAGGTATTTATGACGTGTCTTTGCAAGAGCTATATGCATGTAAATAGGTTGAGGGGGGGTAAAATCTGCTGACAGATTCCCTTTAAAAGCCCAAGCTCCGGATTATTAAAATAAGAAAAGCTCATATTCACCTTTCGCACAGTTCCCGCAATGTTGATGCCAGATCTCAAGATGCTTGTGTTACATTATGTCACACGAGCACTGCAGCCAATCATTAGTAAAGGCTGCAGCTTGTCAATGGCTGCGGTGCTCCCGAGACATAATGTAACATGAGCGCTGGGAAATCTGCCGTCAACATCGCTGGAACAGGTGGGGGAGAGAAGTATTGGGACTTGGACGACCCCTTCTCAAATGCCCAACTATTCAACAAAGTGAAAGTTAAAGCTTTAAAGGGAAAGATTTTTGTTTGAAATGATGGAAGATTATATTTACTGTAAATGCAAAAAATCCCATCTTAAATTTTACTACATAGACTGCAATCACTCAAAACACTTAAGTCCGTACTGTATAATCATTGCGACATTAAAAAGGATTCAAGTTCATTTGTTGTATAAGGCGATAAATAGGTTTCGGAGCTTACAGAATACAAACACTCACTGTTTGACAAGTATCAAATTAACCGAAGTATCTCATGCAGTCTCTCTGCTGCCCACAATTGTGGCAGTGACCAGAACCGTTCAGTGAACACGTCAGTAAATGCTCCCGCTCCTCCTTTAGGCTTCTGCTTTTTAGAAACATCTATTTTATTTGATTTTGTCTGAGAATACAATAGTATAGCCGTATAGGAGGCGAAGAGAAAGACAGAAGGAATTACCGGTGTTTACCTGACCCTAGAGTTAGTGGCCCGTACACACAAGTATCCACCAGGAATGTAGAACAATCCGCAGCTCTCGCTGAACTACACCCCGACCGGTCGCATGAAAACACTCGTCACATACGGATCACAGCGTTCGCCTTCTGACATCTGGATTAGTATTTGTTTGTTTTTCCTGGCAAATGTTTAGCAATTATTTTTGTGAAGTAGCAGAAACACGGACGATACGAACAGGACAAAGTATGGACTTATCGACTTAAAGGGAACCGGTCAGCAGGATTTCAGCCCCTTATTTATACGTCTATGTAACTACCAAAGTCCAAATACCTTTACATGGCCGGTCCGTTGCTCCATCTCGGAGAATCAGCGTTTGTATGGATATGCACATATGGCAGCTTAATGTGGTCATGTAGAAAGGAGCCCTAGCACAGAGCTCAGCAGTTATATCAGATGGTATGTGACTGCCTAGTGATTGTCTGCAGCGGTTGTCTGCTGCAGACGTGACTGCAGTGCTGCTGCCATGTCAACTAAGACTGGAAGCAGCAGCAAAAAGGCAGGTTCCCATTTAGTAATTTTTAGATTATGTCCACACAACCATATTTTCAGGCAGAGAGCTGTCTACGGGTGAGGGGACTGATAGCGTTCAGATCAATGTTCAGATGACCGTCTTTCGGATGAAACTCATCTATTCAAGTATATAGGTGCGCAAAAAAATATAAAAAAAAAAAAAAAAAAGATCCCATACGGATCAACCGCGCAGCCTCCAATTTTTGGGGATATATGAGAACAAGCTTTATGGCTGAAGTTTAGACATGGAAGGCCCCTTTAATAATGCAATGCAAAAAGAATGTCGGCCAGAGGTGTCGCTGTAAGGCCTCTTTCACACATCCGGTGTGCGCCTCACGGCGCCCCCGGCATTTAGCCGCAGCGCCGCATCAGAAAACCTGATGCGCCGCTTGCGGGTTTTTTTTGCATTGACTTGCATTAGCGCCGGATGGCGCCGCATGTCAATGCGTCGTATGCGATTTTGTCCGGATGCGGCGGAAATGTACATTCCGGCGGCCGGACAAAACGCAGCAGGTAACGTTTTTTTTTTTTGCCGGATTCCCCGGATGTCTCCGGGCATCAGAAACCATCCGGCAAAAAAACGCATGCGGCGCATCAGGTTTTCTGATGCGGCGCTGCGGCTAAATGCCGGGGGCGCCGTCAGGCGCACACCGGATGTGTGAAAGAGGCCTAAGATAACCTTTGTCCGTACCCCCAGTTAGGAAGTAGAATGGAATGCCAATAGCCTATGTGCACACGGGGCCGCTTCAGGAACGGCTCCTTTTTTGGGGGAGGTTTTTTTTTTTTTTATCTTTTGATTGAACAGTGTCTTGTTAGGAGCAGATTCCATCAAGATTCGCTTAAAAGAAATGACATGCTCTCTTTATCCCCAACAAGCTTTTTATAAAAAACTGAAGTGGGAAGAAAAATAGTATGTATGAACATCAAGGTGGTTTTACTGTAGAAATGAGTAAGAAGAGTCTCTCAAGCGGTTTTTGAGCTACAAAAGACTCCGTGCGCACATAGTAAAAGGCTTGAAGTGAATTCATTAGACAGACGTCTCCATGTGAAGGTCGTCAGATCATTTCTATCACTTTTCGGATAACACGAGGATTCTGGACTAGACAAGAATAAAACGAAATATTTCTACAATAATAAATTAGGATATGCTCCAAGAAAGGAAAATTTAGACAAAATGAGCATTTGCGGCACCTACCGTCAAGAGACTGGAAGAGCTTAGCGTATTCACCCAGTACTTATTCCACAGAAGCTCCAGCAGCTTGCGGTCAAGAGAAGACTTGAAATAGGTCACTTCCAGAGCGTAATACCTAAGTGACGGCAAAAGAATTGGTTTTCAAAGTAAGACATTTAAAATAAATAAAAAGTAGTCAAACAGAAAAGAGGGCAGCACTACATGGAATAGTCAGTTGTTGACATGGGGCAGAAGAACAGTGACAGGTCGTTAATCAGTAATAAATCGGTATATTAGGAATGTAATTAACCCCTTCATGACTCAGCGTATGTTGACCTTAATGACCAGGCCATTTTTTGCAATTCTGACCAGTGTCCCTTTATGAGGTAACTCAGGAACGCTTCAACGGATCCTAGCGATTCGGAGACTTTTTTTTCGTGACATATTGGGCTTCATGTTAGTGTTAAATTTAGGTTGATAATTTTTGCGTTTATTTGGGAAAAAAAAAGAAATTTGGCGAAAATTTTGCAATTTTCAAATTTTTATTCTGTTAAACCAGAGTTATGTCACACAAAATAGTTAATAAATAACATTTCCCACATGTCTACTTTACGTCAGCACAATTTTGGAAACAAAATTTTTTTTGTTAGGAAGTTATAAGGGTTAAAAGTTGACCAGCAAGTTCTCATTTTTACAACAAAATTTACAAAACCATTTTCTTTACGGACCACCTCACATTTGAAGTCACTTTGAGGGGTCTATATGGCAGAAAATACCCAAAAGTGACACCATTCTAAAAACTGCACCCTCAAGCTACTCAAAACTACATTCAAGAAGATTATTCAGGTGCTTCACAGGAACTACACTGTGTTCCAAATTACTGTGCAAAAATTGTTTAGGAGTGATAAGGTAAGAATTTTTTTGTTTGTCAGTTAAACTCATTGATGGTGATGTGTGTCAGGGCTCTTTATATCACTGTAAGCAATTGCAGACACCTGTGCTGATTAGTTTGGCAGGTGTGTCCAATGAAAGGCAAGAGTACTTAAGAAGGCTGTCCCACATTATTAAGCAGCCTACATTTTCTGCCAAAATGGGAAAGAAAAAGGATGTGTCGGCTGCTGAGAAGCAACAAATTGTGGAGTGTTTAGGTCAAGGCATGACTACAATCAACATTGCCAAGACACTTCATCGTGATCATCGCACAATCAAGAAGTATGTAGCTGATTCACAGTACACACGTGTGCGTGCTGATAAAGGAAAATTGAAGACTCTTTCCTACAGGCAATTATGTCAGGTTAAAAGAGCAGCGACAAAAAAGCCTTGTCATAGCAGCAGACAAGTTTTTGAAGCTGCTGGTGCCTCCAACGTCCCCCGAACAACAAGATGCAGGGTCCTTCAGAGGTTTGCAGCTGTGCGTAAGCCATCCTGTCGACCTCCTCTATCCACTGCACTCAAAGCAGAAACGGCTCCAGTGGGCCAAACAATACATGAAGACTGACTTCAAAACTGTTTTGCTCACCGATGAATGCCGTGCAACGCTCGATGGTCCAGATGGATGTAGTGGAGGATGGCTGGTTGATGGACACCCCATGCAAACACGGCTACGGCGCCAACAAGGAGGAGGTGGAGTAATGTTTTGGGCTGGAATCATGGGGAGAGGGATTGTCGGCCCCTTTAGGATCCCTGAAGGTGTAAAGATGAACTTCATAGTGTATGTTGAGTTTCTCAAACAGCACTTCCTGCCATGGTTCAAGAAGAACCGTGCATTCCGCAGCAAGATCATTTTCATGCATGATAATGCACCGTCTCATGCTGCACATAACACATCTGCATCTCTGGCTGCTATGGGCATAAAAGGGACAAACTTATGGTGTGGCCCCCATGCTCCCCTGACCTCAACCCCATTGAGAACCTCTGGCGCATCATCAAAAGGAGTGTCTATGATGGCGGGAGGCAGTTCACATCTAAGCAACAGCTCTGGGAGGGTATTCTATCCTCATGCAAAACAATTGAAGCAGAAACCATCCAAAACCTGACAAATTCAATGGACGAGAGAGTTCAGAAGCTCCTTTCGAACAAGGGGTCCTATGTGCAAATGTAACATCACCTAGAACAAAGTTTTGAGTTGAAAACTGTTTGATTTCAGTTTGTAAGAACCTGCTAATGCTTATAATTTCACAAATGACCATTTTTTTGTTCTTTATTAAAATGAAAAGGTTGAAAACTCTGCTGTGCATAATAATTTGGAACATGCATTTTGAGTGTTTTATTTTTTAAAAAATATACTGTTATCATAGGCAGTTTGTACAAAAACCTTTCAATTGTACTCTAACAGTTATTTGACTGGAAATTACAATGACTGCAATTCATATAGGTAATTTGGGAAAATCTGAAAAATATTATTTGCATAATAATTTGGAACACAGTGTAAAGCAATGTGGAAGGAAAAAATGGACATTTTAATTTTTCCAAGAAAAATTTTCTTTTAGCATCAATTTTTTAATTTTCACATGGGCAACAGGATAAAATAGATCCTAAAATTTGTTGGGCAATTTCTCCTGAGTACAGCGATACCTCATATGTGGTCATAAACCACTGTTTGGGCGCACGGCAGGGCCCGGAAGGGAAAGAGTGCCATTTGACTTTTTGAATGGAAAATTAGCTCCAATTTAGCAGACACCATGTCGCGTTTGGAGAGCCCCTGTGTGCCTAAACATTGGAGCACCTCCACAAGTGACCCCATTTTGGAAACTAGACCCCAAGGAACTTAACTAGCTATGTGGTGAGCCCTTTGAACCCCCAAGTGCTTCTCAAAAGTTTATAACGCAGAGCAGTGAAAATAAAAAAATCATTTTTTTTCCCCTCAAAAATAATTTTTTAGCCCCCAATTTTTTATTTTCCCAAGGGTAACAGGAGAAATTAGATGCCCAAAGTTGTTGTGCAATTTTTCCTGAGTCCGCTGATACCCCATATGTTGGGGTAAACCACTGTTTGGGCACACGTCGGGGCTTGGAAGGGAGGGAGCACCGTTTGACTTTTTGAACGCAAAATTGGCTGGAATCAATGGTGGCACCATGTCGAGGTTTGGAGACCCCCTGATGTGCCTAAACAGTGGAAACCCCACAATTCTAACTCCAGCCCTAACCCTAATATAACCCTAATCCCAGCCCTCACCCTAATTCTAACCCTAACCGAAAAATAAAAATATTTTCTTTATTTTATTATTTGTCCCTACCTATGGGGGTGATAAAGGGGGGGGGGGTTATTTACTATTTTTTTTTTTATTTTGATCATTGTGATAGGGTTTACACAGTGATCAAAATGTCCCTGAATGAATGAATCAGATTCGGCGGGCGCACTGGGACTCCGGAGGTACCGGTGGAGGGGGGGGGGGGGGGGGGTGGGGGTGGGAGGAATCGGAAGGCGGAGGGAAGGAGAGGGGGAGCAGATGGTGACGTCAGATCGCCCCCGTCAGTCGGTGGGGAGGTCAGATTACTGTCTCCAGCCATGGCCGATGATATTGCAGCATCGGCCATGACTGGATTGTAATATTTCACCAAGTTTCATTGGTGAAATATTACAATCGCTCTGATTGGCTGTTGAAAGTGAAACAGCCAATCAGAGTGATCGTAGCCATGGGGGGGGGGCACAAAGCCTCCTGTGTTTGCGGGTCGGGTGACCTTTCATTAACCCCAGTCACCTGACCAGCAGGAACACGATTTATACTATGACGCCTAAGTAGGCTTCATGGGTCGGGGAGGGGTTAATGTCATTACAGTAGTATACTAGAAAGGTTACATCGTGTTATTCCCATCTTCAAAGGTGAGTATTTGTTTACTTTTTCAATTTACTGCTTAATAAAACTCCCAGACATTTTTGAGATATTAACCCCTTCACTCCCGGAGCTTTTGATTTTTCGCTTCCCTTCTTTCCAGAGCCATAACTTTTTTATTTTTCCGTCAATAAGGCCATGTGAGGGCTTATTTTTTGAGGGCTCATCGCCAGAGCCCACCTCAAAAGCAGGGGATCCTTACCGATGACGTACTATCCAGTCATTGGTAAGGAAGGGGTTAAAACTTCTTTTCAGCTCATCACCTAGGAGATCGACCACCACTGCTCTTTAGGTTGTAAGCACTGTGCTGAAGGGGACTGGGATTAGGAGGCAATAGCGCACTTTGGCTACCCTGGCCAGCATCAAAACAGTGCCTACAAGCTCAAAAAAAAAAAAAAAAAGAGTGAGCTTGTAAGCACTGCACATGTTCGGCTGTCTAGCAGTGGTGGTCAGTCTCCAAGACTACAAGCTGTAAACAAAAGTGTCAAAGGGAATCCATCAACAGGGTTTTGCTATTATTCTGCTCTCAGAATAGATATAGAACAAGAGACCCTAATTACATGGATGTGTCACTTCCTAGGCTGTGTTGTAAAACAAAGTGTTTTATCAGCAGGAGATTATCACTGTCTGAGTAGGTCTCACATGCACGGCAGCCCAGCCAATCCGTGTAACCCCACCTCCACTTATGATTATGAGCTTGATGACAATGTACACAGTAAGCTGCAAATCAAAGGTGTGGGAGGGTTACGCGCCGCTCAGCATTCCAACCACTGCTACATTTTGTCAATGAACCTATGTGAGGGCTTAATTTTGGGTAACAAGCTTATCTTTTTATTGATTCCAATTTGGGGTACATGCAATATATTCAGGTTTTTTTGTAAGAGGTGTAGTGACCGGAAATAAAGGAGTTCTACCTTTTCAATTATTTTCCTCCATATTGTGTGTATATTTTGATAGACTGGATGCAATAATATCCATTATGTTGGTCCCCTTTTAAAATAAAAAAGTGGGGAAATGTGAAAGTTTTTTCTTATTATTAGTATTTTTTTTAGTTCACCTAAGGGGGTGTTCAAGAGCACTAGCACAAATATTGCAATATACAGTCAAAATGATGTTCTATCAAGCCCAGCCTCCGGCTATAGCGCCATTTGAAGGCCACCGTCAGTGATTGAGACCGCTCTGGTTCTGCCGTTTAAGGAAGATGCTGGCTGTGCAACATATCGAGTATTTTTTTTATTTTGTAGAGTTAATAATAATATAACAATCTTTATTTTTTATATAGCGCCATCATATTCCACAGCGCTTTACACACATTATCATCGCAGTCCCTGATGGGGCTCACAATCTAAATTCCCTATCTTTGGAGTGTGGGAGGAAACCAGAGAACCAGGAGAAAACCCACGCAAACACGGCGAGAACATACAAACTTCTTACAGATGTTTCCTTGGTGGAATTTGAACCCAGGACTCCAGTGCTGCAAGACTGCAGTGCTATCCACTGAGCCATCGCGCTTTCATTCTCTCTCATTAGTCCCCTTCGGGGATTTGAACTTGAAATCACTTGCTTTCTACAGTACACCACAATCTTATTATTGCATTCTACTGTACAGTTACCGATATGCTATGAATCCCAGCCTGTAGGCCAACATGTCAGACATCGATGCCTTCAGCAGGCTACGGGCTGTGGTGGGGGAACTGAGGTTTCTGAGCGAAAGTTGCCCCACATCCACCCTGTGCCTAAACCTCTCCAAGGGAAGGTACCATGATTTTGTTGTATTAATAGCTATTGATTGTGCTATAAATTTTTAATACAAAATTAAATGCACTAATTTAATAGTTTTTTAGTAACTTTTTCTTCAGATAATGCGGCTGTCATTTGCTGGTGTGCAAGTGTCAGAGCAAGAGACTTACACACCTCAAACACGGCAGCCCCAGTACTTAGTAGACAATGACCGCAGTCTCCTGCATTGTGGCTTCCTCCAGGGCTGTCCAGGTCACAGCTGTGGGAGCAGATGGAAGCCATTTTTTTTTTTTTTATAAGCCAGCAGTTATGCTGCGAGCTGCACTTTCCCCGTCACCACCCACAGTGCTCAGTACGAGCGGTGACAGGAGACGACGTGATGAGGAAGTCCAGGATAAGGAGAGTATCTGCGGCGGTGAGCTGTGTACGCAGGCTGACAGTAGTATAATACCAGGCTGCTGATCACCGCTCCCCCCGGGCATGTTCAGGGCAGAGTAATCACGCTGCTGTCCTCTGAACATCTAATATCTAATGCCCATCATGTGTGGTAGACCCCAGAGAAGTGTATCAAATGCTATCATCAGTCATATGCCCATAGCTATGTATCTAATGCCCATCATGTGAGGTAGACCCCAGAGAAGTGTATCTAATGCCATCATCCGTCATATGCCCATAGCTATGTATCTAATGCCCATCATGTGTGGTAGACCCCAGAGAAGTGTATCAAATGCTATCATCCGTCATATGCCCATAGCTATGTATCTAATGCCCATCATGTGAGGTAGACCCCAGAGAAGTGTATCTAATGCCATCATCCGTCATATGCCCATAGCTATGTATCTAATGCCCATCATGTGAGGTAGACCCCAGAGAAGTGTATCTAATGCATCATCCGTCATATGCCCATAGCTATGTATCTAATGCCCATCATGTGTGGTAGACCCCAGAGAAGTGTATCAAATGCTATCATCCGTCATATGCCCATAGCTATGTATCTAATGCCCATCATGTATGGTAGACCCCAGAGAAGTGTATCTAATGCCATCATCCGTCATATGCCCATAGCTATGTATCTAATGCCCATAATGTGAGTAGACCCCAGAGAAGTGTATCTAATGCCATCATCCGTCATATGCCCATAGCTATGTATCTAATGCCCATCATGTGTGGTAGACCCAGAGAAGTGTATCTAATGCATCATCCGTCATATGCCCATAGCTATGTATCTAATGCCCATCATGTGTGGTAGACCTCAGAGAAGTGTATCTAATGCCATCATCCGTCATATGCCCATAGCTATGTATCTAATGCCCATCATGTGTGGTAGACCCAGAGAAGTGTATCTAATGCCATCATCCGTCATATGCCCATAGCTATGTATCTAATGCCCATCAGTGTGGTAGACCCCAGAGAAGTTGTATTATGCCATCATCCGTCATATGCCCATAGCTATGTATCTAATGCCCATCATGTGTGGTAGACCCCAGAGAAGTTTATCTAATGCCATCATCCGTCATATGCCCATAGCTATGTATCTAATGCCCATCATGTGTGGTAGACCCCAGAGAAGTGTATCTAATGCTATCATCCGTCATATGCCCATAGCTATGTATCTAATGCCCATCATGTGTGGTAGACCCCAGAGAAGTGTATCTAATGCTATCATCCGTCATATGCCCATAGCTATGTATCTAATGCCCATCATGTGTGGTAGACCCCAGAGAAGTGTATCTAATGCCATCATCCGTCATAGGCCCATAGCTATGTATCTAATGCCCATCATGTGTGGTAGACCCCTGAGAAGTGTATCTAATGCTATCATCCGTCATATGCCCATAGCTATGTATCTAATGCCCATCATGTGTGGTAGACCCCTGAGAAGTGTATCTAATGCCATCATACGTCATATGCCCATAGCTATGTATCTAATGCCCATCACATTACACCACTGCTCCCACTGAAGTGGACGGAGCGGTGCCAGACATGACATAGAATAGATACACAATATCTAATCCCATCCTGCGTGATACTGTCCACTGAGTCCTATATCTAATCGCATCATGTGATACATTACACTGAGCCCTGTGTCTAATCCCAGCATGTGTTACAGTCGGCATATATAATCGGAGCACGATACAGTCCGCTTATTTAACCCCAGCGCACAACGAGCAGCAACTAACAGAACTGGAGCTGCCAGCACTCACCAACAGAATGGCTCTGCACTGCGATCCTAAACTTTAACGTCCCTTACCCTTTTGCAAACGCCCAGAAGGGCCTTGAAGGGTGGAGTCATGTCACATGAGAGAAGTCCTTGTCCCAATTTACTGCACCATAATGAGAGTTAGCAGTGCGCTAGGTTTTCATGGCAAACTTCAGCAGCTGCGCCCTCTGGTGTTTAAAAGTGGAAAATATCAAACACCTTTTAAATTATCATATTTTATTCCATTAACCCCTTTCCAACATCGAGCGTAGTAGTAAGCCGATGTTGGACTCCCTCCCTTTGATGTGGGCTCGGGCAGTGAGCCCATATCTTTTCTGGCATGTCAGCTGTTTTGGACAGCTGACATATTCCTCTAACAGCCGCGGGTAGATCGCTGTCAAACTCTGACATCGGCATTTAACACGAGCTTCCGGCAAGCGCGCTGGAAATCCCGCCCATCGGTGACCCCATTACGTGATCACGGGTCGGCATGACAACCAGAGGTCTCCAGCAGACCTCTACGGTTGTCTCTGCCGGATTGCCAGTGTTCGGCGGCGGCGCTCATAGCAAGTCAGCAATTCTGCTACATACAGGCGATCTGATCATCCCTGTATTTAGCAGAGTTGGTTGACTTATGGCATCTTCTAGTCTCCCATGGAGACTATTGAAGCTTGCCAAAAGTAAAAACTTTTTTTTTTCAATATAAAAAAAAAATAAATAAAAAAAATAAGAAAACCAAACACATTTGGTATCGCTGCATTCAGAATCGCTCGATCAAAATTATAATATATATATTATATATATATATAAAAAAAAAGACTTAACCCAATCACTAAATGGCGTAACGAGAAAAAAAAAAAAAAAGTAAAAACGCCAGAATTACGTTTTTTTGGTCGCCGCAGCACTGCATTAAAATGCAATAACGGGCAATCAAAAGATTGTATCTTCACCAATATGGTATCATTAAAAACCTCAGCTCGGCACACAAAGAATAAACCCTCACCCAACTCGAGATCAAGAAAAAATTTAAATGCTACGGGTATCGGAAAAATGGTACAATTTTTTTATTATTTTTTTTTTAACAAACTTTGGAATTTTTTTTACCACTTAGATAAAAAAAGAACCTAGGCATGTTTGGTGTCTATGAACTCGTAATGACTTGGAAAATCATAATGGCAGCTCAGTTTTAGCATTAAGTGAACCTGGTAAAAACAAAACAAAAAAAAAACAAAAACAAAAACTGTGGGATTGCACTTTTTTTTGCAATTTCACAGCACTTGGAATTCTTTTCCCCTTTTCCAGTATGCGACATGGTAAAATCAATGGTGTCGTTCAAAAGTACAACTCGTCCTGCAAAAAAACAAACCCTAACATGGCCATATTGACTGATAAATCAAAAAGTTATGGCTCTGGGAAGAAGGAGAGCAAAAAACTAAAATACCTCTCCTGGTTAAGGGGCTAAAAAACAAAATTATTATTTTTTTATTTAAACCATTAATACTTTACATTTTTTCAATTGTTGAATTTTTTTTTTTTTTTTGGGGGGGGGGGGGGGGGAGGAGTGAGGGTGGCATCTTCCCTTTAAAGGCACACTGTCAGTACAGAATGACTGTTCAAGCCAGGTACAGGCGCTTTGTGCTTCATGACGTGGCCAAATAATTAACTACACCATCCCACCACCTTGGTTTATCTCTACCTCCTCCATTCTCTGGCCTCTATGAAGCCAGAACTGTCAATCAAATAATGGGATGTTGAAGATAGATTGAAAACAAACAGGTGGATGTAAATGTTTGGCCCCGCCATGAAGCACTGAGCGGAGGGACTAATTTTGAACACTCATTCTGTGTTGACAGGGTCGCTTTAAATACTGTCATCATGACTGGCAGCAGAACCTAAGAGGTTTTTCTGATGATAGTTACTGTTGGCTTCCAGCTGTGTTAGGCTGGTTTCACACTTGCGGATGGAGGTGCTGCAGAGGGCTGCGTACTTCCTCCGTGAAGCTCCGCGCACCGCCGCACCTCCTCCGGTCAGCTCCGCCTATGTCTGCTTCCGTTCTGCATGCGGCCTGAGCACCTATATTTAACATTAGTTAGTAGTAGTCAAAAGCTTGAGAAAGGTCCGTGTTGTTAGGACCGAAACATCGCCACTATGGACTTAATAAATTAGCTCTACCCTTCACAAGAAAGCGGTGTGCTGTTCCTGCTTTTTGACTACTGCATTTAAGGTTTGGTATTTGCCTCTGGGAGCGATCCTGCACCGTACTCAGCTTTTTTGTTTATTGTGCTGCTCTAAGTTTATTTTTGATATATTTAACATTAGTAACATTAGGTACGCAGGGCCATGTGGATGCCTCTGCATGCGTCGTTTTGACAGTGCGGACGACCTGCGCCGATTGCAACAAGTTGCATTTTGTTGCGGTCGCCGCACCGTCAAAACGACGCATGCAGAGGCATCCACATGGCCCTGCGTACCTAATGTTAAATATAGGTACTCAGGCCGCATGCAGAACTAATGCAGACATAGACGGAGCTTCACAGAGGAGGTGTGGTGGTGGGCGGAGCTTCACTGAGGAAGTACGCAGCCCTCCGCAGCACCTCCATCCACAAGTGTGAAACCAGCCTAACACAGCCGACACCTGTGCTGTAGAGCAAGCTCAGCTCCTGACACAGCTTCATACAATTATCTCAATCAATATCCTCCAAAAATTATTTTGTGTATAATTCGACAAAGAAAACAAGTCTGTTCCACTATAACCCCAACTTGCATGGAGTGGACAGAAAAAACACAAAGTCCAAAATTTGTCTTTAGAATTAACTAAACAAATTTTATTGACAATAAAAAATTCATTACAAATCTATAATAACCTCAAGTAATGAGGGACACTACATGCTAACAACTCCTTTCAACACATCGTGGAGTATATGGAGTGTAGCAAACAAGCAGTATGCACAAGAACGTACAGGGGATGTTGAGAGTCTCATTTAAATGAATGGGATTTTAAGAAATGTTTCAGATAGATCTGTTTGATTATAATCTGATAACAACCAATATACTGATTATACATTAATCAAAATGCTTACTGTTTACAGTGCACGCCAAAATCTTCTATTTTATTCAAGGGGATCGTCTGATATTCTGAGGGACCTTCATCTGGAGGCTTGTACCCCTAATGATCAAAAATAAGGCAATATTTGTAAGATCACATATCTAACATATACAGACATATACTTTATAGCATACAGTAAATGTATAGCACATGTATATATCCTATATATAAGTCAGACAACACTGTGCTCAATATACAGCATTTGCTCTTAAACATATTACCTTTGGGTAAGTTCTGAAAGCTCCTAGATTGACTTTGCCTGCAGATATTGTCCTGGTTGGATCAATCTAAGAAAGAATTATCATTATACGCATGTATGTATATTATAGCTTGACAGTTTCTATTTTAATTAAAGAGTTCTTCTGACCGGTTTTCAGCACTATAGGGATGCAGATAAAATCAGAAGATAAGAATATAATTGTTTTCTCACAATTTCTTCCTCCATGTGATTTCATTACAAGGTGCATGACACAACACTCACCACAACAGCCACAAAGGGTTCCTGGAATTGTTGATTTAGCATCTGAGTGCTGACATCTATTCCTGACAGCCAGCAGCCATAGCCGGGGTGACTGTGGTACCAGCCAATTGCATTTTCAAGTCTTCCAACCTGACAAAAAAACACAAAAATTATTAAATCATATACTGCCCTCTTGTGTCACAATTATTATATAAAAAAGAATAGCATATTATCCATTAAAATGGGTTTTCCCACGAACAGCTGTTACGGTATATTAACAGCACTGCTTGGGACCCTCCTCTTTGAGCAAAAACAGAGAGGTGCTTTGTATGAGCAAGTCCTGGTAAGGGGAATCAGGCACTACATCTCTTACATGATTGGCCACCACATATTACTACATTTGCTCTGTAGAAGAGGAGGCTGGGATAATACCTGACTAGCTGCAGATCCCTGGCAAATTCAGATGGCAGATGCTTTGCTTGGCTGCTGCCAAGTCAAAATAAACTCAGTTGTTACTCACCTTCCCCAGGTCCAGCGCTAACTCTCCCCTGGTCACTGTTAACAGGCTGCAGTGGTGACGGATATCATGACTACAGCACATGTCAACTACACTGATATGACTGATGCCCAATGACTGGCTGCAGTGGTCATGTAACCACTGAAGCCTCTCAATGACCGGGGCAGTGGCATAGAGGCAGAACGTCACTGGGAAGCACTAACCCTTGAGCTCATTATTTTAACCTGGCAGAAGTTGATGGGGATGAATAATTTACACCTGGATAACTACTGTTCAGTCGAGATTCAATTGTTCATTCACTTTTAGAAACATTTTTATGTCACATATCTAATGCAAGTTTATTGCATAGAAACCTATAGGAAAATTTACAAACCACAGAAAAATGGTTCGATCAGAGTTTAATGATGGATATACTACTGGTGAAAGAAAAGGAAAAAAATAAATAAAAACCTTCCCATATTTTCACCCTAAATAATCTTAATAGATACAGATACATTGGGGTTTTACAGAGCTAAAGTGCCTATTAATGGGCAACAGAGCGCTGTGTATTATTAGAGACACAACGGTACCTGCTTTGCATTTTCGATGTACGCAGCCATGTACTCGTAGGCAGCCGCCTGAGCGTTCACTCGGGTTTCAGTTCCTTCCACTGGTAAAGCAAAGCTGTCCATAATAATCATGGTTTCTCCATCCACCTTTCCCAACATCAGACCCATCACCTCCAGGTTTCCTCCCGATCTGGCGTGCATGACCATCTTCAGCAGTGCCAGAGCGGAGACTTTGCAATACTTGAAGTAATGATTGCTGGAAAACGAAGAACAGTTATAGAATCCGCGGGAATTGTAAATCTACAAATCCAAAAACTCCCAGAAACTGATGGCAAACGGTTATTCTAGAACTTTTCAAATACTATTATTTTCCCAATTTTTACATTTGGGTGAAAAAAAAAAACAGACTGTACATCGACTTAGAGAGAACCTGACACGTAAAAAAAGCAAACGGTATTAACCTGCAGATAAAGGGGTTAACAGTGTTGTGAACCTGCCCAGCAGCCACACAGAGTCCCACTGCTGGGAGAAAATTAACTTTGTTCAGTCAGTGCAGGGGCACGGTTACAGCCTCTGCCCTCTATACAAGGGCAGTGATTGAACCAGCGCTGGTGCCGTCCCCGTCACTGAACCAGTATCTGCGCCGTCAATTAACCCGTATCTGCGCCGTCTCCGTCACTGAACCCATAACTGTGCCGTCCCCCGTATGAACCTCTAGGACACTGCTGTCAATCGGGACGGCAGCATTTAAAAAGTATGGAGAATGAGGGGAGGGGGCAGTCACTTCTGATATCCATCGCCACATCCCCCCGCAAAGCCATACACTGAGCACTTGTGACCATTACGGTCAGTTACAGGGAGGTCAGAACGCGGCTCTCATAGACGGACACAGCACTTGTGACCATTACGGTCAGTTACAGGCTGCGGTCACAAGATGGTGGCGTGGGATTGGAGCGGCACTGGGAAGAGCAGAAGATGGCGGGTGGTGAGTATAATATTAGGTGCCGTAATCTTACTGCAATGAAAAAAACTAAATGCTGGAACGGCACCATAAAAAAAAAGAAATACAAATTTAAAACTATTAACAAAGTTTAGGATTTTGTAAGACAATAAAATAATAATAATAATAATGCCCACTCTTCCAGTGTGGTATTGCCGGGCTCGTACGGACCTGAAGAATCCTATTTCCAGGTCATGTTTCCAGCACAATGAACGTCGTTAAAACAAAACCCCCAAATCTACCGTGGACCTGCATTGTGTTTCCACCATTCACCTCACTGGGGAACTGGCTTTGCATTATATGACGGGGTCGTCCAAGACTACAGCGCGTTCCACAAACCTCAGAGGGCTGCGGGCAGGGAACAAGGGGCCACAGGAAGAGGGGGGAACACGGAAAATGGCCGCAGCGCCAAGGGTTAAATGCCCCAGGGCCACGGCCCTCGCTATCGGGGATAGGGGGTCCACGTCACACCCAGCCGCGGCCACAGTGGATGTGACAGAGGGCGCTGACCGGACAGTGACGCCCACTCCACGGACAGCAGTGCAGGGGGCATCTCACGGAGCCCGTGATCACTGCCACCATAGCAACCCGTCACCGTAGACTATTCCGTCCCCCACCAGCCTCGCAGCCGCCATCCTCCGCACTCACTCCTTAGTCCACGGCTTGGCGGCCAGGATCTCCTGCTGCTGCTTCTTGTCGTACTTGTAGATCTCGTCAATGCTCTGCACCTCCTGCATGTTATTGGACAGCTCCCAGGTCTTCTGGGCCACACTGCCGCCCGCCGCCATCTTACCGGAGCCGAAACACAACACCCGCTAGTGCGCATGTCTGTTACCGAGCAGGACACTAAATATGTATGTAGGGGGAGCCTAACATAACCAGAATGCTTTATTCCATGCAGTATGGCTATGGATACCACATTATACTGTGAAGAACAGAAGCATGACGTAGCTAGACGATGTAGTACACTTTCTGACAGATTTAAAACAGCGCTTACCAGTGTTACTACCCCCTGTTATATAATGGTATGAGCCGTGACGCCAATAATTGAAGTAATGGTGAGAACAGCGCCACCTACTGACAATCCTGAGTGCTCACTATGTATTGTATATCAAACACTGCAAAAACACTGGTATTCCAAATGTAATCTTGCCTGAAGAAGGAGCCTCTGCGCTCTGAAAGCTTGCGAACATATAATTTTCTGGTTACATAAAGGTATCACCTTAAGAATGCTCTTGTCATAATTGGATGGAAAAGTATTCACATCGATTTTTCTGGCTAACACGGTACCACAATATAATTTATTATTGTACACCATGGTATAGAGAACAGCGCCACCTAGTGACAATCCTGAGTGCTCAGTATGTATTGTATATCATACACTGCAGGAACACACACTGGTGTAAAGGAGAACAGCGCCACCTAGTGACAATCCTGAGTGCTCACTATGTATTGTATATCATACACTGCAGAAACACACTGGTATAGAGGAGAACAGCGCCACCTAGTGACAATCCTGAGTGCTCAGTATGTATTGTATATCATACACTGCAGGAACACACACTGGTGTAGAGGAGAACAGCGCCACCTAGTGACAATCCTGAGTGCTCACTATGTATTGTGTATCCTACACTGCAGGAACACACACTGGTGTATAGGAGAACAGCGCCACCTAGTGACAATCCTGAGTGCTCACTATGTATTGTACATCATACACTGCAGGAACACACATTGATGTAGAGGTGCAGGACAGCGCCACCTAGTGACAATCCTGAGTGGTCATAATTAGTGAAGAGCTAGTATAATCGTTGCTCGGGTGATCTCCGAGTATTTGGAAGTGCTCGGAGATTTAGTTTGTGTCGCTGCAGCTGCATGATTTATGGCTGCTAGACAGCCTGAATACATGTGGGGATTTCCTAACAAACAGGCATTCCTCACATGTATTCAGGCTGTCCAGCAGCCATAAATCATGCAGCTGCGGCAACAGAAACTCCAAATACTTCCAAATACTCGGAGACCACCCGAGAGTGCTCAGGAAAACCCGAGCAACGAGTATACTCGCTCATCACTACTCACTATGTATTGTATACATACACAACACTCTGTACTTACATATACACACTCAGCATTGCCAACGATGTTTTATTTTTTTTGGACAGCTTAGCATCCCTCAAGCATCCACTCCCCTTTGAGAATGCAAGCACGCAAAACGCACGTCAGGGGCCGCAAGGAGGGCTTTAGAGGTCCAGACTCACCATGGGTAAGCAGGTGTGTTTTTTCTGATGGCAGCCTACTGTATCGGTATATAGGTTATATCC
>JARQOD010000006.1:367395390-367531006 GCA_033576555.1 Oophaga sylvatica
CTTCAATTACAGGAGATACTGGCTGTGTAAAACAGCCGGCACCTGCGCTTGAGACTGGTCCATTCACATCCTCCCTATTTCTGCAGTCCACATGTGGACAATGTTGGTAGAAGTAGACAGTTGACAGACGGGGGGCTATATGTCACCGTGCTCCCCCCGACTCATAGGCCACAGAGCAATCATATGGTCTGTTGGCTTTTGTGGTACACTACTGCACCGGACCCAGTGGTCTTACATATATCACGCATTCATTTCCATGAGCACAAAAGGTGGAATTGTATAAATTGTGTTTCAATGTGAAATGTGGACACAGGAAACTAATTCACGGTTGACCGACTTTGTAATCCTATTGTATAATTCAATATCCCTTCGTATTCTTGATCAGTAAATCTACCTATAGTGACACTTTCTCTTCTTATCTCTCGAGCTCTAGAACTTTAGAGATATGAGTCGCCTAATATAATACACAAGTAATGGGCCACACAATGAGGCTGATTCACCAAGACCGGCCTTGATTAGGGGTCATACTGGAGTCAGACGCTCCTGATTCATGAAGAGGTGCTTGCCTGTTTATGAGCCTAGAGCATCTGATGAATCAGGTACTGGAGTGAGATTTCTAGTGTAGGGAACGCCATAGCTCATCATGTACCAGACGAGCCCGCTGCGACCCTCTCCTGCCACAGACTCGCCAATTTTGGTAGAGTTGGGAGAAACTGCTGCGAAAATACAAAAAGTCGCAACATTTTCAAAGCTTTTATGCCAGAATTAGAGTGAAAGCTTTGAGTCGCGCCAAATGAGTTTTCTGTTCTGTACATTGGATTATCGCTGTTTTGCATTAATTTTAAGTTGATTCTAGATGTAAATTTTTTTTCTATAGAGATCTATAATCCAGACTAATTCACATTCTTAATACAGCCTGTTGGTTTCTTGTGAATAGTGTTCTATCCTTCTGGGGATTTTTTGAAACATGGTCTACAATGACAATTACTGTAACTGCTACACATAATTGCATAATTACTTTTAGGGATTGTCCAAAACTTATATACTGATGGCTTATTCTACAACAGGTCACCAATATCTAGTGAGCATCGGATAGAAAGCCCCACTACTGAATAGCTGTTTGCAAGTCCTGCGGTGGCCGGATGTAAACAGTATATGGACCCAGTGCACTGCATCTCCTTTCATTGGGTAGTGGGTGGGTATTGCAACAACTCAGCTCTCATTAATGGGAGTCTATCAGTATAGGATGACTGTTCAAACCAAGTCCGGGCACTCGGGGCACCCTTGTCGTGGCCAAACACCGGCCCCAATGCAGAGCCAGTGTCAGTTACAGCATCTTCTCTGTCTACTCAGCGGTGACTGTAACTGCACCGACATCGCCCCCATGACTGACACCTTGTACTTCAGGGCCCTCCAGAGAGGTTGCCATTCTGGAACATGTCAGCACTGGAGGATAACGGCTTCCTGGTCTCTTAACGTTTGATTCTTCTCCCATCTTTCCCAGTTTTTTGTTCTCGACATGTTTTTTTGCTACCCTGTTAACTGTTTTCTAAAAACTTATTCTGAGATTACACCTCAATATCAAGAGTGCTGCCTTCCTCTGTAAGACTTAAAACATTTTTGGCTTTTCAGAGTCAGCTAAATCTCTTTTGGCCCATTTTGCCTGAGACAAACAAGCTACCTAAGGCTGTGTTTCCATGGTCCGGAAACACAGCGCTTTGGACGGAGCGGAAAGTCCGCTCCGCCCAAAGCCCCGCCCCCTACTGTACGCGCGCTCATTCCGGATGTGTTCGGGAACACATCCGGAACACATCCGGAATGACCGCAGGGCTACATAGTCCTGTGTTATTTCCCTTGCGTCGCCGCAGCGTCGCCGCAAGGGAATAGGACATGCTGCGGTCTAAAAAGATGCGCCGCATGTCCGGAAACGCAGGTCTTCCGCCTGCGTGTTTTGCAGCATAGTGGAGACGGGATTTCTTGAAATCCCCTCCACTATGCTGTAACATCTGGACGCTGCGTGTTTGACGCTGCGCCAACGCACATCGTCAAACACGCAGCTAATCCGGACTGTTTCCTGACCGTGGAAACATACCCTAATAATTCTGCACACCTTGATTTAGGGTGTTGTATCCACAGGCCTCACCCTCCTCATTACACAAATACACATCACCTGATCTGCTTCATCCAATAAGAATTCAAGTTTATACATCCTGGAATTGGCAAATCTGCATAAAAATGATATGGTCCAAATACCCACTTGCTTAATAATTGTACACACAGTGTATACTAAGGATAGGTCACGTTGTGTACCAACCAAAAAGTCATTATTTATGGCATGTGACGTAAAGAGCTACTGTTGTCTGATATATATTCTGTATATGCCTTATGGTTCTCGTGACCTCTGCTTGCAGTCCTATAGTCGTGACCTCTGCTTGCAGTCCTATAGTCGTGACCTCTGCTTGCAGTCCTATAGTCGTGACCTCTGCTTGCAGTCCTATAGTAAAACACTTAATTTCTATGACTTCTTCATGTAATCTGTCCAGATATATGGTCTCAAAGATTAACATTGGCTCTATATTATGGACAGAAAAAAATTCACGAAAAACTGATGTTCAATATGCTGATGTGAGCTCGGCTTAGTTTCATTATCTGGACTGTGTGCTGTCCTTGGAGTTTTCTTCCTACGGTGGATTGTAGGTCACCCCAGATACAATAGGGCGCTCACCTCCATGTACATAATTGTTCTCTATTGAGTTTGCAATTCACTAAAATACATTTAATTTAGCTTTTAAGCTTGTTATCTGCTATGATACGATTTATTTAGGCCTCTTTCACACTTCAGTCGTGCGACGTCAGTCAAAATCCGTCAAAATGTGAAAAAAACGGATCCGCCATTTTTTTTTGGCGGATCCGCTTTTTTCACATTGACTTGCATTAGTGATGGATTTTGACGGATGGTCGTCCGTTAGGTCCGTTTTTTGACGGATCCGCCAAAAATTTGGCGTCCGTCGTTTCAGAAAAACGTCCAATGCAACGTTGTCCAATGCAAATTTTGGCGGACTATGACGGATCCGCCACATCCGCCATTTTGTATAATGGCCGCCTATGGGCGGCGGATCCGCTGGCATCCGTCTTTGACGGAATCCGCCAGCGGAACCGTCGCTTCCATAGAAAACCATTGAAAATGCTGACTACACTGTCCGGGGTGTCTTTCTCTCTCTCTCTATTTCTCTCTCTATTTCTCTCTCTCTATTTTTCTCTCTCGCTCTCTATTTCTCTCTCTCTCTCTCTCTCTCTCTCTCTCTGGACATGCGTACCTGCATTTTCCAGATAGAAAATTTATTTTTCCGGGTTGAAAAGTTCATGACGGATCCGTCAGAAAAGTGATCCGCTTGCATCCAGTTTTCCACTTTTCTGGCGGATCCTCCATTTTCACTCTTTGGCGGACGTCGCACGACTGAAGTGTGAAAGAGGCCTTAGGGTTTTCTTTTACTTTTACCCATATATGACTGCTGCGACGAGAAGTCTAGTATAGAAATCCATGCTTACATGAAATCAGTGCATATCTTCTGATTATTGGCGAGAATTGACAGTTTTATGGGAAATCCTCCTTTCTGTTCAGTCCATTGATGTTTTGTAAGGTTTCTTACTTGTTATGCATGCAGTCGTCCTTTTTGTTGTGCCTTGTTGCCTTGGAGTGTTCGGGGCCAGGAGCCAGCTGCATGCACGGATTCCCCTTGTCCTAGCAACCTCTGCCGGATGATCAACACTCCCGGCTTATAGATGTCCTCGCATGGCACATGGTATTGTTAGGCAGATGCTTGATCATTCTCACTGGAGGTTTCCATGTGTCACCCCACTCATTTACATTTGCTTTGTGAATTCAGAGGGTTATATCATCATTAAGAGGTCTGGTTAGCATGGAAATGTTTTGGCAAACATTGAAAAGACTAAACAGCAGCAGATTATTTTTGCAAGCATTTACACTTCCTTTTCCCATCCATTTATGTCTTGTAGTCATCGGTAAAGCATTCAAAATTTCCAGGTAAGGGTGAGGTCATACGTAGTGCTCGGAGTAAGCGGCCAAGAAATAAATTGCAAAAGGCTGACCGATAATTATTGACTACTCAGTTTTGCAGAAACAACATTGCCAGTAACAATAAGCAAAGCATATGCATTACATTTAGAGAAATGCACTGCAGCATTTAGTCCAGGGTTATATGGCAGCGTTGGCCGTGACACAAGTTTGCTAGGTATCACTGCTACATCTCAGCGTAATACAAGTCAATGGGTAACATTGTGATCCCGAGGGTTTGGCAACAAGCAAGTCATGAAAAATTTGACACAGTTAGGCAGTGTGCACACGTTCAGGATTTTTTGCGTTTTTTTAGCGTTTTTGCGGCGGTTTAAGCATCCTATGATTCCGCTATTTTTGTGCACATGTTGCGTTTTTTTCCACCAGAAAAACGCATTGCGAAAAAAAAACACAGCATGTTCATTAATTTTTCGGAATCGCGGCGATTCCACCGCCATAGGAATGCATTAAACCACTTACTTTCCACATGTGGCTATGCCCACCATGCGCAAAGTGAGCGGTTCATGTGCAGATGGTACCCAGGGTCTGGAGGAGAGGAGACTGTCCTCCAGGCCCTGGGTACCATATCCCTGTTAAAACAATAATTAAAATAAAAAATCGTCATATTCTCACCTTCCAGCGTCCCCAGCAGCTTTCCTGCCTCTCAGCGACGCTCCCAGCAACTCCCGTTCCCAGGGATGCCTTGCGACAATGACCCCAGATGAAGTAGCGGTCTCGCGTGATGCTACGTCATCTGGGGTCATTGTCGCCAGGCATCAATGGGAACGGGAGTTGCCGGGAGCATCGCGAGGAACAGGAAGGCTGCGGGGGCCGCCGGAAGGTGAGAATATCACGATTTTTTTATTTTGATTATTATTTTTAACATTATATCTTTTTACTATTGGTGCGGCATAGGCAGCATCAATAGTAAAAAGTTGCTCACACTTGTCAAACACTATGTTTGACTAGTGTGACCAACCTGTCAATCAGTTTTCCAAGCGATGCTACAGATCGCTTGGAAAACGCTAGCATTCTGCATGCTAATTACACTTGCAAAACGCTAGTTTTTAGTGGGAATACGCATACCAATAAAATGCGTATTTCCCCTGGCAGGGAGGTGCGAGATTGCCGCGGAAATTTAGCAGCGACACCTTGCAAACGTTGGTCAAGTGACAGGTGCCGCAGCCAGAGTCGCCGTATAGCTCCAGTCTTAGGAAGTGGCTTTTTAGAAGACACACCTTAGATGTGCCCAGCCCTCCGTAGGACCCACCCTGATCACATTTCCTTGCACTTATTTTGTAGTTAAATTATAGAAGCTCATTAACTTAAGGCTAAAGAAACTGGTTTAAAATATATGTGCACACCCACGGCATAGTTTTGGGAGTGAAATGGCTGTTCTCGTGCAAAGCACATATCTTTTCTCCTTCGTCTCATTGGGGGACACAGGACTGTGGGTGTATGCTACTGCCGCTAGGAGGCTGACACTAAGTAAATATAAAAAAAAGGTTAGCTCCTCCTCTGCCGTATACACCTCAGCACTGGCCGCAGGCAAACCCAGTTTATGCTTAGTGTCTCATGGAGGCACACGTCTGTTTTGTTCAGACCATTTTTTTTTTTCTTCTTCCCACGATATTGAGACAGGGGCGACGGACCCTTTTGAAGGGGTCCGATCTCCCCAAACCATCAACGGGCGAGCACGTGGAGTGAAGCCTCCACGTATCCTTTCCCGCTACGTGGAATATGAGTGCCGGACTTAGCCCTGACCACCTTAGGGTAGTGAAACCCTGGGCTGTACAGAGGCAGGAGGAAGTCCGTGCGGCCCCCACTGCTCCACCAATGCTAGACTGCGGTGCTGCAAGGCGGCGGACAGTCCCTCTCCTCACCTCCTGAAGGGGTGATGGAGTTAGGGTGCCTGCACTGTCCTCTTTTTCTCCTGCCTGGAGAGTTCCCTCTAAGGGAAATTGTTTGCCCACCTGCGAGTTCTGGAGTCCTGGAGGAGAACGTTGGTGTGGAAACTCATAGCCGGCGTCTGATCAGCTGGCTGCAGCCAGGCAGGACACGCTGGGAGTCCGACTTGCGCCTTCCCCCACAGGATTGCGTCATCTCCGGGACCGCCCCCCTATTTCCTGGCACTGCTGGGCCTCAGGTAAAATTTAGTCCCTGCCTCGGCCGGAGACCGGGCCTGGGACGATAACTTGGCGCCAGGCTTGGGGCTGGCTGCGGTTCTGAGCTCCGCCTCCGGCGGCGGTAGCTCCGGCGGGCCCGCCCTCGTTCCTTCGGGCGGCCTCCGCCGGAAATTTAGGCCGAGGCTTCGGCCGGTGCTAGGCCACGGCCGAAATTTAGTCCCCGGCTTGGTTCGGGGACTAGGCCGCAACCGGAAATTAGGCCCCGACATCAGCTGACGCTAAACCACGCCCTTGTTCCCTCCTTCCAAGGCTGGACTATTTCAGGCGCTCCTCCCTGAAGGAGAAGCGCCGTTTTTTGAAACCTGGCTGTCAGATTGTGCTCTGAGTGGGGATACAGATCTGGGGTAGGTGCTGTTACCGCCAGCTTGGCTGTTCCGCTTAGCTGCTCTCCTCAGCGCTTCTTCGCTCCTCCAGTACCACAGCCTCATTTAAAGCTAGTGCTGCAGGAAGGGTATTGTGACAGATCCACTATGTCCAGAAGGGCCAAGATCCATACGGTGCTATATACCGCATGCATTGCTTGTAGGTCACCTTTTCCGCATGCCCAGGTTAATCGGGTCTGCGAGGCTTGTGATTCCGAACGGGCTCAGGAGCCCTCACCCATAGCTGAGCCCAATGCGTCAGGTCCTCCGGAATGGGCCTTGTCTCTGTCGCAGTCTATGGTGTCATTAACAAGAGCGATTGAGTCCCTTCAAGCTCCCGATAGGAGCAGGAACAGTGGTTCATCCGTATTGGTTGCGGCTCAGGAACCTCCGGCCTGCAGGGGCCGCGCTCTCACCAGGCAGACGCAGGGGAAACGAACCCATACTGCGTCGCCTATGCCGACCGGGGCCTCGGCATCTATCAGTTCCGTTTCTCGCTCTCCCTCACCTTCGGAAGCGAGTGATCAATATTCGGATTCTGAGTCTGAAGGGTCCCTCAATCTAGAGGCCCCGAATTGTCAGGAGACAATTGACAGTCTTATAGAAGCTGTCAATCAATCCCTGGGAGTGGACGACGAATCCACTTTGACTTCGGGTCATAAGGTGTCCTTCAAAAGAGCCAGACAGACTCATAAGGTCTTTGGTGCTCATCCTGAGTTTGAGGAGCTTGTGCAGCGCCACCGAGAAAAACCGGATAAGCGCTTTGCAGGACAGAGGGCCCTCAATACCAGGTATCCTTTTGCTCCTGAACTTCTTAAGAAGTGGGCGGAATCCCCAGTGGTCGATCCTCCGGTGTCACGCTTGGCATCTAAGACGCTTCTCTCCCTTCCTGATGGTTCCTCGATTAAGGATCCAACGGATCGTCTGATTGAAAGCCTGGCTCGCTCGGTGTTTGAAGCATCTGGGTCATCTCTCTCTCCTTCCTTCGCAGCGACTTGGGTTGCTAAGGCCATGATTTCCTGGTCGGAGTCTCTGAACAGAGCTCTTCACGGTGTAGAAGTGCCACCTGAGGTTTTTGAGATATCTAATCAGATGGCTCTCGCAGGTGATTTTTTGATTAACGCTTCCATGGATGCGGCAAATTGCGCAGCATTAGCTGCTGCTAATGCGATTGCCATTAGGAGATCCTTGTGGTTGAGGACTTGGCGAGCAGACTCAACTTCAAAGAAGTCACTTACGTCCTTGCCGTATCAAAGCGGTCGTTTATTTGGTGAAAAGCTGGATCAGCTTATATCTGATGCGACAGGAGGGAAGAGCTCTTTTTTGCCTCAGCAGAAAGTCAAACAACCCTTTCGCCGACAGCTTCAGCCTCGTTTTAGAGCCTTTCGCAACCCAGGTTGGGCCGCAACAGCCAGTTCCAGCGGCTCAGGTCGACCTAATCAGGCCAGAGATCGTCAGGTCTCTTACAAGACCAACCCGTTGGGAAGAATGCGGTCTCAACAACCGAGATCTAGAGGGTCTAGGCCCCAAAGATTTTCGGATAAATGACTGGAGGCAGAATCCGGTCGATTCATCCAGAGTAGGCGGCCGTCTACTCTGGTTTCGCCCCACTTGGCTATCGATTACTCAAGACGAGTGGGTCAGGAAATTAGTCACCTCGGGGTACAAGATAGAATTTACCAGCCTTCCCTCAAATCGTTTTTTTTTCCCTCTCGCGCCTTATTCAAGGCGGTCGAATCTCTTCGACACAGCGGGGTTGTCGTACCTGTACCAGAGGTCGAAAGAGGTCGGGGGTTTTATTCCAATCTGTTCATTGTACCCAAAAAGGACGGTACCGTAAGGCCCATTCTGGATCTAAAGAGACTGAACCAGTTTGTCAGAATTCGACATTTCCGAATGGAGTCTCTCCGCTCGGTCATTGCTGCCATGGAAAAAGGGGAATTTCTAGCATCAATAGACATCCAGGATGCCTATCTTCACATCCCCATATTTCCCCCTCATCAAAGGTTTCTTCGGTTTGCCATCGGCAAACTTCACTTTCAGTTCGCTGCCTTGCCATTCGGGCTAGCCACAGCTCCCAGAGTGTTCACAAAGGTCATGGCTGCTGTTGTATCCATTCTGCACTCCAGGGGGATAGTCATCTTGCCTTACCTAGACGACCTTCTCATCAAGGGTCCGTCTTTCCAAACATGCGAGGAAAGTGTCAGCATTACCCTAGGCACCCTTGTTCGCCTGGGGTGGCTGGTGAATATGAATAAGTCATCTCCCGTGCCATCTCGAAAGATCACCTTCTTAGGGATGAATTTCGACACCACTCAAGGGTTGATATTCCTTCCTCAGGACAAGGCCTTAGTTCTCCGTCAAGAGGTACGGATCCTTCGCAAACCGATTCCTCATACCATCCGGTTTTGCATGAGGGTCCTAGGAAGGATGGTGGCAGCGATCGAGGCGATTCCATTTGCCCAGTTTCATCTTCGCCCCCTTCAGCATGCACTCTTGGCAGTATGGGACGGGAGCCCTTATTCCCTCAGTCTTCGGTGCCGTCTGTCCCTGCAGGTCAGACAGACTCTTATGTGGTGGACGAGGAGCTCCACTCTTCAACAGGGCCGTTTGTTTCCTCCGAATTTCTGGATGGTAGTCACAACGGATGCCAGCCTGCTCGGATGGGGAGCAGTGTTTCGTCACCACACAGCCCAGGGGACTTGGTCGCAGCAGGAGTCGATCCTCCCGATCAATATTTTAGAGATCCGAGCTATTCGGCTGGCTCTGAGGCATTTTCACCAGCATCTGGCGGGCCGCCCAGTCCGAATACAATCAGACAATGCCACGGCGGTGGCATACATAAACCATCAGGGAGGTACCCGCAGCCGGGCGGCTATGCACGAGGTAAAACAGATTCTGTCCTGGGCAGAGGTAAATCACTCCGTGATTTCAGCAGTCCACATTCCGGGCGAGGAAAACTGGGCAGCGGATTTTCTCAGCCGTCACGGCATAGCCTCAGGGGAATGGTCACTACATCCCGAGATTTTTCAGCAGATATGCCGACGCTGGGGAACCCCAGATGTGGACCTGATGGCTTCCAGGATGAATGCCAAGGTGCCCAACTTCGTCTCCCGGTACCGGGATCCGCAGGCAATTGCGGTGGACGCCCTGGTTCTACCGTGGAATCAATTCCATCTTCCATACTTATTTCCACCAATAGCTCTTCTCCCAAGGGTGATCAAAAAGATCAGGATAGAGGGGGTTCCAGCGATATTAATCGCTCCGGATTGGCCGCGTCGTTCTTGGTACGCGGAGCTGGTACAGTTGCTCGCCGACGCACCCTGGCGACTGCCAGAGCGCACGGACCTTCTCTCTCAGGGCCCAGTTTACCACCAGAACTCAGCGGTCCTGTGTTTGACGGCCTGGCCGTTGAATCTTGGATCCTGACCAGGGTTGGATTCTCTAAAAAGGTCGCCGCGACGATGGCTAACGCCCGAAAGCCCGTCTCGGCTCGCATCTACCACGGGACTTGGAAGGTCTTTTTTGCTTGGTGCAGGGAACATGGTTGTTCCCCGCTTCGGTTTTCAATTTCAAACATTCTGTCATTTCTCCAGGCAGGCCTAGATTCAGGTCTAGCGCCAAGTACGCTTAGACGGCAGATATCAGCCTTGTCAGTGCTTTTTCAGCGAAGGATCGCGTCTAATTTTCAGGTTAGGACCTTTATTCAGGGGGTTGTCCATATAGTTCCCCCCTACAAGGCTCCCTTAGATGTTTGGGATCTCAATCTAGTCCTGGGAGTCCTGCAGGAATCTCCATTTGAACCTCTGCAGGAGGTTTCTCTGGCATTTCTTTCATGGAAAGTGGTGTTTTTGGTAGCCATAACATCCATTAGGCGGGTTTCGGAGCTGGCAGCACTGTCTTGTCGGGCTCCGTACTTGCTTTTCCATCAGGATAAGGTGGTGCTCAGGCCAACACCACCTTTTTTGCCTAAAGTCGTGTCCTCTTTTCATATCAATGAGGATATTGTTCTACCTTCTTTTTGCCCAGCTCCTACGCACCGGGTTGAGAAGGCTCTCCATACGCTAGATCTGGTGAGAGCGCTCAGGAGATATGTATCTCGGACGGCGTCCTTTCGGCAAACGGACACGCTGTTTGTTCTCCCTGAGGGTCGCAGGAAGGGACTCGCTGCCTCTAAATCAACCTTGGCTAGGTGGATTCGGTTAGCCATTCAGGAGGCTTACCGCATCAGAGGCGCGGTGGTTCCCGCAGGAATCAGGGCTCACTCCACCAGAGCGGTGGGTGCCTCCTGGGCCCTTCGGCATCAGGCTTCGGTGGAACAGGTTTGTAAGGCAGCAACCTGGTCCAGTCTGCATACCTTTTCCAAGCATTATAATGTCCATACTCAGGCTTCTGCGGATGCCAGTCTGGGTAGAAGGATTCTTCAGGGCGCGGTTGCGCACCTATAAGCAATGCTTGGTTATAAATTACACTGTGGAGTCGGTTTCCCACCCAAGGGACTGCTTTGGGACGTCCCACAGTCCTGTGTCCCCCAATGAGACGAAGGAGAAATACGGATTTTTGTATTACTCACCGTAAAATCCTTTTCTCCGAGACGCTCATTGGGGGACACAGCACCCTCCCTTATAGCCGGATGGCTTCGTTTTCTAAGTTAATTCTATTTGTTTGGGTCTATATCAGTAGATTTACTTCTGGATATATTGTACCTGTATTAACACTGATTTATTCTTTAGCCTCCTACTGCTTTTTGCACTAAACTGGGTTTGCCTGCGGCCAGTGCTGAGGTGTATACGGCGGAGGAGGAGCTAACCTTTTTTTATATTTACTTAGTGTCAGCCTCCTAACGGCAGTAGCATACACCCACAGTCCTGTGTCCCCCAATGAGCGTCTCGGAGAAAAGGATTTTACGGTGAGTAACACAAAAATCCTATTTTTTATATAACAATTAGAAAAACACAGTTTTTTGTGTATCTTTGGTTATGAACAGAGAGTGTGAAAATAAAGGATCTCCTTTAGATTAAATTTACCATAATTGCAGTAGATTTTGCATCCAAAAATTCCATTGTGTTTTAAAGTACCAGCTTTGTGCATGAGATTTTAAGAAATATAATGTATCCTTCTGCAAAAATGTAATCTGTAGCATGAAATAGGGAGCGTTGTGGGTCCAATCCACAAAAGGTGCAATGTAAGGGGTAAAGTTTACAGCTTACCAGCACCCCTTTCTCAACTTCCACTGGAGCATTTCTGCAGTTGGAGCTCTGCAGCCATTGTGCAGATGGGAACATGCAATAAATGAGAACTTCTGACGTCTCATACTACCATTTGCATTTTTATTTTTTTAATTATATAGACATCACTATTTTATTGCACATTTTTGCTATGGTTTTTATGCATTTTTGGTAGTAAGCCATTTTCCTCTCAATGGGGAAAAACTGCTGTAAACCACTGAAAGAATTAATATTCTATGTTTTTTTTTAAAAAAAAAAACCCCATCACAGGTCAAAAATGGAAAAAGCACAGCATGTCCACGAGATTTTAGAAATCAAATTAATTTTTCTGTAACCATAAGGGCGCATTCAGACAGACGTAGAATTGGAATAGAGATCGGTACACAATGCTCAGACTGGCCGGCACGTCTCTCAACCTGAGCGTAACAGCTGCATAGAAATATATGAAGCTGTCATGCTCAGGTTGGTACACCGCCGGCCAGTCCGAGCATTGCGTTCCGATCTCGCTCTGAGTTTTCTTCATGCATGAAAAATGTAAAAAAAAAAGCATCAAAAATACAACGTGTGAGCAAACCGTTACCTTATGTATGTTACTCAGAAATTGAAAATGTGGCAATTAATGGACAATTTTCATCTTCAGCATTTATGACACATGCACAATATATCCCATAAAGGGTTTGCATCACTCTCCTTTTTACACCTATTTTCATATTGCATCCTTTCTCGGTCGCCTGAGCCCTGAAAGGGTGCACCTTTGAGACTTAGACTGTGTTATTAAGAAATCTTAACTTTCAGCCTTATGTTTCTATGTCCTCAAGATATGTTATGATTTTTGTAGGAATCCCTTTGAGAAGAATGGGGGAAGAATTTGATTATTTTCTTGAAGAGCAAAGGGCCAAACTAGCACAAGACAAGGCTGAACTGGAAATGGATCCGCCATACATGGAAATCAGGGTAAATCTGCTCTGATTTTTTTTTTGTTTGATCAGTAGAACATGAAAATATTCCCACAAACAAATAATAAAAAAAAAATCTCTTCAGGTACAAGCTGATTTAGTAATAAGTATTCTTTTATTTACAGACATACAAGATGCTATGACCAAAAAGGTTATCTTATTGTTACAACCCTTTCTATACTGAAGGCAGAGTGGCAATCAGTTGATCACTGCCAAGTCTGGCTTTAAGGGGAATTTGTCAGTAAGCTCAACCCTACTAAGCCGTCTATATGGGCATGTAGGTCATAGGAAGCGGAATAAAATGATACTTTGATATCTGCAATCCGAATGTCTTTTTCTGGAGAAATCCCTCTTTTTCTTATAAGTAAATGAGCTGTTAAGATCTATGGGCCGGACATAGATCTCCCTGAGAATCTGCCTCAAGAGATTATTGTAAATGAAAGGTGGCGTTACCAGTGTGAGACATATAATGACTGACAGTCTGCTCTCATAATCATCTCTGCAGTGAGATCAGAACTAACACAGCACAGAATAAGTGAACATTTTCTCATTACAAAAACATTTGCATCTGCAGTCATGTCACAGTTCTTCATCTTCCATCTCACAGGCAGCCGGTGTAGGGGAGAGGCAGTACAGCGAGCTGCCAGCACTGCGAGAGGACAAGTGCTGCTGTAAATGTGTGTACTGTGACAGTCACTTCTGCTGTGCTGTTAGTTCAGATCTCATTGCAGAGCTGTGTGTGATCATGTAAGCAGACTGTCAGTCATTACATTACATTTCTCATACTGGTAAATCCTCCTCACATTAAAAATATGCTCTGGAGACAGATTCAGGAAGATGGATCTTAACAGGTCACTTACATATTAAGAAAAATGTGGATTTATCTGAAAAAGTCATTGCATATATCAAAGTATAATTTTGTTCAATTTTCTATGACCTGCATGCCAATGTACATGGCATAGGCGGGTGGATCGTACTGACAGATTTCCTTTACACGGAAACTATCGCAGAGTTTTGCTATTTAATCTGAGAGAAGCATAATTTAGGGGCAGAGAGCCTGATTCCAGGGTCGTGTCACTTGATGAGGAGCTTACTGCAGTTTCAGTCCGATAAGTATTTTATCTTCGAGAGATTATCATTAGAGGACTAGATGTACCATTCCAACTAGTCAGGCTAATCTGTTTAACCCCAACAATGATTGGCAGTTTACCGACAATGCACAGTGTACACAGGAAGCTGTCAATCGGGCGTGTGCAGAGTTATACACAGCTCAGCATTCTGACCGTTGCTACATTTACAACAAAGAAAACAGGGCACCAAGCAGCTAAGTAAGGCCTCTTTCACATTTCCGTTTTGCGCCTCACGGCGCCCACGGCATTTTGCCGCAGCGCCGCATCACAAAACCGGATGCGCCGCATGCGCTTTTTTTCCCATTGACTTTCATTAGCGCCGGATGGCACCGCATGTCTCTGCGGCGCGTCCGGTTGGTGCCGGATGCGGTGTCTGGTCACCGTCCGGTGTCTGGAAAAAACGTTGCATGTAACGTTTTTTGTCTGCGGCGAAAAAAACGGAAGCGCCGGATGCGGCGCCTCCGGTTTTTTTTACAATGAAAGTCTATGGACGCCGCAATGTGCCGCATCCGGCAAGAGCCGGATCCGGTAGCCGCATCCAGTTTTTTAATTGATATACCAGCCCACAACAAACAGATACCAGACAGATACCACCCCTCAGCAAACATATAAAAAAAAAACATTTTGTGGGACATCAGACACATCCACAGAAGCCACAGAGAGCCACCGACGCAGCCACAGAGAGCCACCGACGACTCGCAGCCAGGATCCGCACAATGGAGCGCCAGGAAAACAGACGGTAAATATGCCTCCCCCCCAATCCAAAACTTACAATATGTCACCAATGCTGTGTGAGCGGATGGTTTTTTTTGGCACCCTGGTACATTTTATATTTAATGTCTTTTCTGTGATGGGGATTGGTTCCCCTGGTACTGTACCAAATTAAATTTCCGATGATGGGGTGGGTCCCCGAGTTTAAAATACATATGTTGGTGAACTTATTGTGTATCCCCTGCTACTGTTGTGAATGTTGATAATGTAGATCTACTGTTACTGTTTTTTTGCAGTGATGTGCTTGGTCTCCCTGCGACAATATGAAATGTGGATGTATTTGTGTATCATAATTTTTTTTTTTTTTTTACATTTTTTTTTGGCCTGTGATTTGATTACTTGTCCTGCTACTATGTGAAATGTGCATGTGTTTACTATGCTAATGTTGATGTTGTGTATTTTTTTTTTTTTTTTTTTATGGCCTGTGACGGTTTATTATGTACTCCTGCTATGTGAAATGTGCATTTTTTTGTTAGCAGAATGGTTTTTTTTTTTAATTTTTTTTAAACATTTTCTTGGCCCTGTGATGCTTTTGCTAGTCATCATGCTATGTGAAATGTGCATCTGTTTACTATCCTAATGTTTATCTCCTATTTTTTTTGCAATGTTTATTTTTTGGTGCCTGTGACGGTTTTTCTACTCATGCTATCTTTTACATTTGCATTTGTTTACTATGCTAATGTTGATGTTGTGTATTTTTGTTTTGGATTTTTTTTTTTTATGGCCTGTGAGGGTTTATTATGTACTCTTGCTATGTGAAATGTGCATTTTTTTTTTAAGAAGAATGGTATTTTTTTTAACATTTTCTTGGCCCTGTGATGGTTTTGCTAGTCATCATGCTATGTCAAATGTGCATGTGTTTACTATCCTAATGTTTATCTCCTTTTTTTTTTTGCAATGTTTATTTTTTGGGGCCTGTGATGGTGTTTCTACTCATGCTATCTTACATTTGCATTTGTTTACTATGGTAATGTTTTTTTTTTTTTTTTGTTACTTTTTTTTTTTAAATCTTTTTTTTTTTGTGGCCTGTTATGTACTCATGCTGTTATCTTACATTTGCATGTGTTTAGTATCCTAATGTTTGAATGTTTTTTTTTGGGTGCCTCTGACCTTTTTCTACTCATGCTACTATCTGAAATGTGCATGTTTTTATTATCATAATGTTTGTACTGTATTTTTTTTTTGTATTGGGATCGGGTGGTTCCCACTGGTACTGTGTTTTTTGTTTTTTTTTAAAACAGGGAAATCAATTCATATAAACACAATTCCTTTTTGTCTGTTAATTCCACAGCAGAAGAATTGATGCTGGCGATGCAAGGGCGCAGGAGATCCTGGATGCAAGGAGGCAAGCCAGTAGAAAGTAAATGACATCCCCCATGTCCCTAAAAATTAAATGTTTGTTTTTCTCTTTCAGCCAGGGACAAGGAATCCACATATATTCACTGTCACTTTTTGTATCCTTTATTCAACAGCAGAAGAATTGAACGAGCGGCGGCGGCTGAAGCACAAGTCGAGCAGAGGGAGGAGAGGACCTCCAAGCTGGAGGCTAGCAAGCAGAAAGTAACTATTACATCACCCATTTTGCTCTAAATTACATGTTTTTTTTTCTCTTTCAGCCAGGAAAAGGAATAGACATATATTCACTGTCCCTTTTTGTGTCCTTATTCAACAGCAGAAGACTTCACCGAGCGGCGCGGCTGAAGCCAAAGTTGAGCAGAGGGAGGAGAGACTCCAAGCTAGGAGATAGCAAGCAGAAAGTAACTATTACATCACCCATTTTGCTCTAAATTACATTTTTTTTTTCTTTCAGCCATGGACAAGGAATATTTAATGTACAGTCCCTTTTTACTTAACAGCAGAAGACGTCAACAAGAGGGGGAGGCGGCGGCTGTAGAGAGACGAGAGGAGGAGAGGCGGGCAAGGAGGGAAGCCAGAAGAAAGTAAATATTACATCCCCCATTTCACTAAAAAAATACATGTTTGTTTTTCTCTTTCAGCCAGGGCCAAGGAATATAGAAATATATTCACTGTCCCTTTTTGTTTCTTCCACAGCAGAGAATGTCAAACAGCTGCTGCAGCTGCCGCAATGGCGGTGTTGGCGGAGGAGGCAGCGGCAGAAGCAGCAGCGCGGCAGCACCACCGGCATCGCCATCTCCTCCCTCACAGCCAGAGCCGCCACAGCAGGACACATCTTCTTCTGGGAGCCCTCTAGCCATCGTCAGGAATTGGCGTAAAAATATATATATTTTTTTTCTATCCACAATTCATCTGTGGCCTATATGTCTTGATTGGGTTTTTTTAATAACAGGAATCTGAAGATGACGAGGAGCTCCCAGAGGAAGCAGGACGGGGTGGAGAGATACCCGGAGTGGGCTCACAATTCGTAAGTATCCTGCATCAATCGCAGAAACACAACATCACATACACACAACACATAGAAAACATTTAGTACATACTTCACACAGCGGCCAACACCTGCCAATATCCTAATTTTAATTTTCATTTTTAGTCTCTCGGATCTGGGAGCCAGACGGTTTCTCCCAGCGCCTCCCAGAGTCGTCGTGAGACTGCCGGCGGTTCTCAACGTGTAAGTTTTTTTTTTTTTTTTTTTTTAGCATTTTCTATAATTTTTCCTTTTTACAAAACGTGTTATCTCAAAATTTTTGGTGCAGTAATTTACCCATTTTAACATGTATAATTTAGAAAATTTCAAACAATGTGTGTGATCATTTTCTATTTTTTATGTGTTAATTTCACAGGCTTCACAGCGTGCTCCCGACTCGGACACGGAGGAGGGATTGGACGTGGAGTTGATGATCGATCTGGTCCGAGAAAGGGAGCCGCTGTGGAACATGGGGGACCGCCGGCATTCGGATCAAATTGTGACACGACGGCTCTGGACGGAAGTGGCAGCAGCAATGGTACAACGCTGGGAGGACCTCAATCCTAGGTCCCAGACTAAATTCCGTAAGTATAGTTCATGTTGCTGACTGTAAAGGTGTGTTTACAAAACTTCTGTCCTTGTGTCACCCACGCTTCATGTTTTCATGCTTTCCTTTTGTGAAACACTATGGAAATAATGAAAACCTGAACTCTGGGGGACACGAGGACAAAAGTGTGGTAAACACTGGTGTGGTATAGTTAACCAATGTGTGCTTTCTCGTTTCAGGGGAGAGAATTGTGAAGCGGTGGCGGTCTGTGAGGGATCGCTTTAAGAAGGAATTTAACAAAGAGATGCGGGCCCCGAGTGGTTCTTCAGGACGCCAGAGCAAGTACAAATATGCACGAGCTCTGGCGTTCCTGCGTGAAACCATGGTCACCAGAAGGTAAATATTAACATCAAATTTTAAACTTTTTTTTTTTTTTTGCAGCCAGGGCCATTCCACATCTGTATATTAATTTTATTTTTTTGTTTCTTCCACAGCACGGTGACCAGCACTCGGGCGCCCGCAGAGTTGGAGCCTTCTAGAGCGATCCCTCAAGAGACCGACACCGAGGGACACTTCGACCGCCCCTCTACATCTGCCCCTTCCCAGACTTCACACACACTTGATCCCGCTGTCCCCTCAACCAGCGCTGGAGCATCGTGGCCGGCTGCATTACATGAATCTGCTGGTCAGGATATAACCTTCCCTTTACCCCACCCTTCTGACCCTGCCACCTCTAGTACAGCTGCGGGTACTGGGCGGCAGCGTCAGAGGGGTCAGGAAAAGAACTATGCGCCCGAGTTCTTACATATGAACGCATCTTTCCAGAACTGCCTTAAGTTGCTATCTGAACAAGTTGCCGCAGGCGTTAGTCAGATAACCTCCCTAGTTGGTGAGGTGAAGACACTTCTGGAAACTGTGCGTTCAGAGTTAAGAGCACCCCCGAACTACAGCTTTTTTAGGTCGGTTGCGGAGCGCATAGATCCGCTATCTTATGACCAGCAGATGTATGTGATGCACACGTGCCACGCTGCCCTAGCGCAGGTTGTCTCCCATCCTCAATCCACCCCAGTCATTCCTCCACCTCCCCCCCCCCCCCTACAGCCGCCGTCCCATCCTCCCCCCCCCCCTACAGCTGCCGTCCATCTCCCCCCCCCCCCCCCCCCTCCCACCTGCCATACCTCCTCCCCCTCCTATTCAATACCAACCACCTCCCCAGGTCCATCAAACTCCACAATACCAACCACCTCCCCTGGTCCATCAGCCTTCACAATATCAACCACCTCCCCAGGTCCAACCACCTCCACAATATCAACCACCTCCCCAGGCAACACCTCCAATCCAACCACTCCCCAGGACGTCCAACCACCTCCCCAATTCCAACCACCTCCCCAGTACCAACAACCTACCCACTACCAGCCACCTACCCCATACCACACTTCTACCTCTTTCCAATCTCCTTCCCCCTTCCAATTGCCTACTATGTCACCTGCTCCTCATGCCCAACCCTCCACTCCACCACCACCCACCTGTTCTGCCTTGTCTTCCCATTTTAGTCTTTCCACCCCTTCACCTCTTCCTGTTCCTTCCCCACCACCATCCCGTTCGTCCCTCCACACTCCCACGGTCGAAGTGTCCCGCAGCCCCTCCAGCATTATTTCCACCCCACACTATACAGACCTGTAAATGTGTAAAGATTTTTTTTCATTTCAAAAATAAAAAAAAAGTTGACTACAAATATAAAGTTTAATAAAAAAAAAAGGTATTTATATTTGAAACATTTGGGCAAAAGCCCTAATTTTATAACAGTTATATTAAAAAAAAAAAATTTCAAAATAAATTGTTAATTGGTTTAACATTGTTGTCTGTCTTTAATTTCTAGGATGTTAAGTTTAAAATGTGTTATACAGGTACACCTAACTTTGGCTAAAAGGTTCATAAATGCAACCTTTTTGCAAAATTTATGTCCCAGGTTGTGTACTATGCAAAGTATATTCTATTTTTACAAAAATTGTGATTGTTTGTTAGATTATCCCCTACCCCAGGTTTCCCCTACTCCAGTCCTCAAGGCCCACCAACAGGTATTGTTTTCAGGATTTACTTTGTATTGCACAGGTGAGGCAATTCTCACCTGAGCAATACAAAGGAAAGACTGAAAACAATACCTGTTGGTGGGCCATGATGACTGGATTTGGGGAACCATGGCCTACAATGTACACTTTTTTTTGACAAAAGGTGAAATACTTTTGTCAAACAGCCATGGACACAACAATGGCAAAAAGGTTACAGTAGAAAACACACAAGAAGGTAGACAAGTAAACTATTAAAGGTTTATTGTGGGTAAAGATAATTTTTTAAATAAACAATACATTTATCACTCTGTCATCCTGCCAGTCAACACTACCTTCCGGTGACACAAAGTATTGAGCAAACTGGTCCCTCATTCTTGAAACCGCGACTGTACTGCGAGTGGTAATGTTGCTGTAGTCGTGCAAAGTTGTTTCTTGATTGTGGTCCTCCATAGAAATTGGTTCCTTGGTTAGGACAAAATTATGGAGCACCACGCACGCTTTCACTACATCATCAACAGTCTCGGTCTTCAAGTTAATTGCAGTCAAAAGGACACGCCATTTTCCTGTCATAATGCCAAAGGCACACTCCACCATCCGTCTGGCTCTTGTGAGGTGGTAGTTAAATATCCGCTTTGTATGTGTCAATTCTCTGCTGGCGTACGGCTTCAATAGATGTTCGGACAGCTGGAATGCCTCATCACCTACACAAACAAATGGCATCGGTGGGCCTGAGGTGTGAGGCAGTGGCCTAGGGGGGGGGAAATGAAAACTGTTTCCATACAATTTACGTCCCATAGCAGATAGTTTAAAGACTTGGGAGTCATTAGACCGTCCATAAGACCCAATGTCCACCGCGATAAACTTGTATTCGGCATCTGCAATAGCCATCAGGACGACAGAGAAATATTTTTTATAGTTGAAAAATTCCGATCCGGTTCCTTTAGGCTTTTGAATGCGGATGTGCTTTCCATCAACGGCGCCCAGGCAATTGGGGAACTGGCAGATACAGAGAAACTGGTCCGCTATTTGAAGCCACCGCTCTGTTGTTGGCTCTGGAATAAATTCTCCAACCAAAGTATCCCACAGAGCACGACAAGTGTACTTTATTATGCCTAATAGTGTGGAGATTCCCAGGCGGTACTGAAAATGGAGCGATGCCAGCGTCTCACCAGTTGCCAGAAATCTGAAAACAAAATAGAAAATACAAATTATTTCAGAAACACAGCATTACATACCAGAACACAACTACAACTGTTGGAGATAAGAGAAACACTGTTTTATAACTAAATTTTGGCCTACTGACATGGTTTCCTAGGTGCCCTGTGATGTTAACTTAATTATAAAATTGCAAGTGTGCTGAAGCAAACAGATCCAATACATATAGCTTACCTTATAGTCACCATGAGACGCTCCGCCGGAGATATAGAGAACCGACAGTAGGTGTCCGATTTTTTAATTTTGTCGCCAACACGCTCCAGCAAATCATCAAAGTTTTCTTTGTTCATACGCAGATATGCAAAAAACTTTTCTGGATCTTGTCGCAGCTCCATGTTCAGTGTGGAGTAGACACCACGAGTCAATCTCTGTGCCGTGATGGGGTGGATCCACATACGGCGTCGTCGTCGCAGACGCTGACGCCTAATGCGCTGCTCCTCAAACTTTCGCTCCTTCTCCAGAACGATAAACCTCAATCGATTCATCTCCGCAGTAAAATCAACAAGATTCCTGAAGATATTGCCGATAATGACATCCATGTTCGCCAATCACTTGCTACTTGCTCTTCTCTCCAACCTGCACTTGCTCCTCTACAACCTGTCAAAGATGGGATGTAGGAGCAGTGTATATATAGAATTACAGTAGCCAATCATGTTTGGAACCCCAAAAAGGGCGTTCTTAAAAACCGGATCCGGCGCATTACGGCGTCAACGGATGCCAAACAGGATACATCGGATGAGACGGATGCGGTTTTTGACCGCATTAGTGAACCGGATCCGGCGAAAAACCGGATGCGGCGCGTCCGGTTTTTATTGAGAATGCCGGATGCGGCGCTGCGGCAAAATGCCGCGGGCGCCGTCAGGCGCAAAACGGAAATGTGAAAGAGGCCTAAGTGATACATCTCTGGAATCAGAGCAAAACCTGTTGACATCTTTCCTTTAGTGATCACAGTTGAAAATTTGTTATTAGTGTGGGAAGCTTTTCTTTATTTTGATATCCCAGGGCTAGGGGCTCCTTCCCTATCCCCAAATCTAGGGGCGCCCTAGTTATCCCTGCTCTCTGGATTACTTCTAATGGTGAAGATGCCGGGGCCACGTACCTTGCTGAACTCCTAAATCCACCCTTTTCTGTCCCCTCTTTCACCCAGGGAAGTGGGGAGTAGTTGTATATAAGAATACACAATCCAGACAAACAAGGGAAGATGTACAAGGATAAATGAATGTACCAATAATACAAATATGCACTCACAAAAACAGAGTGAAACACAGAGAAGTAAAAGGAAGGAACTACCAAATAGGAGAGATGAGTATATGCACACAAACAAGTCACCAAGCAACAGTCTTTAGAACAACACTCCAAACACCTCCTCAACAAACACCTCCAACTACACACCAGGCAGTATAAAATTAACGCTGGCAATTCTGATTGCCAGAGTCAAGTATATATATCAGAGGAGAGTGGTCAACACTGAACAGATGAGACTATCAAAGCAGGAAAGCTTCAGAGATTCAACTGAGCAGATTGACCCTTGCACTGCTATCAGAAACCTGCACTGTTTAACCCCTCTCTGCCATCAGACGTACTATTCCGTCCATGTGACACTGGACCTTATTCCCATGGACGGAATAGTACGTCATGGGCGATCAGCTGCGCTCCCGGGGGGAGCGCAGCTGATCGCCGCCGGGTGTCAGCTCCCGGCACATTAACCCCTGGCACACCGCGATCAAACATGATCGCGGTGTACCCGGGGCACAGGGGAGGATCGCGCAGGCAGGGGGCTCCCTGCGCGCTCCCCTGAGACCCTCAGAGCAGCGCGATGTGTCGCGCTGTTCCGAGGGTCCGTCCTCCCTCCAGGTCCCCGGATCCAAGATGGCGCCGGGGTCCTGCAGGGAGGCGGCTTCCTCAGTGCCTGCTGAGAGCAGGCGCTGGGGAAGCCTGCAGCAGTGCCAGAGCGATCGCTGGTGTGACAGAGTGCTGTGCACACTGTCACACCAGCGATCTGCTAAAATACAGTGATGTCCCACCCTGGGACAAAGTATAAAAGTAAAAAAATAAAAATAAAAAGTGGTAAAAAAAAATCATAAAAAAAAATAAAAATATTCCCCAATAAATTCATTCTTTCCTGTAAATAAAAAAACCAAAACAATAAAAGTACACATATTTGGTATCGCCGCGTCCGTAATGACCCCCCCTATAAAACTGTCCCACTAGTTAACCCCTTTAATGAACCCCTTAAAAAAAAAAAAAAAAGAAAACGAAGCAAAAAATCAATGCTTTATCATCATACCGCTGAACAAAAAGTGGAATAACACGCGATCAAAAAGACGATATAAATAAACATGGTACCGCTGAAAACGTCATCTTGTCCCGCAAAAAACGAGCCGTCATACAGCATCATCAGCAAAAAAATAAAAAAGTTATAGCTCGCAGAATAAAGCGATGCAAAAATAATAATTTTTTATATAAAATTGTTTTCATTCTATAAAAGCGCCAAAACATAAAAAAAATGATATAAATGAGGTATCGCCCTAATCGTACTGACCCGAAGAATAAAACTGCTTTATCAATTTTACCACACGCGGAACGGTACAAACGCCTCCCCCAAAAGAAATTCATGAATTGCTGAAAAAAATCGAAATAAAAAGCGATCAAAAAATGTCACGTGCTCAAAAATGGTACCAATAAAAACGTCACCTCGTCCCGCAAAAAATAAGACCTCACATGACTCTGTGGGCCAAAATATGCAAAAATTATAGCTCTCAAAATGTGGTGATGCAAAAAACTATTTTTTGCAATAAAAAGCGTCTTTTAGCGTGACAGCTGCCAATCACAAAAACCCGCTATAAATAGTAAATCAAACCCCCCTTTATCACCCCCTTAGTTAGGGAAAAATAATAAAATTAAAAAAATGTATTTATTTCCATTTTCCCGTTAGGTTAGGGTTGCGGCTAAAGTTAGGGTTAGGGTTGGCGCTAACGTTAGGATTAGGATTAGGGTTGGGATTACGGTTAGGGGTGTGTTAGGGTTAGGTTTGTGGTTAGGGTTGGGACTAGGGTTAGGGGTGTGTTGGGGTTAGGGTTGGAGTTAGAATTGGGGGGTTTCCGCTGTTTAGGCACATCAGGGGCTCTCCAAATGTGACATGGCGTCTGATCTCAATTCCAGCCAATTTTGCGTTGAAAAAGTCAAACGGTGCTCCTTCACTTCTGAGCTCTGCCATGCGCCCAAACAGTAGTTTACTCCCGCATATGGGGTATCAGCGTACTTTGGACCACAAGGGTTATTGTGCAATTTGTCCTATTTCTACTGTTACCCTTGGGAAAATAAAAAACTGGGGGCGACAAAATCATTTTTGTAAAAAAAAATGATTTTTTTGTTTTTTACGGCTGCATGTTATAAAACTTCTGTGAAGCACTTGGAGCTTCATAGCGCTCACCACACTTCTAGATAAGTTCCTTGTCGGGTCTATTTTCCAAAATAGGGTCACTTGTGGGGGGTTTCCACTGTTTAGGCGCATCAGGGGCTCTCCAAATGCGACATGACGCCCCCAGACCATTCCATCAAAGTCTGCAATCCAAAACGTCACTACTTCCCTTCCGAGCCCCGACGTGCGCCCATACAGTAGTTTACTCCCACATATTGGGTATCAGCATACTCAGGACAAATTGGACAACAACTTTTGGGGTCCAATTTCTCCTGTTACCCTTGTGAAAATAAAATATTGGGGGCGAAAAAATCATTTTTGTAAAAAAAAAAAAAAAGGATTTTTTATTTTTACGGCTGTACGTTATAAACTTCTGTGAAGCACTTCGGGGTTCAAAGTGCTCACCACACATCTAGATAAGTTCCTTGTGGGGTCTATTTTCCAAAATGGGGTCACTTGTGGGGGTTTCCACTGTTTAGATTCATCAGGGCTCTCCAAATGCGACATGACTCCCCCAGACCATTCCATCAAAGTCTGCAATCCAAAACGTCACTACTTCCCTTCCGAGCCCCGACGTGCGCCCATACAGTAGTTTACTCCACATATTGGGTATCAGCATACTCAGGACAAATTGGATAACAACTTTTGGGGTCCAATTTCTCCTGTTACCATTGTGAAAATAAAATATTGGGGGCGAAAAAAATCATTTTTGTAAAAAAAAAAAAGGATTTTTTAATTTTACGGCTGTACGTTATAAACTTCTGTGAAGCACTTCGGGGTTCAAAGTTCTCACCACACATCTAGATAAGTTCCTTGTGGGGTCTATTTTCCAAAATGGGGTCACTTGTGGGGGTTTCCACTGTTTAGACGCATCAGGGGCTCTCCAAATGCGACATGACTCCCCCAGACCATTCCATCAAAGTCTGCAATCCAAAACGTCACTACTTCCCTTCCGAGCCCCGACGTGCGCCCATATAGTAGTTTACTCCCACATATTGGGTATCAGCGTACTCAGGACAAATTGGACAACAACTTTTGGGGTCCAATTTCTCCTGTTACCCTTGTGAAAATAAAATATTGAGGGCGAAAAAATCATTTTTGTAAAAAAAAAAAAAGGATTTTTTATTTTACGGCTGTACGTTATAAACTTCTGTGAAGCACTTTGGGGTTCAAAGTGCTCACCACACATCTAGATAAGTTCCTTGAGGGGTCTAGTTTCCAAAATGGTGTCATTTGTGGGGGTTTCCACTGTTTAGGCATATCAGGAGCTCTCCAAACACGACATGGCATCCAGCCAATTCTGCGTTGAAAAAGTCAAACGGCGCTCCTTCCCTTCCAAACTCTGCCATGCACCCAAACAGTGGTTTACTCCCACATATGGGGTATCAGCGCACTCAGGACAAATTGCACAATAACTTTTGGAGTCTTGTTACCCTTGGGAAAATAAAAATTGGGGTGAAAAAATCAATTTTGTGGAAAAAATATGATTTTTTAATTTTACGGCTCTACGTTATAAACTTGTGTGAAGCACTTGGGGGTTCAAATTGCTCACCAAAGATCTAGATAAGTTCCTTAGGGGTCTAGTTTCCCAAATGGGGGCACTTGTGGGGGTTTCCACTGTTTAGGCACAGCAGGGGCTCTCCAAATGCAACATGGCGTCCAATCTCAATTCCAGCCAATTGTGGTTGGAAATAGTCAAATGGTGGTCCTTCCATTCCGAGCTCTGCCATGCGCCCAAACAGTGGTTCCCCCCCACATATGGGGTATCAGCGTACTCAGGACAAATTGGACAACAAATTTTGTGGTCCAATTTCTCCTGTTACCCTTGGGAAAATAAAAAATTAGTGACTAAGAGATAATTTTTGTGGGAAAAAAATAGGATTTTTTATTTTCATGCTCGGGCATTATAAACTTGTGTGAAGCACTTGGGGGTTCAAAGTGCTCACCAAAGATCTAGATAAGTTCCTTAGGGGGTCTAGCTTCCAAAATGGGGTCACTTGTGGGGGGTTTCCACTGTTTAGGCTCATCTGGGGCACTACAAATGGAACATGACCCCATCAATGTTTGCATTCCAAAACGTTACTGCTTCCTTTCCAAGCCCTGCCGTGCGCCCAAACAGTTTCCCCCCCCCCCACATATGGGGTATCAGCGTACTCAGGACAAATTGGAAAACAACTTTTGGGGTCCAATTTCCTTGGGAAAAATCAAAAATTTGGGACTAAAAAATAATTTTTGTGGAAAATTGTTTTGTTTTTTTTTCACACCCAGGCATTATAAACTTTTGTGAAACACTTTGGGTTCAAAGTGCTCACAACAGATCTAGATAAGTTCCTTAGGGGGTCTAGTTTCCAAAATGGTGTCACTTGTGGGGGGTTTCCACTGTTTAGGCATATCAGGGGCTCTCCAAACGCGACATGGCATCTAATCTCAATTCCAGCCAATTTTAGTTTGAAAAAGTCAAACGGCGCTCCTTCCCTTACGAGCTCTGCCGTGTGTCCAAACAGTGGTTTTCCCCCACATATGGGGTATTGGCGTACTCAGGAGAAATTGCACAACAACTTTATCTGCCCATTTTCTCCTTTTACCCTTGTGAAAATAAAAAAACGTTTGTAAAAGATCATTTTTGTGGCTAAAAAGTTAAATATTAATTTTTTCCTTCCACATTGCTTCAGCTCCTGTGAAGCACCTGAAGGGTTATTAAACTTCTTGAATGTGGTTTTGAGTACCTTGAGGGGTGCAGTTTTTAGAATGGTGTCACTTTTGGGTATTTTCTGCCATATAGACCCCTCAAAGTGACTTCAAATGTGAGGTGGTCTCTAAAAAAAATGGCTTTGTAAATTTTGTTGTAAAAATGAGAAATCACTGGTCAACTTTTAACCCTTATAATTTCCTAACAAAAAAAAATTTTGGTTCCAAAATTGTGCTGATGTAAAGTAGACATGTGGGAAATGTTATTTATTAACTATTTTGTGTGACATATCTCCCTGTTTTAAGGGAAAAAAATTCAAAGTTTGAAAATTGCAAAATTTTAAAAATTTTCACCATATTTGCGTTTTTTTCAAAATAAACGCAAGGTATATCGAAGAAATTTTACCACTAACGTGAAGTACAATATGTCACGAGAAAACAATCTCAGAATCGCGAAGATCCGTTGAAGCGTTCCAGAGTTATAACCTCATAAAGAGACAGTGGTCAGAATTGTAAAAATTGGCCCGGTCATTAACGTGCAAACCACCCTTGGGGGTGAAGGGGTTAATATGATGGTGAAGTGCTTCTAATCAGTGCAGGAGTAGGAGAAATCAGACAGCGGTGTCTTCTGGCCCCTCTCTGTCACAGTAAACCCGTGACATAAGCTCTGTACTAAGAGCTGATTTTATATTTTTCCTTTTTTTTTTGTTTACACTAATTAGGGCAAGAGATTGCTTTAAAGTTAAGGTACTGCCACACTAAACAATCCCGCTAGCGATCACGATAACGACGCATACTAATGCGATCGCTAGCGGGATTGTTTCTATATCGCTAAGTGCGGCCACATTTAGCGATATAGTTAACGACGCTATCGCCGTTAGCGATCTTCTTAACGACTTTAGCGGTACAAAAGTACCGCTAAATCGCTAAGAAAAGGTGCCACACTAGCGATATATACTTACCCAGCGGGAGCGCCGACGAGAAAATAGGGTCCGGAACGATTGCAGCGACGATCGAGATCACAGCAGGAAGCTCGTCGCTGGCAGATGCCGCACTGAACAACATCGCTAACGGGATCGCTAATAGTGACGTTTTTTAGCGATCCCGTTAGCGATATTGTTCAGTGTGGCATACCCTTTAGGCTTTGGGCAAGTATTAGGCCTGAGGCTAAGATTAGGGATATGGTAGGGTAACAAAAACATGTAATAAAAAAAGAAAACCAATACTACAGTATATATATAACAATGTATAACTTTATTATTAATATGTTTAACAAAAAAAACGAGAAAAATGTAGGAGATCATAGGGCAATGTTTAATTACAGAATTATTTTCCTCTAATTACAATATGTGTGTTTGAGGGCTAGGAAGTTTAACACTGGACTGATGTAAGGGTCTATATAAATATGCATACCCCATAATAAATCAATTACACCAGTTGTACGGATCACAATTTCCAGCCTGCTTATAGTCCAGTGTAACATTTACAATATTTTGGTTTCTAGGGCTAAAATCTCCCAGTACTCCAAGCTTGCTTATTGCCTACAAATAGCTTGCTCTGTTCATTTATTAACATGGAAAGTGTAATATTTTGCACCAGGCACTATACAAAAATTTAATTTACCCTCCCCGGATTCAGTCATCTCTTCGCTGCTTCCCTGGACTCTGTTGTTTGTCTATAGCACTGACGTCAGGATATCTGCTTGGATATCTAGTTTAGATAAATATGCCCTTAAAGGAGTATTCCCATCTCCAAGATCCTATCCCAGTATGTAGTAGGTGTAATAATATTAGCAAATATCTCAAATTAGAAATGTAGTATAGTTTTTCTGATTCGCTATGTCTCTCTCCTCATGTGCAGGCATTGCAGGACTTTAGCTATCCATGGATACGACCACTGATATAGTGATAGCTAGTTTCTTATAGTTGTAGCTATGGATACCTAAGGTCCTGCAATTCGTGCACATGAGGAAAGGAGACATAGCGAATCAGAAGAACTATACTACATTTCTAATTGGAGGTATTTGCTAATATTATTATTATTACACCTACTGCATAGTGGGATAGGATCTTGGAGATGGGAATAACCCATTAAGTACTGCTTTCCCTTTTTCACATTGATTTATGTAGCTGCTTTGATTCTTGACATCCAACAAGAATATATGTGCAGTGTGTATATTTTTCAGAGCAAAAGATTTGAGAATACTCATGTAGCTGATCAGCCAAGGACTTATGCCAAGGAAAACATTCCGCCCAACAGGCAGTCTCAAAAAGAAGCTGCTCAGAAGCAAATCCCAGGTATGACGAGAAAGTGTGTGCACTCTCCTGTCTGGCCATTGCTGTAAACTTGTATTGCGGTTATGGCTCTCGGGGACAGTGATGCCAAGTTCACATTTCTACTTTTAATTGCAGCATTATGGAATATTGGTATTTGGCAGGAATTTCATGTGTTTTTTTTCTTGCTTGTAGCTTTACACTAAAGTTATTCCAAAACTTTCAGATACAGGCAATGGATTGAGTTTACCTCTGGGAGAGGATTATGAAAGAAAAAAGCACAAACTAAAGGAAGAATTACGACAAGATTATCGACGATACCTCAATCAGGTAACATTGATCGCTATGCTGAATGCCATTCTGCTTTATGACACTAGCTGTACACTGAAAGAAATAGTTAAAGGAATCTGTCAGCAGGTTTTTTCTACCTCATGTAGACAGAGACCCTGAATTACTTAGATTACTGGATACCTCCATTCTGACACTATCAGGGTTTTTAAATTTAACAATACAGCAGAGCTGAGAAAGCTGCCCCCGCCCTCACACCAGGCTCTGTATACACAATGTCCATAGACAGTAAGGTGCCTATCACAGGAGGGGGCCGATTCAGACTGCCATGCACAAGCTGTGTCCAGCAATGATAAGCGACTGGTGCTAAAACAATCATTGTAAGCAAACAAAATCATAGAGTTTGATAAGAGAGGCATTGCTGAAATCTGTGATTTAACCCCTACAGCATGCTGTCTTCAGAATACATAGCAAAAACCTGCTGACAGATTCTCTTTAAATGCCTTCCGATAAGGTAGAAATTATCACCTGTCTGCAGGGTTGGTGATAACTTATAGATCTGTGGCCGTTCAACCATTGGGACCTCAAAAGATCAGCAGAACGGGATGTCTTTAACCTTGTATGTGCACACAGGTGACTGAGAATCCACTTGCGCTGTTGTTCAATTTTAGCAGGGATAAAAGTGCCTCATCTTCATGATAAAGGGGGCCCCAGCATTCAGACCCCCACTAAAATGGGAGTTGGCACCTATTCCTTTGGATAGATATCTTCTTCCTACCCGCTTTCCACAGTAATAAGTACCACTCTGTCCTGTATTTATATACATACACTTATGGCCATTGTTGACATCCACATGGATTGGCTTGTTTTAGATTGGTACTACTGTACTGTTCAAAAGTTTGCAGATACCAGTTCATGAAATGGTTTTCCTTGTTCTTATTGGAATGTGCACATTGTAGATTCAGACTAAAGGAAACATATAGAAACAAGGAATAAAGAAATTTGTGTGAAACAAACCAGAATGTGTGTTAAACCTTCGATTCCTCAGAGTATCACCATTTTACTCTGATGATAGATTTTACACTTCCTTGGCATTCTCTCAATTCGTCACCTGGAATAGCTTCCAATGAACAGGTATGCCTCGTCAAGAGTTCATTTTTGGAATCACTGACACCATCATATGACAGAATATGGCAAGATTCACCCCGGCAGAATTTTTGCTTTCTTGGCCTTTTTTTTTTTTTTAAGAGAATATGAATAACACCGCCAAAACTTTTTCTCCACTCATGCTTAGTGGTTGGGTGAAGCCATTTATTGTCAAACTTCTGTGCTTTCTCTTTTTAAATCATAATGACAACCCAAAACATTCAAATGACCCTGATCAAAAGTTTACATACCCCATTTCTTAATTCCATGTATTGCCCTCTCTCAAATCAATGACAGCATGAAGTCTTTTGTTGTAGTTGTGGATGAGGTTCTTTATTTTCTCAGATGGTAAAGCTGCCCAATCTTCTTGGCAAAAAGCCTCCAGTTCCTGTAAATTTGTGGGCTGTCTAGCATGAACTGCGCGCTTGATATCTCCCCAGAGTGGCTCAATGATATTGAGATCAGGAGACTGAGATGTCCACTCCAGAACCTTCACGTTGTTGTGCTGTAGCCAATGACAGGTCGACTTGGCTTTGTGTTTTAGATCTATACACAATCGTCCTTACATGTGAAGGTTACCCAGCTTCTTCCGAGGGCGTGCATTAAGCTCCTTATAAATATAAAATTTGCAGCACCATTTTTGCACATGCACTTTATATTTGTAATCTTGACGGAATTGTTATTTCTTATCGCTTTGTTGCCAAAAAAGTAATTTATGTGGGCTTAGAAATCAGCCTCCATTTTTTCCAGTACCTTATGTTACTGTAATTTTATATTTTTGATGAATTAATAAATTTCAGTATTTTAAATCTATTTTTGTCACTTCAATTAATTTTTGTTCCTCGAAGATGTAGGAGGTATACAAAAATATTTGTGTATAATTTGTGTTTTAGATCGTTGTCATGTTGGAATGTCCAAGTACGTCCTATGCGCAGCTTCGGGGCTGATGATTGCAAATTTGCCTCCAGTATTTGCTGATAACATGCTGCATTCATCTTTCCTTCAACTTTGACCAAGTTTCCTGTGCCTTTGTGGCTTACTCATCCCCAAAACATCAGTGATCCACCTCCGTGCTTTACAGTAGGAATGGTGTTCCTTTCATCATAGGCTTTGTTGACCTCTCTCCAAATGTAACATTTATGGTTGTGGCCAAAAAGTTCAGTTTTGGTCTCATCACTCCAAATTACCTTGTTCTAGAAGTTTTGAGTCTTGTCTCTGCGCTGTTTTGTGTGTTGTAGGCGAGATACTTTGTGGCATTTGCGCAGTAATGGCTTTCTTCTGGCGACTCGACCATGCAGCCCATTTTTCTTCAAGTGCCTCCTTATTGAGCATCTTGAAACAGCCACACCGTTAGTTTTCAGAGAGTCCAGTATTTCTCCTTCGTCTCATTGGGGACACAGGACTGTGGGTGTATGCTACTGCAGCTAGGAGGCTGACACTAAGTAAACATAAAAAAAGGTTAGCTCCTCCTCCGCCGTATACACCTCAGCACTGGCCGCAGGCAAATCCAGTTATTGCTTAGTGTCTGATGGAGGCACACGTCTGGTTCTTTTTCCAGACCATTTTTTTTTTTTTTTGCTGCAAGCCCCCCTCTAAAAGACGGGAGACGCTGGACTAATGTCTGGGAGAGCCGCAAGTCCACTGCAGCAAGGAAGACCCACCATTAGAGATCATGGAGCTGGAGCCTGCACCGTTCCCCATTTTTTTTTGGTAGAAGACTGCAAGCAGGAGAACCCACCTTCAAAGCTCCGGAGAACAGTGTCGGACGTCAGGTAGCGTCTGGGGCGGTCGAGATTCGGTGGGAGCGGTCCGCGAGGCTGTCTGTGAAACCCCCGGAGAGCGCCATCCCCTCTCTGCGGTGACGGTCCGCCTGGCTTCTAGGCGGGGCGGGCCCGCCCCCTGTTTTTCGGGCGGCCACCGCCAAAAATTTAGGCCGAGGCTTCGGCCGGCGCTAGGCCGCGGCCGGAAATTTAGTCCCCGGCTTCGGCCGGAGACTAGGCCGCGGCCGGAAGTGGCGTCTCCGGCATTTGACGGCGCTAGGCCGCGCCTCTCGACCCCGGCCCCTGTGATCAGCTATATGAGCCACGCTTCCCTGACAGGGAGCACTCTTTTTGAAAGTCTGGAGCCTTTGCTCTTTTCCTTTTGCGCTGTCAACGCTGCTTAAGGACGTCCGGGGATACAGGACTGGGGTAAGTGCTGCTACCGCCAGCCCGGCTCCACTTCGCTGCGCCCCGCTACCATACCTCCGCATCGTCACAGGGCTCTGAACAGATACAGTATGTCCAGAAGAACTAAGGCTCACACGGTGCTGTATACCGCATGCATTGCCTGTAAATCCCCTTTTCCGCATGCCCAGACTAATCGGGTCTGCGAAGCCTGTGACTCTGAACGGGCTCAGGAGCCCTCACCTATAGCCCAGCCAAGTGCGTCAGGTCCCCCGGAATGGGCCCTGTCTCTGTCTCATCTGTGGCATCATTAACAAGAGCAATCGAGTCCCTTCAAGCTCCTGATAGGAGCAGGGACAGTGGTTCACCCGTCTTGGCGACGTCTCAGGAACCTCCGGCCTGCAGGGGCCGTGCTCTCACCAGGCAGACGCAGGGGAAGCGAACCCACACTGCGTCGCCTATGCCGTCCAGGGCTTCGGCATCCTTCATCTCAGCTTCTCGCTCTCCCTCACCTTTAGAGGCAAGTGATCAATATTCGGATTACGATACTGAAGGGTCCCTCAATTTGGAAGCTCCAGGTTGTCAGGAGACAATTGACAGTCTGATCGAAGCTGTCAATCAATCTCTGGGGGTAGACGATGAATCCACCTTGGCCTCTGGTCATAAGGTGTCTTTCAAACGAGCCAGACAGACCCATAAGGTTTTTGGTGCTCATCCTGAGTTTGAGGAGCTTGTGCAGCGCCACCGAGAAAAACCGGATAAGCGCTTTACAGGACAGAAGGCCCTCAATACCAGGTATCCTTTTGCTCCTGAACTTCTTAAGAAGTGGGCGGAATCCCCAGTGGTCGATCCTCCGGTGTCACGCTTGGCATCTAAGACGCTTCTCTCCCTTCCTGATGGTTCCTCGATTAAGGATCCAACGGATCGTCTGATTGAAAGCCTGGCTCGCTCGGTGTTTGAAGCATCTGGGTCATCTCTCTCTCCTTCCTTTGCAGCGACTTGGGTTGCTAAAGCCATGATTTCCTGGTCGGAGTCTCTGAACAGAGCTCTTCACGGTGTAGAAGTGCCACCTGAGGTTTTGGAGATATCTAATCAGATGGCTCTCGCAGGTGATTTTTTGATCAACGCTTCTATGGATGCGGCAAATTGCGCAGCATTAGCTGCTGCCAATGCGATTGCCATTAGGAGATCCTTGTGGTTGAGGACTTGGTGAGCAGACTCGACTTCAAAGAAGTCACTTACGTCCTTGCCTTATCAAAGCGGTCGTTTATTTGGTGAAAAACTGGATCAGCTTATATCTGATGCGACAGGAGGGAAGAGTTCTTTTTTGCCTCAGCAGAAGGTCAAACAGCCCTTTCGCCGACAGCCTCAGCCTCGCTTTAGAGCCTTTCGCAACCCAGGTTGGGCTGCAACAGCCAGTTCCAGCGGCTCAGGTCGACCTAATCAGGCCAGAGATCGTCAGGCCTCTTACAAGACCAACCCGTTGGGAAGAATGCGGTCTCAACAACCGAAATCTAGAGGGTCTAGGCCCCAAAGATTTTCGGATAAATGACTGGAGGCAGAATCCGGTCGATTCATCCAGAGTAGGCGGCCGTCTACTCTGGTTTCGTCCCACTTGGCTATCAATTACTCAAGACGAATGGGTCAGAGAATTAGTCACCTCGGGGTACAAGATAGAATTTACCAGCCTTCCCTCAAATCGTTTCTTTCCCTCGCGCCTTCCCAAGGAGGAGTCTCGGGTTCTCGCCTTATTCAAGGCGGTCGAGTCTCTTCGACACAGCGGGGTTGTCGTACCTGTACCAGAGGTCGAAAGAGGTCGGGGGTTTTATTCCAATCTGTTCATTGTACCCAAAAAGGACGGTACCGTAAGGCCCATTCTGGATCTAAAAAGACTGAATCGGTTCGTCAAAATTCAACATTTTCGAATGGAGTCTCTCCGCTCGGTCATTGCTGCCATGGAAAAAGGGGAATTTCTAGCATCAATAGACATCCAGGATGCCTATCTTCACATCCCCATATTTCCCCCTCATCAAAGGTTTCTTCGGTTTGCCATCGGCAAACTTCACTTTCAGTTCGCTGCCTTGCCATTCGGGCTAGCCACAGCTCCCAGAGTGTTCACAAAGGTCATGGCTACTGTTGTATCCATTCTACACTCCAGGGGGATAGTCATCTTGCCTTACCTAGACGACCTTCTCATCAAGGGTCCGTCTTTCCAAACATGCGAGGAAAGCGTCAGCATTACCCTAGACACTCTTGTTCGCCTGGGGTGGCTGGTGAATATGAAGAAGTCATCTCCCGTGCCATCTCGAAAGATCACCTTCTTAGGGATGGATTTCGACACCGCTCAAGGGTTGATAATCCTTCCTCAGGACAAGGCCTTAGTTCTCCGTCAAGAGGTACGGATCCTTCACAAACCGATTCCTCATACCATCCGGTTTTGCATGAGGGTTCTAGGAAGGATGGTGGCAACGATCGAGGCGATTCCATTTGCCCAGTTTCATCTTCGCCCCCTTCAGCATGCACTCTTGGCAGTATGGGACGGGAGCGTTTATTCCCTCAATCTTCGGTGCCGTCTGTCCCTGCAGGTCAGACAGACACTTATGTGGTGGACGAGGAGTTCCACTCTTCAACAGGGCCGTTTGTTTCCTCCGAATATCTGGATGGTAGTCACAACGGATGCCAGCCTGCTCGGATGGGGAGCAGTGTTTCGTCACCACACAGCCCAGGGGACTTGGTCTCAGCAGGAGTCGATCCTCCCGATAAATATTTTAGAGATCCGAGCTATTTGGCTGGCTCTGAGGCATTTTCACCAACATCTGGCAGGCCGCCCAGTCCGAATTCAGTCAGACAATGCCACGGCGGTGGCATACATAAACCATCAGGGAGGTACCCGCAGCCGGGCGGCTATGCACGAGGTAAAACAGATTCTGTCCTGGGCAGAGGTAAATCACTCCGTGATTTCAGCAGTCCACATTCCGGGCGAGGAAAACTGGGCAGCGGATTTTCTCAGCCGTCACGGCATAGCTTCAGGGGAATGGTCACTACATTCCGAGATTTTTCAGCAGATATGTCGACGCTGGGGAACCCCAGATGTGGACCTGATGGCTTCCAGGATGAATGCCAAGGTGCCCAACTTCGTCTCCCGGTACCGGGATCCGCAGGCAATTGCGGTGGACGCCCTGGTTCTACCGTGGAATCAATTCCATCTTCCATACTTATTTCCTCCAATAGCTCTTCTCCCAAGGGTGATCAGAAAGATCAGGATAGAGGGGGTTCCAGCGATATTAATCGCTCCGGATTGGCCGCGTCGCTCTTGGTACGCGGAGCTGGTACAGTTGCTCTCCGACGCACCCTGGCGACTGCCAGAGCGCGCGGACCTTCTCTCCCAGGGCCCAGTTTACCACCACAACTCAGCGGTCCTGTGTTTGACGGCCTGGCCGTTGAATCTTGGATCCTGACCAGGGCTGGATTCTCTAAAAAGGTCGCCGCGACGATGGCTAGCGCCCGAAAGCCCGTCTCGGCTCGCATCTACCACGGTACTTGGAAGATCTTTTTGCTTGGTGCAGGGAACATGGTTGTTCCCCGCTTAGGTTTTCAATTCCAAACATTCTGTCATTTCTCCAGGCAGGCCTAGATTCAGGTCTAGCGCCAAGTACGCTTAGACGGCAGATATCAGCCTTGTCTGTGCTTTTTCAGCGAAGGATCGCGTCTAATTTTCAGGTTAGGACCTTTATTCAGGGGGTTGTCCATATAGTTCCTCCCTACAAGACTCCTTTAGAGGTTTGGGACCTCAATCTTGTCCTGGGAGTTCTGCAAGAGTCTCCTTTTGAACCTTGCAGGAGGTTTCTCTGTCGTTTCTTTCCTGGAAAGTGGTGTTTTTGGTAGCCATAACATCCATAAGGCGGGTTTCGGAGCTGGCTGCACGGTCTTGTCGAGCTCCGTACTTGCTTTTCCATCAGGATAAGGTGGTGCTCAGACCTACTCCACCTTTTTTGCCTAAAGTCGTGTCCTCATTTCATATTAATGAGGACATTGTTTTGCCCTCATTTTGCCCAGCTCCGACGCACCGAGTGGAGAAGGCTCTCCATACGCTGGATCTGGTGAGAGCACTCAGGAGATATGTATCTCGGACGGCGTCCTTTCGACAGACGGACACGCTGTTTGTCCTCCCTGAAGGTCGCAGGAAGGGACTCGCTGCCTCTAAATCAACCTTGGCTAGGTGGATTCGGTTAGCCATTCAGGAGGCTTACCGCATCAGAGGCGCGGTGGTTCCTGCAGGGATCAAGGCTCACTCCACCAGAGCGGTGGGTGCCTCCTGGGCCCTTCGGCATCAGGCTTCAGTGGAACAGGTTTGTAAAGCAGCAACCTGGTCCAGTCTGCATACCTTTTCCAAGCATTATAATGTCCATACCCAGGCTTCTGCGGATGCCAGTCTGGGTAGAAGGATTCTTCAGGGCGCGGTTGCGCACCTATAAGCAATGCTTGATTATAAATTACACTGTGGAGTCGGTTTCCCACCCAAGGGACTGCTTTGGGACGTCCCACAGTCCTGTGTCCCCCAATGAGACGAAGGAGAAATACGGATTTTTGTGTTACTCACCGTAAAATCCTTTTCTCCGAGACGCTCATTGGGGGACACAGCTCCCTCCCTATTAGCCGGATGGCTTCGATTTCTAAGTTAATTTTATTTGCTTGGGTCTATATCAGTAGATTTACTTCTGGATATATTGTACCTGTATTAACATTAATTTATTCTTTAGCCTCCTACTGCTTTTTGCACTAAACTGGATTTGCCTGCGGCCAGTGCTGAGGTGTATATGGCGGAGGAGGAGCTAACCTTTTTTTATGTTTACTTAGTGTCAGCCTCCTAGCGGCAGTAGCATACACCCACAGTCCTGTGTCCCCCAATGAGCGTCTCGGAGAAAAGGATTTTACGGTGAGTAACACAAAAATCCGTATTTCAGCTGATGTTATTTGTGGGTTTTTCTTTGCATCTCGAACAATTTTCATGGTAGTTGTGAATTAAATTTTTGTTGGTCTACCTGACTGTGGTTTTGTTTTTTCAGAGTCTCTGATTTTCCATTTGTTAACTACAGTTTGAACGCTGCTGACTGGCATTATCAATTCCTTGGATATCTTTTTGTATCCCTTTCCTGTTTTATTCCGTTCAATTACCTTTTCTCGTAGATCCGTTGACAATTCTTTTGCTTTCCCCATGACTCACAATCAGTGGCATAACTACAAAGTTATGGGCCCCGATGCGAACTTTCAAATGGGCCCCCCATGCCAAAATTTTTTACACCCAAATTCACATTTTCCTATTAATTTCACACACTATACTTTTGTTACAATGTTTTATAATGCAATATTTAATAAATATAGGTATAGTTAACAAATACAGTATTTAAAATATATATTATAATTTATTTCTTGAGCCCAAGAACAGATCCCTAAAAAGCACAGTGTGTGAATGCAGAATTGTGAAATGCACTGACTTGGCTGGGACAGCTAAAGTCACTGCATTTCACTGCAATAGCGGATCCGTACAAAACAGGACACTAGTGGAGCACTAGCATTCCGTGTGAATGTAGCCCTACTGTGTGTTGCCTTGAACACGTCTGCATGATCTCTGCACAGCACAGACATTGAGGCATCATAAAGTAATGGAGGTCAGGTCCTTCACTGAAGAAGAGTGTGTGTGTGTGAGGGGGGACGAGCAGGCAGGCACACTAAGTTCTTCTCCTCAGTCACAAACCTTATGTGCCCAGCACTGCCAGTCAGACCAGTGCTACTATGCTAGTCAGTCACACTGCCACCATTCTGCTCCAGGCTCCCCCCTCACCTGCTGGCTGCTGCTGGTCACACACCCTGGCACTGCTTGCCACCATGCTGCTCCATACTGCTTTATTTTACAGCAGAGAAGAGGTGCTTTGTTGGGAAATGTATGTAAACACTTTCTTGACAGCCATAATGACAGCGGAAAGCATGACGACTTCATGTTCAGCAGAACTGGTTTTTCCAAGTAGGTAAGGACACCTTTCGTATGGCGTTTATTATTGGCGTACACCACAGATGTCTATACCTGTGAAGATCCCCAACGTATCGCAAAGATGTGAATGAAGCCAGACTGCTGTGCCAGGTACAATCACACTGGCTGAACAGTTCCCACAGATATCTACCCAGTATCGAGCTTAGTGAAACAGAAATTGGTGTCATATCCATGGAGAATACAAAGTTGAAGGTTTACCAGGACAAAGACTAATTAAATTTTTAATTATGTTTCATCTCACATTCGAGGCTCTGTCAGGGGCTTCAGTCTGAAGTCCTAAAAATGGGGATCAGACTGAATCCTTTGCCAAAGCCATTCACTATAATGTGTCAGATGGAGTCTCTCCGTTCTCCATCTGGCTTCCATTCTGGAGGCAGACAGGGAATCTCAGACACTTGTTAAAATACGGTTATAATATAAAACCTGGCAGCATAAGAAATGATTTGAGGAAGAACCGAAAAACTGGGTAGCCCATGCTACCACCACCAGAACAGAGGCCAGACGGAGGACAAAGTGACTGCCTCGTTATAGTGAATGGCTCCGTCAGAGTATTTTCTCCTCATCTTGTTTTATGAGGCTTTAGACAAAAAAAAAACCTGCTTAAGTCTCTATCAGGCCGGGGCCACACTTGCGTATGGCATCTGATGCTAGAGCATCAGATGTGATATGCTAATGACCGTCGGCTCTTGCTCTGCTGCATGCGGGAGCCGAGTGTCATGCGAGTGTTCTCCGAGCCTCTCGCACAGAGCGGATCGGAGCACAGCTGTGAAGGAGGCAGAGAAAGTAATTTCTCTATCTCCTCCATTTCCGGGGTCAGCGTTTATCACACAACACTCAGATGATATCCGAGTGATGTGCGCTGTCACTCGCACCCATAGACTTATATGGGTGCGAGTGAGCTGAGACTCAGCCGAGTGTCGGTGACAGTCACAGCATGCAGCGATTTCACTCGCACGCTGAATACGCCCGAGAAAAAAAATGGTGATGGGAGGTGCCCCATAGATGAATACTGGTCCGAGTGCTATGCAATGTTTTACCGCATAGCACTCGTCCGTATTCATCGCTAGAGTGACGCCGGCCTCATAAGGTAATCGGATGAGCACCCAACCTTCGCCTTACCTGGGGCAGCCAATCAGCACCTAGCTTCATTCTTTACAGCAGGTGTCCCCAACCGCCGCTCTATGTTTCCAGCTCTGTGCCGGCTCGCGCGGCACAGAACTGCAATGGCCGTCCTGGCCGCGGAGCCACGGCACAGAACGCTGGACACACATAGAGCCGGCGGCTGTAGCACTGTAGTGACAGCGACAGCCGCATGCTTCATTAGACATGGATACTCACCTTCCGTCGCTGCATCCCTGTCTGCCGCAGCGGCTTCATCCAGTGCTGAGCGGTGACGTAGTACCGCTCATTAAGGTCATGAATATGGACGCGACGCCACTCCCATAGGCGTGGCGTCCATATTCATGACCTTAATGAGCGGTTCTACGTCACCGCTCAGCACTGGATGAAGCTGCCGCGGCTGACAGGGATGCAGGGACATACAGCGACGGAACGAGGAGGGTAAGTATGATGGGGGGAGGACGGGGGAGCCCAGCCATACAAGGGTGGGAGCAGAGCCTTGTATACAAGGTTGGGAGCGGAGCCATGTATAAGATGGTGGGAGTGGAGCCATGTATACGAGGGTGGGAGCGGAGCCATGTATAAGAGGGTGGGAGCGGAGCCATGTATAAGAGGGTGGGAGCGGAGCCATGTATAAGAGGGTGGGAGCGGAGCCAGTATACGAGGGTGGGAGCGGAGCCATGTATACGAGGGTGGGAGCGGAGCCATGTATACGAGGGTGGGAGCGGAGCCATGTATACGAGGGTGGGAGCGGAGCCATGTATACGAGGGTGGGAGCGGAGCCATGTATACGAGGGTGGGAGCGGAGCCATGTATAAGAGGGTGGGAGCGGAGCCATGTATACGAGGGTGGGAGCGGAGCCATGTATAACGAGGGTGGGAGCGGAGCCATGTATAAGAGGGTGGGAGCGGAGCCATGTATAAGAGGGTGGGAGCGGAGCCATGTATACGAGGGTGGGAGCGGAGCCATGTATAAGAGGGTGGGAGCGGAGCCATGTATACGAGGATGGGAGCGGAGCCATGTATAAGAGGGTGGGAGCGGAGCCATGTATACGAGGGTGGGAGCGGAGCATGTATAGAGGTGGGAGCGGAGCCATGTATACGAGGGTGGGAGCGGAGCCATGTATAAGAGGGTGGGAGCGGAGCCATGTATAGAGGGTGGGAGCGGAGCCATGTATAGAGGGTGGGAGCGGAGCCATGTATAAGAGGGTGGGAGCGGAGCCATGTATACGAGGGTGGGAGCGGAGCCATGTATACGAGGGTGGGAGCGGAGCCATGTATACTAAACTACAACCCTGTCCATAGCCCCGCCCCTTATGACCAAAGCCCCACCCCTGCCATACCTCCATCCCCACCCTGCCGGGCCATGGAAGAATGGTCTTGCTTGAAGCCGTTCCCTGGTGCAAAAAAGGTTGGGGACCATTGCTTTACAGGATTTTCGATGACAAAAGCTACAACCTGACTGGCTGCCAGACACAACTATCCGTGAGCAATACTTATACAGACAATTATGCCAACCTCTGCCCCCAACCCACAGAACCTCAGGCGTGAGGCTGACTAGTCGCAATACGGCAATATACATATCAGGCCCCTGTTTGCCTCAGTCGTGGCGACATTTGCCACTGGCTGATCACTGTGTACTACTGACTATGAACGGAGCCCACCACACATGCACAAGGAGGGTCTGCATGAGGACAGTGATGAATGCCGGTCATTGGGTCGCCACAGGAATGTATAGAATATTGTGTTGAGAGTTTTAAAGGGACACTAACCTTAAGGCTAAGTGCAGACTTTGAGCGCTCCATCTGCAGAACTGGGGGTTCAATTTTTGTCCTAGTTAGTAAATAGAAAAAAAAAAGTCATCTAAACCATATATATTATCCGTGATAGGAAACTACTTACTATAAGGCTAAGTGCACACGTTCAGGAATGTTTGCAGAATATTCCTGAGCAAAAACTGACTTTTTTCGCGGTAAAAACGCGCGGTTTTGCCCGGATTTTGCGCGTTTTTGGTGCGTTTTGGTGCGTTTTCTTGTGCGGATTTGACGCGTTTTTACCATGATTTTTTCCTGAACTTTCTAGGTCAATAATATAGCGGGAAAAACGCTAGAAATCCGCAAAATTAATGAACATGTTGCTAGATTTTCCGCGATGCGTTTTTTTCGCGGAAAAAACGCACCATGTGCACAAAAATTGCGGAATTCATTCTAAATGATAGGATGCTTAATTCATGCATTTTTGACGCGTTTTTCCCCGCGAAACGTAAATAATCCTGAACGTGTGCACTTAGCCTAAATGTCAAAGTGCAGAAACCAGACCGACAAGAGCATACAAGGTTCTCCAGAGCGCAGAAGTTGGGCAGACAGGGTCCGGGGAGATAGAACTCTTCCCAGTTCGCAGTCTGAAATGGCTGTTCACAGCACAAGCAGCAAATAGAGATTAAATAGTGAACAGGTCCCTTTAAGAGTGCAGTAAGACTCTTCCCTGACACTTGGAGACTATGAAGCTGAGCAGCTCCCAGCCAGTCACTCACCTGCAGCCCCTGTGGGAGTGGGTGAGTGATCCTGCCGCCTGTGCATGGAGTCCGCTCTTCAGGAAAGTCTCACAGTAATGCAAGCAAAGAGCAACAGGAGTCTCCCGACGGCATTGAGCACTGGGGAATTGGGCCAACTCCCCACAGGCTTCTCGGGCCATTAGGGCCCCGTCACACATAGCGACTCACCAGCGATCCCAACAACGATATGAACTTCTCAGGATCGCTGGTGTGTTTCTACATGATCGCTGGTGAGCTGCCAAACAGGCAGATCTCAGCAGCGATCAGGACAGCGGCTATGCGGGTAACAAGCGATGCACGTCGCTTAGTTGCCCGCAGTGTACGTTAGATACCAGCGCGCTGGTGCAGGGGAGCTGGTAACCAAGGTAAGCAGGGCGTTTCTAAGCGCCTCCCAGCGCTTAGAAACCCGCTGTTTACCTTGGTTACCAGCTCCCTTGCACCAGTGCGCTGGTATCTAACGTACATATCCGGTTTCTAGGTGCCGCGCGGTGCCTAGAAACCCGATGTTTACCTTGGTTACCAGCTCGCTGATCGCTGGTCTCCCGCCTGTCACACGCAGTGATGCGTGTTGGCCAGCGGGAGACCTACGATCAAAAAAATGTCCAGGACATTCAGTGACGATCAGCGATACCCAGCAGGGGGGCAGATCGTCGCTGCATGTCACACACAGCGATATCGCTGGGGAGATTGCTGTTGCGTCACAAAACTTGTGACTCAGCAGCAATCTTGCTATGTGAGACGGGGGCTTTACACTGCGGGAAAACTTACTGCCCCGCCCACCAGGTAAATATCAGTAAGGGACGGGGCCGTATATATGGGAACTGATAACTTATCTGTTTGTATTGTAACCTGCGGTATGAGGACTGGCCGGTGTCCCCGTCCCTCCCTCTGCCACCTGGTCTCCAAGACAACGGGCAGTATATTTATATACACGTGTACAGCCGTGACTGTCGGCTCCCCGACCAGCCACCTACTGCGAGGGACCGGACAGTATACATGGCGGAACTGTGCCCAAGAGCTGGCACTCCACGTACCAGACCGCACTGCTGCACATAGGACGGAGGCTTCTCACATGGATATTGCACAAGGCTGTGTGAGTAACCTGACATTTCCTCTCCTGGCGAGTTTTATGCTATTTCAGAGACAGGAGCTGGCTGCTTCTTTGCTGGACTGGGCGGGACCCTTAGCACTCCAGGCCCCGTCACAGCTGCGACCCCTGCGACCTCAGTAGTTACGCCCCTGCTCACAATCCAGAAATGTCAGTGGCTGGATGAAAGATACAAGAGTCTGTCTGGATCCCAGAAACTCACTCAGCTTTTATGCACACACACTGATTACAAGCAAACAGGTCAAAGGTGAGGATGTTAACTTTAGTAGCCATTCAAACCCATTTGTGTCAACTTCTGTGTGTGTTATCAGCCCAAAATCACCTGGGTATGTAAACTTTTGATCAGTGTCATTTGGATGTTTTGTGTTGTCATTATGATTTAAAAGAGAGAAAACACAGTAGTTTGACAATAAATGGCTTCACCCAACCGCTAACCATGAGTGGAGAAAAAGTTTTGGTGTAAAACTTCTGTCAGGGTATGTAAACTTTTGAGCACAACTGTAAGTTAACCTGGAAAATTGTTAGAACCTTGAAAATATGCTTAAGTGCAATCATGAAAGCCAGCAATCTCTGTGATGAAATTGGTTGTCATGAGGAGCTCCTCAAGAAACGAAGACCAAGAATTACCTGTGCTGGAGAGAAAAAGTTAATCTCAGTTAAAAACCTGAGCAGCTTTAAATTAATAGGAATCTGGCACCCCATTTTTCGCATATAAGCTGCAGCCACCGCCATTAGGGGCTTATCTACAGAATTCTGTAATGCTGTAGATAAGCCCCGGATGTAACCTGAACGATAAGAAAAACAAGTTAGATTATACTCACCCGAGGGCGATCCGGTGCGGTCCGGGTCCGATGGGTGTCGCAGGTCCGGTCCGGCGCCTCCCATCTTCATGCGATGACATCCTTTTCCTTGCTTCTGTTGCGGCTCCTGCGCAGGCGCACTGATCTTCTCTGTTGAGGGCAGAGCAAGTACTGCAGTGCTCAGGCGCCGGGAAAGGTCGGAGAGGCCCTGCGCACTTCAGTACTTCATTCTGCCCTCAACAGGGCAGATCAGTACGCCAGTGCAGAAGCTGGGACACAAAGCAAGGAAGAGGATGTCATCGCATGAAGATGGGAGGCGCCTGACCCGGACCTGCGACGTCCAACGGACCCGGACCGCCCCCGGGTGAGTATAATATAACTCTCTTTTCTTATCTTTCAGGTTACATCAGGGGCTTATCTACAACATTACAGAATGCTGTAGATAAGCCCCTGATGGCGGTGGCCGCAGCTTATATGCGAAAAATGAGGTGACAGATTCCCTTTAATAGCTGTAATAAATGAGGAAGTCAAAAAGACATCAAGTACTAGACACATCTCAACATGACCTGTCCAGAGGAGACTGTGAGACAGATCTGAATGGTCAAATTGCTGCATTGAAGCCATTACTGAGGACTGTAAAAAGAAGAAGAGGCTTGTTTGGGCCAAGCAACACAAGTACTGCTTATTAGATCAGTGGAAATCTGTACTCTGGTCTGTTCAGTCAGAATTTGGGTGCCAATCGGCATGTCTTTGAGACACACAGAAGAGGTGAGTGGATGGTTTCTTCCTGTCTGGAGCCCACAGTGGAGGGAGAGGTGTGATATGTGGGGTGCTTTGATGCTGACCCTGTTAGTGATTTATTGCAAATTCAAGGCACTTGCCCAGCATGGCTATCACAGCATTCTGCACTGACATACCAGCCCATCTGGTTTGCACTTAGTGGGACTAAGATTTGTTGCAACTCACAAAACCTCTCCATGCTATGAATAACCAAGAAGGAGACAAGATGAGTTGGACCGCAGTGCTTACTACCTCCGGGAACACCTTCAAGACTATTGGATGCATTTCCATGTGATGACCTGATGAAGCTGTCTGAGAGAATATTAAGGGATGATAAAGCTGTCATCAGATTAAAAGAACGGTACTTTGAGTAACTAAGGTTTAACACATATTCTGGTGTGTTTTACTTGTATTTTCCCCTTGTTTCCATATGTGTCCTTTGTGGTTTTTATGTCTTCATTCTGAATCCACAGTGTGCACATTCCAATAAGAACAAGGAAAACCATTGCATGGAGCGATCTGTCCAAGCTTTTGACCCGTACTGTATTTCAGCTGCAGATGGAAGGAAGAGAGCCACAGTATTCATTACTGATGGGTAGGCGGAGCCCAGATAGGATTGACACCTCAGATTAAAAAGAGTGTTGACCGACCCTCCAGCTCGGGCTCCTCCTACTCAGCTCTTCAGTTTACAATTTGAGGTCCAGAGGATGGTCGCTGCTGGAAGCAGCTCCTCAGAAGACTTTATTATTTTTTATCGGACAAGAGACTTGGACTCACCAAATGTGGTCTAGAGGTCTCAGCGCTGCTGGACTCCCACCTCTCCCTTGGCGGATCTGTATTACCCTAAGGGTGGTCCCTGCAGAACCCTGCCGGCCCGGGGGGATGAGGATGGCTTCCCTGGCGGGGGCGCACACCGCGCTGCAGGGGTCACTGCGTCCCCCGCCCTGGGGGGAAGCATGGGCACGCGCCAGAAACCCCTGGGGGTCCCTGTGGCGCCTTCGGCTGGTGAGTACTCACATTTTATTAAAAGTGTGTGTGAGTGATTTAGCGACTGCTGCGGCAGCCGCTGTACATGTACATGCCGGTGACTAGTTTTTTTTATGTCCGCAGGAGGATGCCTGCAAGGACGGGGGGAAAGAAGAGGAGTACGCGCTCTTTTTTATTTTTGAATTTCGCGCCGCTCTGAGCGAGCGCGCTTTACAGCAGTCTCCATTTCCGGCTCCTCTACATGGAGTACGTCGGAGACAGATCGCGGTGGCCATTGCTGATAAGAAAGCAGGCTGAAAGCTCTCCGGATCGCTCCCCTCCCCTCCCGGCAAGAACCAGCTTGGTGAGTCGCTTCTAGCCCGCCGGGCAGAAGCTTAACCCCTTCACCTCCACAGCGCGGGCGCCGTCTGGGGCGCTACTGAGTGACAGATTGAGCTGTCCTGCAGCTGTTGTCGCATATGGGGCTCGCACACTCTTTCAATAATAATAAAGAGGTTGTGGGGAGTCTGCGACATTAATACTGCCACTATACGTTTCAGTTAACGATCCCAATAACGACGCATACTATGCGATCGTTTGTGTGACTGTTTTTTTTTTTTTTTAATGTCGCTAGTAGCTGCCAATCTGGGCGATCTCATTAGCATCGCATAAGCGGTTAGCGATCCCCTTAATGACTTTGGCGGTCATTGCGATATACAAAACAGCGCAATTTTTTAGCGATCTTGTGGAACGTTGTTTCTGTTTAGTGTGGCATAGCTGTCCTGCAGCTGCGGCCTTATAAGAGGCGCTTGGGGTCGCACACCCTTGTCTTTATCAGGGTTGTGGGGAGTCTGCTACTTTAACCCCTTCTTAGGCGGTTAACCCTTAAGGTACTGCCACACTAAACAATCCCGCTAGCGATCACGATAACGACGCATACTAATGCGATCGCTAGCGGGATTGTTTCTATATCGCTAAGTGCGGCCACATTTAGCGATATAGTTAACGACGCTATCGCCGTTAGCGATCTTCTTAACGACTTTAGCGGTACAAAAGTACCGCTAAATCGCTAAGAAAAGGTGCCACACTAGCGATATATACTTACCCAGCGGGAGCGCCGACGAGAAAATAGGGTCCGGAACGATTCCAGCGACGAGCGAGATCACAGCAGGAAGCTCGTCGCTGGCAGCTGCCGCACTGAACAACATCGCTAACGGGATCGCTAAATAGTGACGTTTTTTAGCGATCCCGTTAGCGATATCGTTCAGTGTGGCATACCCTTTAATGGTAGACAGCTGGGGTAGCTCTCTCTTTAAGAGCTTTAACCCTTCAGAGTTTGTTTTTTTCTTTAAGAAACGCACTGTTCTAGTTACTGACAGGTTTAACCTGCCATATACTGTGCAAGGACATGTCAGAGACAGATCCGCTACAGGATCAGTCTCGCGTATCTTCCACGCAGACCTCGACTCATGCGGCGGTCGGAGGTTCGGTGGTGTCAAAATGGAGGCCCTCGCTAGTTTTTACTGATGGCCTGTCTGACCTTTTAGGTTATGGAGTGTCAGCTAGATCCTCTCAAGGAAGCGACAAAATCGGTCCTTCCTCCTCGCTTAGCGAAGAAGTCCGATTCGGACAAGGAGGATCGGCAGGGACACTCTGCCTCTCATGGGCCGTACTAAAATTTCTTTGGAACCGTAAGGGCGTTACAGTTACCGGAGGAGGTAACTAGACGTCCTGGTGAGTCGGCCCGGATGTTTCAGGAGTCGCATGGGTCGCGACGGCTTTACAAACTATACGTTTTTTCTACGGAGTTGTTTATTAATTGGACTCCTTCTCCTGAAGTGAATGTCCCGTTATCCCAGCTTAGCAAATCTTCCTGGTAAAGGGAAGGCGAGTCTGCAGGACACGCTGGACAGAAAAACGGGGATCTGCAAGGCCGTGGATCATAGATTCGGTATTAAGGATCTAGGTGTACTTGTTAAGTTTCCCTGAATCGGTTGGACCGTCTAAGGACGTCGTGACAAGATGGATCCCCTCTATCGAGGTGGATGGGCTTTTCAAGTTAAGGAATAATGCGTCACTGCTATCCAGGGCGCAATCCTCGGCAGTCACAGTCAGAAGAACACTGTGACTTGGACGGTGGAACGCGTTTTTTTCCAAACAAGGTTTGCTATCTTTAGCTTACAAAGTGTTCAGCTGACCTCACGGAGCTGATTGTCAAGGCAAAGGCAAAAGAAACAGCTTTACCGCAGCGCAGAGCTGTGACTTCTGCGTCTGGCAGGACTAGTGCCGATAGTTATCGGCGGTCTTTTCGGGTCAAGGGATGATCCGGCCAACCCTCTGGGGGTTTGGGTCATCTCTCTCTTTTTTTTAAAAAAAAAAAAGGGGGAATTCTCAGAAATTCCGCATACCCTGGAAACAGAACTTCTGTTAAGACAGAAGCTGGCAAAAAAAAAAAAAAATCTGCTAAGGCGGACTGACATCTGAATCTCACTCGAGCGCTCTCGAGTGGGGGGTCGTTTACTCCAATTCAAACCGACTTGGGTTTCCCGTGTGTCGGACGCCTGGGTGACACAGGTTGTGTTGACAGGCTACTTCATAGAGTTTCTTTCTCGACCCCGGACAGTTTTTTTGCCAATCTCGCTTTCCGTCAGAGCCGAACTTTTTACCTCTCTACTGCGAGAGGTCGATTCCCTTCTGCAGAAGGGTGTGGTGATACCGGTTCCGCAGAGGACCGGGGAAGAGGATTTTTTATTCAACCTCTTGATAGTCCCCAAAAAGGAGGACAAATTTCGCCCTATTCTGGAAAGATTGAATCGGCTTGTCCACACCAGATAATTCCGCATGGAGTCGCTTCGCTCCGCTATGGCACCTCTGTCGCAGAACGACTTTTTGGTCAATCGAATTCGTGACGCTTATTTGCATGTTCCCGTCGGAAGAGCTCACCAGCGCTTCCTTCGTTTTTGCCATAGATCAACCATTACCAGGTTGTGGCTCGGCCATTCGGCTTGGCCTTAACGCCCAGAACTTTTACAACGATTCTGGCGCCTAAATCTCATGGCAATTCTTCAAAGACGGGGGCTTACGATTCGTCCCTATCTGGACGACCTTTCGATTGTGGCCTCAAAGGAGGAGGCAGTGACGGCTCGCAATCTATCCCTTCAGTTCCCTGAGGATTTCGGGTGACTGGTCAATTGGGGGAAGTCGTCTCTGGAATCGTCGCAGTTAATCCTTTTTTTTTGGGGATGCATTTCGACACGGTACGGGCGGTGGTCCCTACCTCCAGACAAGCAGGCATGTCTTCTCCGACGTGTACAGATTATGAAGTCTGCGACAGCAATGTCCCTTAGGAAGGAATGCACCTTGTGGGTTTGATGGTGGCGTCCATGGAGGCATTTCCGTTTGCCCAATTTTATTCCAGAGCTCTCCAAAAGCTCATCCTGAGTCGTTGGGATCGACCGCAAGCTTCACTGGATTGCAGCGTCACCATCTCTCGCAGGGTGCGAGAATCCCTAGGATGGTGGTTACGTCCAGGAGCGTTATCCCTGGGAAAGTCTTTCCTCCCTCCGAAGTGGTCGGTCATAACCACCAATGCCAGCCTGACAGGCTGAGGGGGGTGTCTGGAACGATCTTTGGGTCCAGGGAGTATGGTCATCGAAAGAGTCAGTTCTACCGATCAACATCCTGGAATTGAGAGCAATTTTTCTTTGCCTCCAACACTGGACGGTCTCTTTGAGCGGTCTGCTAGTCCGAGTGCGGACAGACAACGCGACGGCGGTCGCGTATATCAACCACCAAGGCGGGACGAGGAGTTCCAGGCTCATGATGGAGGTGTCTCGGATCCTGATATAGGCCGAGACCAGGGTTCCAGCCATCTCTGCGATTCATATTCCAGGATGTCCAGAATACCACGGCGGACTTTCTCAGTCGTGAGAAGATGGATCCCGGAGAATGGGTCTTCATCCGAAAATTTTTGCACTGCTGTGGACTTGATGGCGTCCAGGTTCAATACCAAACTACCGACCTTCATGTCCAGGATCTGTGGGACCTTTTCGGGCTAGTCTATGTGTTTCCGCCGATATCCTTACTTCCTCTGGTGCTGCGTCGGATCAGACTGGAGAGAATTCCGGCTATTTTGATAGCCCCAGATTGGCCAAGGAGGACGTGGTTCTCGACAATAGTGTCGCTTTTGGCGGCGCCGCCATTCCCACTTCCTCTTCGCACGGACCTGTTAACCCAGGGACCCGTTCGTCATCCGGACTTGAAGTCTCTGCGTTTGACGGCGTGGCTCTTGAGACCGAAATTTTGACCCTTAGAGGTTTCTCCGCAAAGTCATTGCCACTCTGCGAGCTGCCAGTAGTTCGGCTACTACTAGGATTTATCACAAGACTTGGGAAGTCTTCTTTTCGTGCTGTTCGGGTTCTTCAAGGAATCCAAGGGTTTTCCCATTCCCAATTTGTCTACAGTATGGGCTGGACAAAGTTTTGGCAGTGAGCACCCTGAAAGGTCAGGTTTCTACTCTGTCCTTGCTGTTTCGGAGGGCTATCGCCTCCCGTAGAGACGTGCGTTCCTTTTTTTCGCGGAGTAACCCGTGAGTTTCCGCCGCGGAAGGCGCCTGTGTCTTCATGGCGGTTCAACCTTGTCTTGGAGGCTCTTCAACATGTGCCTTTTGAGCCTATGAGTTCTGCTAGCCTTTCTCTACTTCCTTGGGAGGTTGCCTTCTTAGTGGCGGTAACCTCTTTGAGAAGGGTTTCTGAGTTGGCGGCTCTTCTCTGCTCGCCTCCTTTCCTGGAATTTTACTCTGATCGAGTAGTGCTTCGCACACGGGGCGACTTTCTACTAAGGTGGTGTCGCAATTTCATGTTAACCAGGATATTGTGTTGCCCTCGCTTTGCCCGGGCCGAGGAATGCAAAGGAACGGGCCCTGCACACATTGGATTTGGTGCGGGTCTTGAAGTTCTATTTGTCTATTACTCAAGTTTTTTTTTCGGAAGTTAGATTTTCTGTTGGTAATTCCTGCAGGTCGCAGGTGTGGTCAACGAGTTTCCTAGGTATCTATAGCTCGTTGGATTCGGTCGGCCTTTTTGGAAGCCTACCGACTTAAAGACGAACCTTGCCCGATTAAGGTTCGAGCTCACTCCACGAAGGCTGTGGCTTCATCGTGGGTCTTCCATCAAGGGGCTTCGGCAGCTCAGCTCTGCCGAGCGGCGACCTGGCGTTCTGTCCACACATTTACAAAGTTTTGTAAGGTGGACGTTAGTGCTTCCGTTGATGCGGCCTTAGGACATAGGGTCCTGCAGGCAGCGGTAGTTTAAAGTTCTAGTTAACTTGTTTTTGGCGCTTGCTGCTCTTTTATCTAGGATGTTGGGTTTCTGCCTATTTTGGTTTTGTTTCCCACCCTAATGTTTGAACTGCTTTGGGACGTCCCATCTGCAGCTGAAAGACGGATTTTGGTAAGAACTTACCTGTAAAATCCTTTTCAGCGAAGGAAGGAAGAGAGACACAGCTCCCTCCCATGGCAGAAGTGTGTTGTTGATTTACAGAAGCAGCGTGGCCCTTCTCTGATAGCGATTTCTGGGCTGAGGTCAACGCGCTACGGCTCTGTTCCAGCATTGCCAGCTCATCGCAGTGGTCAGGTTCCGTGAGTAGTACCTGGAACTGTGTGGTTTTTTGCCTATTTGCATGCATAACCTGTATTCTTGTGTTTTTGTCTCTGAAGTCCTTCAGAAGGGGTTATGTTGCTCCGCTGGTGATATTGCTCTTTCTTAAGCTTGTGTACAACTGGAGAAAGCTGAGTAGGAGGAGCCGAGCTGGAGGGGCCGGTCAACACTCTTTTTAATCTGAGGTGTCAATCCTATCTGGGCTCCGCCTACCCATCAGTAATGAATACTGTGTCTCTCTTCCTTCCTTCGCTGAAAAGGATTTTACAGGTAAGTTCTTACCAAAATCCGTCTTTTGACCTGAGAAATAGGGTTTCAGCAGCTTCGTGTGGTCCCAGTTATTTTTATGAAGAATGGCTGCCGAATTACGAGCTAAGGCCAAATGTCTAGTCACAAACTGGGGACCCATATTTCCAGTAATACAGAGAATAAACACATATTAAAGGGAACCTGTCAGCAGGATTGTGCACAGTAACCTACAGACAGTGTTGGCTCCATTTTACTGATTACAATGATACCTGGTGATGAAATCCATCTTGTGGTTGTTGTTTAATCTTTATTTTCAGTTTTGAGTTAATGATATGCTCGTGCCTCAGGGCGGCCTATGGGGGGTTCTTCATGTGGGGGTCTGATTAGCTATTCACCTGTATGGCTTCTGACAGGTCACTGATCCCTCACTGACCTGCCCCCTGTTTTACATACTGATTATTATAAGTATTGGAAAAAAAATCGCCTTCAGCAAGCAGTCGCCACCGCTGCAGCATGATTGCATGTATAATGCGCAATAAATTGTTTTATTTAGCCAGTTACATTGATTCTGAAAGAAAAATAAAATCTTTCTCAAAATGGCGCCGGCCGTGCCTGCACAGTACCATCTATCGCCGATATGCTACTGCGCAGGCACGGCCGGCAACATTTTGCTTGTGGGAAAAAATTGTCTCCACCAAGATGGCGTCCCGGGCACCTGCTCAGTAGGATCTTTCGGATGTAATATAGCGGGCAGGTCACTGAGGGATCAGTGATTTTTCATAAGCCATCAGTATGAAAATCTAATCAGACCCCCACATGAAGAACCACCCCCCCCACAGGCCGCCCCGGGGCACGAAAATCTCATTAACTGAAAACTACAAATAAAGATTAAACAACTACAAAACGGATTTAATCAACTAAGGTATCAATTTAGTCATTATAACGGCGTCAACATGACACTGTCTGTAGGTTACTGTGCACAATCCTGCTGACAGGTTCCCTTTAATTGTTTTAGCATGTATGTGAAATAAAATCACGAGTCTAGAACGATAAGCCTTGGCTAAGGTCAGGAGTTGAAGTACAGAAAAAGTGAGTCTTTCGATCTTTTGGTTGTTTTTTTCCTCCCTTGCTCTGGGTTTGGTCTTACAGATACTTATACAAAATACTTAGATACATTGGGTATGGAAAGTATTCAGACCCCTTTAAATTTTTCACTCATTGTTTCATTGCAGCCATTTGGTAAATTCAATCTCTGCACCCATCTTGACTGAAAAAAACACAGAAATGTAGAAATTTTTGCAAATTTAAAAAAAAAGAAAAACTGAAATATCACATGGTTATAAGTATTCAGACCCTTTGCTCAGTATTGAGTAGAAGCTCCCTTTTGAGCTAGTACAGCCATGAGTCTTCTTGGGAATGATGCAACAAGTTTTTAACACCTGGATTTGGGGATCCTCTGCCATTCTTCCTTGCAGATCCTCTCCAGTTCTGTCAGGTTGGATGATGAACGTTGGAGGACAGACATTTTCAGGCAGACATTTTCAGGTCTCTCCAAAGATGCTCAATTGGGTTTAGGTCAGGTCTCTGGCTGGGCCAGTCAAGAATGGTCACAGAGTTGTTCTGAAGCCACTCCTTTGTTATTTTAGCTGTGTGCTTAGGGTCATTGTCTTGTTGGAAGGTGAACCTTCGGCCAAGTCTGAGGTCCAGAGCACTCTGGAAGAGGTTTTCATCTAGGATATCTCTGTACTTGGCCGCATTCATGTTTTCTTCAATTGCAACCAGTCGTCCTGGCCCTGCAGCTGAAAAACACCCCCATAGCATGATGCTGCCACCACCATGTTTCACTGTTGGGATTGTATTGGGCAGGTGATGAGCAATGCCTGGATTTCTCCACACATACTGTTTAGAATTATCACCAAAAAGTTCTATCTTCGTCTCGTAAGACCAGAGAATCTTATTTCTCATAGTCTGGGAGTCCTTCATGTGTTTTTTTTTCATATGTCTGGCACTGAGGAGAGGCTTTCGTCGGTCCACTCTGCCATAAAGGCCTGACTGGTGGAGGGCTACAGTGATAGTTGACTTTGTGGAACTTTCTCCCATCTCACTACTGCATCTGTGGAACTCAGCCACAGTGATCTTGGGGTTCTTATTTACCTCTCTCACCAAGGCTGCTCTTCCACGATTGCTCAGTTTGGATGGACGTCCAGGTCTAGGAAGACTTCTGGTGGTCCCAAACTTCTTCCATTTAAGGATTATGGAGGCCACTGTGCTCTTAGGAACCTTGAGTACTGCTGAAAATTCTTTTGTAACCTTGGCTAGATCTGTGCCTTGCCACAATTCTGTCTCTGAGCTCCTTTGGCCTCATGATTCTCATTTGGGCTGATATGCACTGTGAGCTGTGAGGTCTTATTTAGACAGGTGTGTGCCTTTCCAAATCAAGTCCTATCATAGAATCATAGAATGGTAGAGTTGGAAGGGACCTCCTGGGCCATCTGGTCCAACTCCCTGCTCAAAGCAGGATTCTCTAAGTCATCCCAGACAGATGTCTGTCCAGCCTCTGTTTGAAGACTTCCATTGAAGGAGAACTTACCACCTCTCGTGGCAGCCTGTTCCACTCACTGATCACCCTAACTGTCAAGAAGTTTTTTCTAATATCTAATCTGTGTCTCCTCCCATTCAGTTTCATGCCATTGCTTCTAGTCTTTCCTTGTGCAAATGAGAATAAAGATGATCCTTCTACAATGTGACAGCCCTTGAGATATTTGTAGACAGCTATTAAGTCTCCTCTCAGTCTTCTTTTTTGCAAGCTAAACATTCCCAAATCCTGCAACCGTTCCTCATAGGACATGGTTTGCAGACGGTCACCATTCTGGTGGCTCTTCTTTGAACTTGCTCAGTTTGTTGATGTCTTTTTAAAATGTGGTGCCCAAAACTGGACACAGTATTCAAGATGAGGTCTGACCAAAGAGGAGTAGAGGGCAATAATGACCTCACGTGATCTAGACTGTATGCTTCTGTTGATACATCCTAGAATTGTATTTGCCTTTTTTGCTGCTGCATCACACTGTTGACTCATGTTCAGTTTGTGATCAATTAGTATACCCAAGTCTTTTTCACATGTGCTGTTACTTAGCCCTATTCCTCCCATTTTGTATATGCTTTTTTCATTTTTATTGCCCAGATGTATTACTTTGCATTTTTCCCTGTTAAAAACCATTCTGTTAGTTGCTGCCCACTGCTCCAGTTTATTTATATCTTTTTGAATCCTCTCTCTCTCTTCTCTAGTATTAGCTACCCCTCCTAGCTTTGTGTCATCAGCAAATTTGATCAGTTTACCCTCAATTCCTTCATCTAAATCATTGATAAAGATGTTGAACAATACAGGGCCCAAAACAGGCCTTGTGGTACCCCACTTGAGACATTCTTCCAACTGGATGTGCAGCCATTTACGACCACTCTTTGAGTCCGATCACTAAGCCAGTTATGAATCCACCTAACAGTTGCCTTGTCCATTCCATACTTAGTCATTTTTTCAATAAGGATTGTGTGAGATACTTTGTCAAATGCTTTGCAGAAGTCAAGATATACTATTCTACAGCATTTCCCTGATCCACCCAGTTAGTGATTCTGTCATAGAAGGAAATTAAGTTAGTCTGACATGACTTATTAGTTACAAACCCATGCTGACTCTGTTTAATCACTTAATTCTTATGCAGGTACTTACATACATGTTCTTTAATAATGTGTTCAAAGATTTTTCCCTGGTATAGAAGTCAGACTCCCCGGCCTGTATTTCCCTGGGTCCACCTTCTTCCCCTTTTTGAAGATAGGAACAACATTTTCTCTTCTCCAGTCTTCTGGGACTTCTCCTGTTCTCCAAGAATTTTCAAAGATTATGGACAGTGGTTCAATAATAATAATAATCTTTATTTATATAGCGCCATCATATTCCGCAGCGCTTTACAGTTTAACAGTTTCAAAACACAAGTCATAAGTAACAACGTTAACAATACAGTAATTAAAGCAAAATAAGACGGCCCTGCTCGTGAGAGCTTACAATCTACAATGAGGGTGGGGAGATACAAATACAGGTGTGTATATACAATGGTGCATTTACAATGATGGTCCAGCCATCTTAAGGGAGTGAGGGATGGATGGAGATAGTGAATGGGCTACACACACACACACACACACTTACACATAGAATTTGACTTTGATTAGTGAATGTGATAGGCCGCTCTGAACAGATGTGTTTTGAGGGAGCGCCTGAAACCATGCAAAATTGTGGATAGTCCTAATTTCTTGGGGTAGAGCATTCCAGAGGATTGGCGCAGCGCGGGAGAAGTCTTGGGTCGGGAGTGGAGGTACGGATTAGTGCAGAGGTTAGTCGAAAGTCGTTTGCAGAGCGCAGCAGTCGGTTAGGCCGATAGATAGAAATGAGGGAGGAGATGTAGGGGGGTGCTGCAGTGTGGAGAGCTTTGTGGGTGAGAACAAGTACTTTGAATTGGATCCTATAATGAATGGGCAGCCAGTGTAAGGACTGGCGAAGAGCGGAGCGTCCGAGTACCGATTAGCCAGATGGATAACCCTGGCTGCTGCATTGAGGATGGACTGGGAGAGGGGATAGTCGAGTAATGGGCAGGCCAAGTAATAGAGCGTTACAGTAGTCCAGGCGGGAGTGGATCAATGCTACAGTGAGGGTTTTTGTTGTTTCCATGGTGAGAAAAGGGCGGATTCTAGAGATGTTCTTTAGGTGTAGGCGGCAAGAGCGGGCAAGAGATTGTATATGGGAGGTGAAGGAGAGATTGGTATCAAAACATAACACCCAGACAGTGAGCCTGCTGCCGGGGTGTTATTATGGTGCCGCCCACTGAGAGGGAAATGTCAGATTTAGGGAGGTTTGTAGACGGCGGGAGCAGAAGAAGTTCAGTTTTGGAGAGGTTGAGTTTCAGATAGAGAGCAGACATGATGTTGGAGACTGCGGACAGACAGTCGGTGGCGTTCTGTAGTACAGCGGGGGTAAGGTCGGGGGATGACGTGTATAATTGTGTGTCATCAGCATAAAGATGGTACTGAAAGCCAAATCTGCTGATGGTCTGTCCAATTGGGGCGGTGTAGAGAGAGAAGAGAAGGGGGCCAAGGACTGAGCCCTGGGTACACCGACAGTGAGAGGAAGAGGAGATGATGTGGAGCCAGAGAACGAAACACTGAAGGAGCGGTCAGAAAGATAGGAGGAGAACCAGGAGAGAACAGTGTCCTTAATACCCAGAGAGTGGAGCCTGGACAGTAGGAGACGGTGGTCAACCGTGTCGAAAGCTGCAGAAAGGTCGAGTAGAATGAGCAGAGAGTGGTCGCCGTTACGTTTTGCTGTCAGAAGGTCATTGGTCAAATTTGATGAGTGCAGTTTCAGTCGAATGTAGGGGTCGGAAGCCGGACTGTGAAGGGTCTAGGAGGGAGTGAGTGGAGAGGTAACGGGTGAGGCGGGAGGGTAGACTAGGCGCTCCAAAAGTTTGGAGATGAAGGAAGATTGGAGACGGTCTGTAGTTGTTTGTGCAGGAAGGGTCAAGAGCGGGTTTCTTTAGTAGTGGAGTAATGATGGAGTGCTTAAAGGAGGATGGGGAAAATGCCAGAGGAGAGTGAGAGATTGAAGATTGTAGTTAGGTGAGTTGTGACAACAGGAGAAAGAGACTGGAGGAGATGTGAGGGGATGGGGTCGGTAGTGCATGTAGTCGGACGAGAGGAAGAGAGGAGTCTGGAGATTCTTCTTCTGTGATGGGATCAAATGTGGAAAGTGAGCCAGGGGAAATGCAGGGTGGGATGGGAGTCACAGCACTTGGTGGTTGAGAGCAGATTTCCTGACGGATAGTATCTATTTTTTCTTAAAGTGGGAGGCCAGGTCATCAGCACAAATGTCTGTGATAGGGGCTTGTGCTTTTGGCCTGAGGAGGGAGTGAAAGTGTCAAAAAGTTTCTTGGGGTTGTTGGCTAGTGAGGAGATCAGTGTGGTGAAGTAGGTCTGTTTGGCGAGGTGAAGGGCAGCATTATAAGTTCTTAACATGAATTTAAAGTGGATGAAGTTTCTGGTGTGCAGGTTTTTCTCCATAGGCGTTCAGCACTCCTAGAGCATCGCTGGAGAAGGTGAGTTTGCGATGTGAGCAGGGCTGTTTTTTCTGTGTGTTTGGAAGTTCTGAGGATGAGCGGTGCTACTTGGTCAAGGGTGCTTCTAAGAGTGTCATTGTAGTGCTGAACAGCCAGATTAGGACAAGAAAAAGAGGAGATTGGGGACAGCGAAGGGTGTAGGGAGTCTGAAAGTGTCTGAGGGTTAATGGTTGCAGATTTCTGAATGTGCGGTAGGTAGGAGTTCGCTGGGGTGGTGAGGATTTGTGAGCGTGAAGGAGAGAATGTTGTGGTCAGAGAGTGGAAGCGGTGAGTTATTTAGGTGGGAAATTGAACAGAGGCGGACAAAGACCAGGTCAAGGGTGTTGCCATCCTTGTGTGTCTCAGAGGTTGAAAGCTGTGAGAGGCCTAGAGAAGTGGTTAGTGATAGAAGCTGAGATGCAGATGGAAGTAGGACTGTTAATGGGGATGTTGAAGTCTCCAAGGATAAGGGTTGGTAGTTCTGAGGACATGAAGTGCGGCAGCCAGGCTGAGAAGTGGTCAAGGAACTGGGTGGATGAGCCTGGGGGCCGATATATGACCGCTATTCTGAGGGAGAGGGGATGGAAGAGCCTGATGGTGTGGACCTCAAAAGAAGGGAATGAGAGTGATGGAATTGGGGGGATGACCTGGAAAGTGCATTGTGGGGACAGGAGTATGCCAACTCCACCACCATGTCTGTTTGTGGGTCTCGGGGAATGGAGAACTGTAAGCCACCATAGGAAATGGCAGCAGGGGAGACCGTGTCAGAATCCTGAATCCAGGTTTCAGTGAGGGCCAACAGATGAAGAGAGTTGTTCAGAAAGTAGTTGTGCAGGAAAGATAGTTTATTGCATGCAGACCTTGGATTCCAGAGGGCACAGTTGAAAGAAGGAGATGAGGGAGTGCAAGTAATATTAACAAGATTATTATGGTTTTGAAATGAGGTAGGGTAGGGATTGAGGTTGGGGGATGGACCAGGGTTGGGGGAGATGTCCCCTGAAATCAGTAGGAGTAGGAAGATAAAGAGCAGGTAGTTGTTGGATTTATAAATAGGTTTTTTGTGAGATATGTTTGGGTAAGATGGGCTGAGTTTTCTTAGGAAGGTGAGGAGTGCATGGGAACTGTACATGGGAGAGGGAAGTATGGAGGGCTGATGTATATGAGTCGTGATGGAGGGGGATGGGGCAGTGAATGTGGAAGGCAAGGGAACACAGGAGGATAGAGATAGAGAACATAATTTAAAAGAAAGCAAAGTGTGGGTTACCTGATTCCTGCCCTGATTAACTGCCATGGATAACTGCCTTTTACTCAATGCTTGTCTTTCTTGATGCTTTGCTTTCTGTGATGCGTGCGCCCCCCTTACTGCGTGCGCCCTTAGACTACTCCTAAATATATAGTCCACACTACAGGGTCAGGAAAGTGGGATTGTGGGGGCTGTTTTGGGATAATTTGCCAGCTGGGGCCAGCACACCAGGGGGTGGTTAGATCATCAAAGGCTACCTGGCAACATCTATATGCTTTAGCACCTTCCACCTGATAGCATCTAGAGAGGCCCCAGTCACCGGGATATAAAGCAGTAAGTATTTTAAACACAGTGCAAAAATGAATTATTCCAAAGCCTTATTAACAGGCACATTAAACTATGTTGCAAGATGGTAAAGCAGTGCTTGGCAGCAAGTAGAGGTATGGAGTGCACACCATTAATAAATAGTGCAGCATTCAACACAGATAGCAGAGGTGGGGATTCTATTCAGCTGTTTGCTTCCACTGAATGCAGTTCATACCATTAATATATAGTGCAGCATTCAACACAGATAGCAGAGGTGGGGATTCTATTCAGCTGTTTGCTTCCACTGAATGCAGTTCATACCATTAATATATAGTGCAGCATTCAACACAGATAGCAGAGGTGGGGATTCTATTCAGCTGTTTGCTTCCACTGAATGCAGTTCATACCATTAATATATAGTGCAGCATTCAACACAGATAGCAGAGGTGGGGATTCTATTCAGCTGTTTGCTTCCACTGAATGCAGTTCATACAATTTCTTCTGCTATCTCCTTCAGTATTCTGGGGTGTAATTCATCTGGACCTGGAGACTTGAATTCATTTAGGTTAGCTAAGTGTTTCCTCACTGTCTTTCTGTTTATTTGATATCCTGGATTCTTCTATTCCTTTAATAGGACAGTGAAGATCAGTTGATGTTACATTTCCCTTTCTGAGAGAAAACAGATGCAAAATAGGAATTTAAAAGTTCAGCCTTCTCAACATCCTTTCTTACCATTTCATCATTTTCATCCTGTAAAAATCCTATAGCATCTTTGGCTTTTTTTTTACTTTTGACGTATCCCCAAAATCCTTTTTTGTTGCTTTTGACATCTCTTGCAAGCCTTAATTCATTGTCAGCTTTAGATAATCTGATTTGTGCCCTGCAGGTTCTGCAGATGGCATTATATTCTTCTTTAGATAAGCCTCCCTCTTTCCATTTGATAAACATTTCTTTCTTCCTTTTTAGCATGTGTTTAAGTTCTGTGTTCATCCATCCTGGTTTCCTTAAATGCTTCCCATTCTTCCCTCTTTTTGGAATTGTTAACGATTGTGCTTTGAGAATCTCATTTTTCAAGATGTCCCATCCTTCCTGGACATTTTTGTCCTTAAGGATATCCTGCCATTGGATCCCTCCAATTCTCTTTCTGAGTCCCTTAAAATCTGCCTTTCTGAAATCTAACCTTGACGTCTGAGTCTTCACAGGTCTTCCTCCTCTTGTTATCCAAAATTCTAAAATAGCATGGTCAATACCTCCTAGGGTACCAGCACTCTTGCCTCCTCAACCATTTCCTCCTGTTTATAAGGATTAGATCCAAGGTAGCAGATCCCCTTGTTTTCTCACCTACCTTTTGGAAGATAAAGTTGTCAGCAAGAGAGGATAAGAATTTCCTTGACCTGTTAGTTTTGCCTGAGAGAGATTCCCAACAAATGTCTGGATAGTTGAAATCTCCCATGACCACTATGTCATATTTTTTGGAGAACTTGGCCATTTGATGCATAAAGAGTTCATCCATATCTTCAGCTTGCATAGGCGGCCTGTAGTAAATGCCTACAATGGTGTCCTTTCCATTGTTCTGTCCTTGTATTCTTACCCAAACAGTTTCCACAGAACTCCCAGTCTCTGAAGCGTCAATCTCTGTGCAGATATACGCTTTTCTAACATACAATGCGACACCTCCTCCTCGTTTATCAAGTCTGTTTCTTGCAAATAAGTTGTATCCTTCTAGCCTTGTATTCCAATCATGTGTATCGTCCCACCAAGTTTCAGTGATTCCAATTGTTTAATTAAACACAGCTGGATTCCAATGGAGTAGAACATCTCAAGGAGGATCACAAGGAAATGGACAGCATGTGACTTAAATATGAGTGCCTGAACAAAGGGTCTGAATACTTATGACAATGTGATATTTCAGTTTTTCTTTTTTAATAAATTTGCAAAAATTTCTACATATGTTTTTTTTTTATTCAAGATGGGGTGCAGAGTGTACATTAATGATGAAAAAAATTGAACTTTTTTGAATTTTCCAAATGGCTGCAATGAAACAGAGTGAAAATTTTAAAGGGGTCTGAACACTTTCTGAACCCACTGTACGTTATTGCTATGTATAATTGACTTTACGCTCTTACTAAATCTTATGTCATAACCCTGGACAAAATCTACAAAAGTCTTGCCGCTCTATTCTGCTCATTCTCACCAATATCACTGTGGCCAAAGCAAAGAATCCTTATTGTGATCTGCCTTCACAGTAAAGTTTCATTTCCATGTAATAGTTTGCTGTATTTTCATGACTTCTAGGAAAATGCTCAGGCCAAACGAAAGGTAGGAGGCTGGTTTCTGGCTTCACACTATTGTCTGCGCATGTGCCACAATACATTTATGAACATTTAATCTTAATAACTTTCTTTACTAACCTGATCTGCAACCAAAGGTGATTATATATTTTTTTTTTAACTAGCTTTTGCTTTTTTAAGCTGGCTCACACAAGGCAGTTTTGATGCTATAATATTCTTAGTATTATTTTTTAAAAAATAAAAGAAAAATTAAACCTGCCATGTATGAGCTCTGATGCTACTTTTCTCATTGTGTGGCTTATTATCACCTGACAATCAATGCTCCGTTGCTCACAGTCCAATTTTGCTGAAGCATTTCTGCCTTCTAGTGGCTGCGCTTTCTACAGTCATTATAATCAAATAATACATTTCAATTTACTGCATGATTTAATAGCTGATTAGTCCTTGCCTGCTTATGTATGAATGTAAATATATTGATTTTATTTATCCACTTTTTGTTGGCAATCAATAACCATTGAGATTTGTGCTACTTGATAATTTTTTTGTATTGTTTTTAACTACCGTATATACTCGAGTATAAGCCGACCCCCCTAATTTTGCCACAATAAACTGGGAAAACTTACTGACTCGAGTATAAGCCTAGGGTGGAAAATGAGATTATGCCCTATATGCTGCCCCATGTATTATGCCCCCATAGATGCTCCATAGATTATGCCCCATAGATGCTCCATAGATTGTGCCCCCATAGATGCTCCATAGATTGTGCCCCATAGATGATCCATAGATTGTGCCCCCATAGATGATCCATAGATTGTGCCCCCATAGATGATCCATAGATTGTGCCCCCATAGATGCTCCACAGATTGTGCCCCATAGATGCTCCACAGATTGTGCCCCCATAGATGATCATAGATGTGCCCCCATAGATGATCCATAGATTGTGCCCCCATAGATGCTCCATAGATTGTGCCCCCATAGATGCTCCATAGATTGTGCCCCCATAGATGATCCATAGATTGTGCCCCCATAGATGATCCATAGATTGTGCCCCCATAGATGCTCCATAGATTGTGCCCCCATAGATGCTCCACAGATTGTGCCCCATAGATGCTCCACAGATTGTGCCCCCATAGATTGTGCCCCCATAGATGATCCATAGATTGAGCCCCCATAGATGATCCATAGATTGTGCCCCATAGATGATCCATAGATTGTGCCCCCATAGATTGTGCCCCCATAGATTATGCCCCCATAGATTGTGCCCCCATTGATGCTCCATTGATTATGCCCCCATAGATTATGCCCCCATACATTGTGCCCCCATAGATTGTGCCCCCATTGATGCTCCATAGATTTATGCCCCCATAGATTATGCTCCATAGTATAGGCCTCAATTGCTGCCGCTGCAACCGAAAAAAAAAGAAGACATACTCGCCTCTCGTTCCTGGGGGCCAGGTGCCGGTCTCCTGAGCAGGCGGGGACACCGGTGCGCTATGGGGGACAGGTGCCGGTGTCACCGCTCGCTCAGGGCCCCGGCACCTGAGACATTTACCTGTCACCGGGTCCACCGCTGAGCGCCGATGTCTTCCGGGTCCTCCAGCAGTGAATGATCAGGCAGAGGGCGCGGCGCACAGTAACTACGTCATCGCGCCCTCTGCCTGAACATCGCAGCAAGAGGACCCGAGCACACAGCGGAACGGGACAAGTAAATATCGCTTATACTTACCCTTCCGCTGGCGCGTCTCTGCCCTGCTCTTCTCCCGCGGTCCCGGCGCCTGTGTTCAGCGGTCACGTGTTACCGCTCATTAAAGTCATGAATATGTGCATATTCATGACTTTAATGAGCGGTGCCAGCTGACCGCTGAACACAGGCGCCGGGACCGCGGGAGAAGAGCAGGGGCTGCAGAGACCGCGCCGGCGGAGGGGTGAGTATATAGGACAGCTGTGCTCCCCCTCCCCCGCCGACCCCCTTGTATATGTCTCGAATATAAGCCGAGAGGGGGACTTTCAGCCCTAAAAAATGGGCTGAAAATCTCGGCTTATATTCGAGTATATACGGTAATTAATGAAACAATTCAAAATCTGCATATAATATATTTAGCCTACAATTCATCCCATATAAAATATAGCCTCAACATATTACACAAAAAATTCTGATTGCTGCAATGCTAATAGGAAAAATAATTGTTCTGGACGGCAGACCTATTGGCCCGATCCTTAATGGTATAAGTGCCATTATAAAGGAGGTAATACTTTTGTAATGGAATTAATGTGTAGGTTTTGGTAACATTAATTAACATGTAGCTTAAAGTAATATCTTTGGTTAGTAATTTATTATAGCATTCTCCTCTCGTTTAGAAGCACCTGAGAACTACGGGTGAAGTGGACCCAGTCACCCATGGATTGTCTCTGCCCATAGGTGAGCGGCTGTCAGCCCAGGTAAGTGCTCTTCTTAGTCCAGGTTGAACTTTGCATACATATTGTACATCGCTCTGTTTATTCTTTTAGTCATAAGCTTTTCCCAGTTTAGGATCTTGTGTACATTAATGTATAACAGTGTCATTTTTATTATGCTTTTATTTTTAGGAAAGATTGCGCCTCGAGAGAAACCGGGAGTACAATCAGTTCCTCAGAATGAAGGATGATGAACAGGAGAGGATACACAAAGCCGCACTGGAGGGAGAAAAAAACGTTCTGGTAATCCAAAATTAAAAAAAGAAATCATTGTAATTCAATGAGTCTACAAAACCCAGTGCCGATTTATCTGGGAAGCTCGGAGCTGATGTATGCTTTTGATGCTTTTGTTATAACGTAATAATTTTTTTTTATTTCTTAAATGGGTTTTCCTTGTTCAGAATATTTGTTATAATCTTAGAATCGGCCATCATTTTATGAATGGTAGGGTTTAAACTTTTGGCTCCCCTCCTATTCACTTCAACGGGGCAACTTTCCAATACGATGCCCAACCATTATTATGTAAATGGCATGGAGGTAAACAGCTCAGAAGAAGCTACAGTGCTTGACACACCACTGCTCGGATAGTCTAAACCTTGAAAAATCCAAATATACACTGACTGCTGACTGCCCAGTTCAGAAAATGTTAAAAATTGTATAAAATAGCAGAATCAGTCAAACATTTGGAAAAAACCTTTTCATGCAGTGAACTATTTTTTATTGTAATGTGCACATTATAGATTCAGATTGAAGGAAACAAAGCCACGAAGAAACACACTTGAAAAAAGTAATAAAGAAACAATTTGGAAACAAACCAGTGGGTTAACACTTAGTCGTCAATGTACCCCCTTTTACTCTTGTGGCAATTTTACCTTCCCTCAAGCTGCTTCATATGGTAATCACCTGGAATCGCTTCCAATGAACATGTATGCCTCGTTAAGAGTTCATTCATGGAGTCACCGGCATTCGGAAACAGTTTGCAACCATCGGGTATGTTTTGCAGAAGCAGTGCTGTTACACAGTTCCATACAGTCCTGAGCCCTGTTCCACTACTGTACTAAGCCAGAATATGGCAAGCACCACTCAACTGATCAAAGAGAAACAGTCCATAAGACTAGAAGGTCAGTCAATGAAAACAAATTGCTAAAACCTTGCAGGTATTCTGAAGTGCAGTCATTTAAGCTGTCAATTGGTGAAAGTGTTTCTCATGATGTCTGCCCCAGGAAGGAAGACCAAGATTTACCTCTGCTGCAGAGGATAAGTTAAGTAGAGTTACCAGCGTCAGAAGCTGCAAATTGACAGCATCTCAAATAACAGCCATCATAAATAATGTGCAGACATCAAGTAGCAGACAAATTTCAACACCAACTGTCCAGAGGAGACTGTGAGCAGATCTGTATGGTCCAATTGTTGCAAAGAAGCCACTACTGAGGACTGTAGAAAGAAGAAGAGACTTGTTTAGGCCAAGCAACTCAGGAACCGGATGTTACATCAGTGGAAATCTGTACTGAGGTCTGATTCAAAATTTGAGATTTTGTATACCGACTGTCATGTCTTTCTGACTCGCAAAAAAGTTGATCAGATGTTTTCTATATACAGTGGGGAAAATTCCAGATTCAAGAACGGTTTCTTGATCGTCGAACACAAAGCTGAAAACTATGGTACCACAGTAAAGGAAGCCCAGATAACACAATATACAGAGCAGAAAATAAAGTTGCGTTACTGAAGTATCACACTTATGTAAATATTCTAGAATACACAGCCGATTTTGTCAGTTTTCCAACCTACAAAGAATGGAGAGGTCTATAGTTATCGTAGGTACACTTCACCTGTGATAGACAGAATCTAAAAATAAAATCATATTGAATGATTTTTACATAATTAAATGGCATTTTATTCAATTAAATAAGTATTTGTTCACCTATCAAACAGCAAGACTTCTGGCTCTCACAGACCTGTTAGTTTTTCTTTAAGAAGCCTCCTACTCTGCACTCATTACCTGTATTAATTGCACCTGTTTAAACTTGTTACCTGTGTAAAAGACACCTGTCCACACACTCTGTCACATTCCAACCTCTCCACCATGGCCAAGACCAAAGCGCTGTCTAAGGACACGAGGGACAAAATTGTAGACCTGCACAAGGCTGGGATGGGCTACAGGACAAGCAGCTTGGTGAGAAGGCAACAACTGTTGGCACATTTATTAGAAAATGGAAGAAACACAAGATGACTGTTCTGGTGCTGGGGCTCCATTTAAGATCTCGACTCGTGGGGAAAAAATTATTCTGAGAAAGGTCAGGAATCAGCCTAGAACTATGCAAGAGGACCATGGTCAATGACCGGAAGAGAGCTGGGACCACAGTCTCAAATATTACCGTTAGTAACACACTACGCCATCATGGATTAAAATCCTGCAGGGCACACAAGTTCCCCCTGCTCACTTCTAGAGGAGGCATGGAGAGAAGGTCATGTTCTCAGATGAGACCAAAATAGAACTTTTTGATATCAACTCCACTCGCTGTGTTTGGAGGAAAAAGAAGGATGAGTATAACCCCTAGAACACTGGCCCAACCGTGACGCATGTTGAGGGAAACATAAACTGCTCAAAAAAATAAAGGGAACACTCAAATAACACATCCTAGATCTGAATGAATGAAATATTCTCCAATACTTTGTTCTGTACAAAGTTGAATGTGCTGACAACAAAATCACACAAAAATCATCAATGGAAATCAAATTTATTAACCAATGGAGGCCAGGATTTGGAGTCACCCACAAAATTAAAGTGGAATGTAATGTCCTTAAAACAAGTCAAAATGATGCTCAATAGTGAGTGTGGCCTCCACGTGCCTGTATGACCTCCCTGTGCCTGTATGACCTCACTTCAATGCCTGGGCATGCTCCTGAAGAGGTGGCGAATGGTCTTCTGAGGGCTCTGCTCCCAGACCTGGACTAAAGCATCCGCCAACTCTTGGACAGTCTGTGGTGCAAAGTGACGGTGGATGGAGCGAGACATGATGTCCCAAATGTGCTCAATCAGATTCAGGTCTGGGGAACGGGTGGGCCAGTCCATAGCATCAATGCCTTCATCTTTCAGGAACTGCTGACACACTCCAGCCACATGAGTTCTGACATTGTCCTGCATTAGGAGGAAACCAGGGCCAACCGCACCAGCATATGGTCTCACAAGGGGTCTGAAGATCTCATCTCGGTACCTAATGGCAGTCAGGCTACCTCTGGCGAGCACATGGAGGGCTGTGCGGCCCTCCAAAGAAATGCCACCCCACACCATTACTGACCCACTGCCAAACCGGTCATGCTGAAGGATGTTGCAGGCAGCCGATCGCTCTCCACGGCGTATCCAGACTCTCTCACGTCTGTCACATGTGCTCAGTGTGAACCTGCTTTCATCTGTGAAGAGCACAGGGCGCTAATGGCAAATTTGCCAATCCTGGTGTTCTGTGGCAAATGCCAAGCGTCCTGCACGGTGTTGGGCTGTGAGCACAACCCCCATCTGTGGACGCCGGGCACTCAGACCATCCTCATGGAGTCGGTTTCTAACCGTTTGTGCAGACACATGTACATTTGTGGCCTGCTGGAGGTCATTTTGCAGGGCTCTGGCAGTGCTCCTCCTGTTCCTCCTTGCACAAAGGCGGAGATAGCGGTCCTGCTTCTGGGTTGTTGCCCTCCTATGTCCCCCTCCACGTCTCCTGGTGTACTGGCCTGTCTCCTGGTAGCGCCTCCAGCCTCTGGACACTACGCTGACAGACACAGCAAACCTTCTTGCCACAGCTCGCATTGATGTACCATCCTGGATGAGCTGCACTACCTGAGCCACTTGTGTGGGTTGTAGAGTCCGTCTCATGCTACCACGAATGTGAAAGCACAACCAGCTTTCAAAAGTGACCGAAACATCAGCCAGAAAGCATTGGTACTGAGACGTGGTCTGTGGTCCCCACCTGCAGAACCACTCCTTTATTGAGTGTGTCTTGATAATTGCCAATAATTTCCATCTGTTGTCTATTCCATTTGCACAACAGCATGTGAAATTGATTGTCAATCAGTGTTGCTTCCTAAGTGGACAGTTTGATTTCACAGGAGTTTGATTTACTTGGAATTATATTCTGTTGTTTAAGTGTTCCCTTTATTTTTTGAGCAGTGTATTTTGGGATACTTTTTTTGCAAAGAGCACAGGACGACTGCACTGTATTGAAGGGAGGATGGATGGGGTCATGTATCGTGAGATTTTGGTCAACAGCCTCTTTCCCTCAGTAAAAGCACTGAATATGGGTCGTGTCTGGGTCTTCCAGCATGACAATGACCCGAAACACACTGCCAAGGCAACTAAGGAGTGGCTCCATAAGAAGCATTTGATGGTCCTGGAGTTGCTAGGCAGTATCCAGACCTGAACCAAATAGAAAATCTTTGGAGGGAGCTAAACTCAATGTTGCCCAGCGACAGCCCCGAAACCTGAAACATCTAGAGAAGATCTGTATGGATGAGTCTGCCAAACTCCCTGCTGCAGTGTGTGCAAACTTGGTCAAGAACTACAGAAAACATCTGACCTCTGTAATTGCAAACAAAGGTTTCTGTAAGTTTTTCTATTGTATCAAATACTTATTTCATGCAATAAAATGTAAATTAATTACTTATATACTCGAGTATAAGCCGAGATTTTCAGCCCATTTTTTTAAGGCTGAAAGTCCCCCTCTCGGCTTATACTCAGTCATATACAGGGGGAAGGCGGAGCGCAGCTGTTCTATATACTCACCTCTCCGCTGGCGCGGTCTCTGCAGCCCCTGCTCTTCTCCCACGGTCTCCGGCGCCAGTGTTCAGCGCTCAGGTGGTACCGCTCATTAAAGTCATGAATATGCACATATTCATGACTTTAATGAGCGGTACCACCTGACCGCTGAACACTGGCGCCGGAAACTGCGGGAGAATAGCAGGGCAGAGACGCGCCGGCGGAAGTGTGAGTATAAGCGATATCTACCTGTCCGTTCCACAGCTGCTCGCCGCTGTGTCCTCGGGTCCTCTTGCTGCGATGTTCAGGCAGAGGGCGCGAATGACGTTACTGCGCGCCGCGCCCTCTGCCTAATCATTCACTGCTGGAGGACCCGGAACACAGCGGCGCTCAGCGGTCGGAACGGGACAGGTAAATATCGCAGGTGCCAGGGCCCTGAGCGAGCGGTGACACCGGCACCTGTCCCCCATAGCGCGCCGTGTCCCCGCCTGCTCAGGACACCGGCACCTGGCCCCCAGCGACGAGAGGTGAGTATGTCTTTTTTTTTGCAGCAGCACTGCGGCAGCATAAGGGGCCTATTCAATGCAGCATCTATGGGGGCATAATACATGGGCATCTATGGGGGCATAATCTATGGAGCATCTATGGGGGCACAATCTATAGGGGCATAATCTATGGGGGCACAATCTCGAGCATCTATGGGTAAATCTATGGGCATCTATGGGGCATAATCTGTGGGGCACAATCTATGGAGCATCTATGGGGCATAATACATGGGCATATGGGGCAAATCTATGGAGCATCTATGGGGGCACAATCTATGGAGCATCTATGGGGGCACAGTCTATGGAGCATCTATGGGGGCACAATCTATGGAGCATCTATGGGGGCACAATCTATGGAGCATCTATGGGGCACAGTCTATGGAGCATCTATGGGGCACAATACATGGGCAGCATTTGGGGCACAATCTATGGAGCATCTTGTGGGGCATAATACATGGGGCAGCATGTGGGGCATAATACATGGGGCAGCATATGGGGCATAATCTCATTTTCCACCCTAGGCTTATACTCGAGTCGATAAGTTTTCCCAGTTTTTTGTGTCAAAATTCGGGGGGTCGGCTTATACTCGAGTATATACGATATGTAAAAATCATACAATGTAATTTTTTTTTCCTTTAAAGATTATGTGTCTCACAGTTGAAGTGATAAACGTTTCAGACCTCTCCATTCTTTGTAGATGGTGTCGGGGTCGTATCAACAATTCCACTCGTCCTCCAGTCACTCCGAATTCAATCTATGAGCATGGGTTAACCATTCAAAGAATGAGTCAGACAAAGTTTCTGGTTCAATCTCAGTGCATGCTCTGTACTGCTACTGGCGTCAGTAAGGGCTCAGCAACTGCAACTTTATTCCCTGAACACAATCTTTTGTACGCAAGAATATAGGCAGTGCATAGGAAGGAAAGGCTTATGTCTATGTCTGGTATTCTGCCATCTGGATTGGTTCCACTGTTCCTTAGATCTTCTTCTAAGTCCTCCCTTCATCGTCATCCTTAAGTTTCATTTTCGCAGAGAATTGATACTGCTTTTCTTGTATATCACGTGGTTTCTCAGTTCCCAAAGGTGGGGGCAGACACCGGTGCATCATAGTATAAGTCACAAAGGAAAACTTATTGTTTCAGCAAAGCAAAGGAAACTAGACAGTATAAAACATATAAAAATATATATTGTCCCTGACAATCCCCCCTAAACACTAAGTTTTCCCTTGACTGCCTTTGAGACTGTCCATGCGTGGGGAGAGGGGAGTTGGATTTCTTCGCCAGGGTATCTCAGGAACTGTCCCCTTGTGGGACGCCCCAGACAACCGGGCCCTACTCTGATAATCACATGGAGTTCTCCCATCTGTCCCTAAACCAAATCTCTCAGTTGAACTCTGTCATAGGGGGCGTTGTCGGGCTTACTCAATGGAGTATATTTCTCCATGTCTCCTTTCTGGGTGTCATCGTATAACAGGGACACGGTTTCCTGATGTAAGAAAGTTCCTGACACGGGAGCCGCGCTGGGCCTTTCTATACAGGGGAATTACACAACACAAGACTATTAGTCCCACCACTAGGAGGCCCCCCCACCAACAAACAGGCTTGCTGGAGGAATCCCTTCAGTCCTCCTAACCATCCTGAGAAAAAGGAAGTATCTACCCCTGTATTGGATTTCAACTCCTCGGCTAGGCCCGTAATCTTTTTGAGAGCCATTATTGTTTTACCATTAACCCCTGAATTCTGAGGAATATAGGTACAACATTCTTCCCCTATCATCCCACAGACTCCACCTTTTTCAGCAAGAATCATATCTATAGACAATCTGTTCTGGAGAGTCATCCTTGTGTCGGGCCCCAATTCCTCAACTATGCCCTGAAAGGCATCTCTACTATAATTTACAAATCTCTGTTCCGTATAGTATATATAATTTATCCAATCCACATTTCTATTGATCTGTATCGTTGGGATGAGGGAGAGAAAGCCTGCTGTGATTTGATTCTGGGCCTTGTATTTGTCAGGGACCCCCCTAGGAACACCTATGGAATCTATATACATTTTGGGGTCTTCAGCATAGCCGGTATGTAACTGGTCTAAGCTTTTTCTTTTTCTAGTCGGTTCAGGGGCCGTCTCAGGATCCCAGGGCAAGATTTTGAATTGCATTGCCAATTTCACCAGGGTACACTGACCAGTCCAAGTAGCCGGAAGTCTGGACCTAAGTCGCCCATCCCCACATACCCAATACATTGATAGTGGAAGGTTCTATATAGCTGAATGCTGTAATACTAATCGGTGTGCCAAATCTATAAACTTTGAAATATTACTCATCATGCACCATCCGGGCTTTTGTCCTAGTGGGGAACAGTTACCCCAAGAGTTAATCTCTTCCCACGAGACTGGGACTGCAAGAAATGGTAAACTGGTGGATGTCACCGGCGCATGTGTACAAATCCAACAGTTTGCAACAGTTTGGTTTTGTTCTTTCAGACCATCCACTAAAGCTAAGTGGTGTCTAATGAACCTGTTATCATCACCATCTACACGGCTAAGTCTGTTCCAAGCATCCGTTACTGCAAGGATGCAAGCAAATGTCATTAGTAGCATCATTCCTCTTCTGGAGGCTCTCCAAGGATCTTCTTACAATGCGATGCGTGGATCCAAGTTTCCTTGCCTTGTAGCTTGACTGCGGTACTTGTCGTCAGTAGAACTTGAAAAGGTCCATCAAATCTCGGATCCAGACTCTTTCTCACGTGTCTTTTAATGACTACCCAGTCTCCGGGCTGCAGGCTGTGACTCCCAGGATCCTGGTTCGGATCTGTAAGAGAACTGAAGACATTATCATGTACTTTCTTGAGTCTTTTATGCAAATCCCTTACATATGAGCTTAATACATAGTTACTCATTTCCAGTGCTTGGGGAAAGAAACATCCTAAACTAGGCACTTTGCCAAATAGTACTTCATACGGAGAAAGTCCAGTTTTTCTATTTGGAGTGTACCTTACTGAGTATAAGGCTAATGGTAAACATTCAGGCCAAGATTTCCCTGTTTCAGCCATGGCCTTTTGAATTTTTTTTTTTTTTTAACTTCAATGTCCCATTTAGTCTTTCTACTTTTCCACTGCTTTGTGGATGATATGGGGTGTGGAAAGCTTGTTGAATTCCCAGAGCTGTCAAGACTTCATTATTTCACCTGTGAAATGTGTACCTCTGTCACTTTCGATCACCTCTGGTACTCCGTACCTGCACACCACCTCCGCAAGCAGCTTCTTTGCGGTTGCCGCAGCCGTAGCCTTGGCAATCGGGAAAGCCTCCGGCCAACCTGAGAATAAATCAAAACACACCAACACGTACTCCCATGACCCTGATTTTGGCAGCTGAATATAATCAATCTGCAGTCTCTGGAAAGGATAGAGGGGCCGAGGGGCATGTTTGGGTGGTGTCTTGACTACCCTTCCCTGATTATGTGTAGCACATACCATGCATCCCTGGATCAAACCTTCTATACAGGTGGAAAAGCCTGGTGCTACCCAATGCTTCTGCATCACGCTCATTACAGCAGTTTTGGACTGGTGGGTTGGCCCATGTAACATCTGGGCAACCGCAGGGTACCACGCCCTTGGAAGGCATCGACGCATCCCTTTTCCCCATACCCCATTTACTTCATTCAGACATGCACCTTCTTTTTCCCACTTTTCTACTTCCTCCTGGCGCACCTGAGCCTGCATCTGGGATAAGGCATCCTCCGACACAAAGGGATTTTTGGGAGCGCTTACCTGGTGCATCGTTACCCCTTGTAGTGGTCTACTGGCTGCTGTTTTTGCTGCTGCATCGGCCATTGCGTTTCCTTTACTCACCTGATCAGCACATCTGGTATGTGCTTTAACTTTTATGACAGCTACTTCTTTTGGTAATTGTAATGCATCAATTAACTGCTGGACTGCGTCAGCATTTTTAATGGGATGTCCTGCTGCCGTCAGGAATCCTCTAGATTTCCAAATTGGACCAAAATCATGAGCTATACCGAATGCGTATCTAGAATCTGTGTAGGTGTTAACAATTCTACCTTCAGCTATCTTACAGGCCTCGGTCAGAGCCTTAAGTTCAGCCTCCTGGGCCGACTGATGTGGGAGCATTGGTTCTGCTTTGATTACTGCATTCAGGGAGACGATGGCATACCCAGTATGGAAGGTACCTGAGACATCTTGGTGGCGAGATCCATCTACAAAAAATTCAAAATCAGCATTAAGTCTTTCAGTTTCAAACACTGTGGGTAGGCCTGCTGTTTCCTGTGCCGTAAGCTGAACACAGTCATGAGGAATCTCCTCTCTTGGATTTTCTTTGTACAATACCGTACCTGACCCCTCCTTTAGATCCGAGAGAGGTAACAATGTGGCAGGATTAAGTGTGGTACATCTCTGCAAAGAAACATTTGGAGGCATTAAAAGTGCACATTGCAATCGAAGGTGATGTGCAGCTGGAAGGTGTGCCGGTTGCACTGGTTTCAGTATGGTGTATACATCATGAGGTGTAAGTACTGTCAGTGGATGATCAAGCACGATGTCTGACGATTTGTGGAGCAATAGTCCTACAGCATGTACTGCCCGTACACAGGACGGGGCACCCCTAGCCACTGCATCTAGTCTTCCACTGAAATAGGCTACTGGCCTTTGATTGTCACCATGTAACTGAGTCAATACTCCTGCCGCGTGTCCCTGCTGTTCATGGAGATACAGGGTGAATGGTAGTTCATAGTTGGGGGGTTCCTAGCGCTGGAGCTGCCACAATCCTGTTTTTGAGGGAATAAAAACAGTCTAAACCTTCAGGAGTTAGTTTAAAAGGCACAATGGTGATACAGTCACAGAGAGGCTGCATGAGGATTGACACAGCATGTATCCACTGTCTGCAGTAGGAAACCAGTCCAAGAAATGTCCTAAGAGCGCAACATTAACAGGAATAGGAAAATTCTGTACAGCTTCTTTGCGAGCGCTGGTCAGATGTCGAGCCCCCGGTGTAATGCAATGTCCCAAAAAGATAACTGAAGATTTACAAAATTGCAGTTTATCCTTTAACGCTTTACAACCAGCTTGGTACAGAAACAACATGAGTAATATTGTTGCAATGCGACACTGTTTCCTGGAGGGGGCACAAATCAGTAAGTCATCAACATATTATAAAAATAACATTGGCAAAATCAATAACTGTGAACCAAGCAGCATCCTGAGATATCTGGAACAAAAGTGTGTATAATATATATATATATTATATATATATATATATATATATATATATATATATTGTACCAGCCAATACATAGAGAGTTAAATCTGGTAGTTGAAGGGGGAAGCTGAAGTTGGAGTTTTTACTGTCAAGGCCACTGATAAGAAACCTAGCTGCAGAGATGCCGAAGGTGGGGGCTAGGTTTTAACTAAAACACCACTTGCTACCAGTTTCTGCAATCTCTCCTGAAATGTCCTGGTTTCCTGCACTCGTGGCACAACTTCTGTCCACCTCCTGGCACACGTCTCCCCTCCCTGTTGTTTGCAGGACGAGTACCTACAGCATGTATCCTTGCTCCTCTCTTTGCCTGCACTAAATCATGTTGTGCCCCTTGTGCTATTCTGGCTAGATCCTCTGCTTCTGCGTCATTGACTTCTGCATTATCAGGTCCGGTCCTACCAACATAACACTTGTATGTCTCATCTATCAGTCTATCGTATCTAGCTTCATCTGCCAATTTTCCTTCTTCTGTGTTACATATTCCTTCCACACTGAAGGCTGGAGTCTGTCTGTACTGGGCAGACCCATAATTTTATATAACTTTCTCACATCTTTGACAGCCTTCTTGCCTTCCCGTGACTCGACTATCTCACCTACAGTCAGGCCAAAGTTTGAGAAGACAAAATATTATTTTTACAAGTCTACTGCTTCACTTTTTCTAATGGCAATTTGCATAAATCAGAATGTTATAAGAGTGTCAGCTAACAGCAATTACTTGCAAAGTCAATATTGCAGAAATGACTTACCACCCACTAAACTTTCAACATCATGAGCCGCCTTAAAAGGAACTAACCTCTTTTCATGATCTGTCCTTAACACGTGTGGGTTGATAGACATGGTGAGATCATTTCATGATTAGTAAGATGACACCCCTGGAACTTTAAGGAGGCTGGGCTTGGCATCATTGTTTTCTCTCTGTTAACATGGTTATCTCTAAGAAACAAGTGCAGTCATCATTGCAATGCACAAAAATGGCCTAACAGGGAAGAGTATCGCAGCTAGAAAGATTGCACCTCAGTCAACAATCTATCGCATCATCAAGAACTCAAGGAGAGAGGTTCCATTGTTGCCAAAAAGGCTTCAGGGCGCCCAAGAAAGACCAGCCAGCGCCAGGACGTCTTTTAAAGTGTTTCAGCTGCAGGATCGGGCTACCAGCAGTGCAGAGCTTGCTCAGGAATGGCAGCAGGCAGGTGTGAGTGCATCTGCACGCACTGTGAGGCGGACACTCTTGGAGCAAGGCCTGGTCTCAAGGAGGGCAGCAAAGAAGCCACTTCTCTCCAGAAAAAACATCATGGACAGACTGATATTCTGCAAAAGGTACAGGCAGTGGACTGCTGAGGACTGGGGTAAAGTTATTTTCTCTGATGAATCCCTTTTCGATTGTTTGGGACATCAGGAAAACGCCTCATTCGGAGAAGACAAGGTGAGCGCTACCACCAGTCTTGTCTCATGCCAACTGTTAAGCATCCTGAAACATTCATGTGTGGGGTGCTTCTCAGCAAGGGAGTTGCTTCTTCACAGTCTTGCCTAAAAACACAGCCTGATAAGATGCGTAACGAATGTCTCAGAGACTTCTCCAACCTCCAAGACAGTTTGGCGATAACAATGCCTTTCAGCATGATGGAGCACCTTGCCTAAATGCAAGGTGATAATACATGGCTCAGGGACACAACTAGAGATTTGGTCCCTGCCTGGAAACTCCCCAATCTTAATCATTTGAGAACTTGTGGTATCATCAAGATGACGGTGACAACAAACCTAAATTCTGACAATGAAAGCATTGTTGTGCAAGATGGACTGCTATCATTCAGGATTTGCGTCAAGTTGATTGAGCATGCCAGTGAGAATTGCAGAGGTCCTGAAGAAAAGGTCAACACTGCAAATATGACTTGTTGCATTTATCATTCTAACTGTCAATATAGCTTTGTTACTCATCTGTTGCAATTATTTATTCTGTCTGTGACATATACATCTTCAACACACTAAGTAACTCGAGGGCAGACCATGATGTAATATAATTTACATTTTGTCATTCTCAACTTCGTGCCATGACTGCTACTCCCACAGCTCCACCCTCTAACTTATGAGGTTTTTCGGACTTGAATAGACGCAACATGACTCAACAGAATGTAATGATCTGTCGCGACTCAGACCACCCTGCCGCCAGCAGGTCACCACCCGTCAGCGTAGAGAGACTCCTCAATACACTGGTAAGACAGAGAGATCCCTCAATCTATCCCTTCCCTAACCTTTAAGTGGTGACTTTACAGCTTAGCTCAACGTAACACTCTAACTTTGACAGCGGGACGTCTCCTTGTAAGACTCCCCTGTATAGGACAAAGAGTACTCCTCAATTTGTCACTGATTCAATTCACATGTGCGCCTGACATACCAATAACTTTTCCAGAATCAAAACATTTATTCAAAACATCTACTAACAGTCACGGGAGACAACTATCTAGACTCGAGTTCAGTGACCGGAGGAGGAGGAGGTGGTGTTCACACGAGTGCACGCAGGCACGCGACGTCACTCGGTCTCACGATTGCTGGTTCGGGAGTGGCGCGGGGTCGCCCCAGTCTCACCAGTCGACCGGTCACTCACCCAGACCCAGACAGAAAACACGACAGGACCTACAGTGACTGACACACAGGCAAGTGGGACATATAAATATATGCTCCCAATTTACCGTGCTCGACGGAGGGTGATCAGTCCTCGAATTCAGTCACCGCGGGTACCACCGGGAAATCTATGAGACGGGTCTGGCAAGTAGCGAGCCGCTGGCCACGCCCCACGTTCGGGACGCCAATTGTCGGGGTCGTATCAACAATTCCACTCGTCCTCCAGTCACTCCGAATTCAATCTATGAGCATGGGTTAACCATTCAAAGAATGAGTCAGACAAAGTTTCTGGTTCAATCTCAGTGCATGCTCTGTACTGCTACTGGCGTCAGTAAGGGCTCAGCAACTGCAACTTTATTCCCTGAACACAATCTTTTGTACGCAGGAATATAGGCAGTGCACAGGAAGGAAAGGGCTGGGTAAGGGAAAGGGGTTAGCCATATATGTCTAGTCTGGTATTCTGCCATCTGGATTGGTTCCACTGTTCCTTAGATCTTCTTCTAAGTCCTCCCTTCATCGTCATCCTTAAGTTTCATTTTCGCAGAGAATCGATACTGCTTTTCTTGTATATCACGTGGTTTCTCAGTTCCCAAAGGTGGGGGCAGACACCGGTGCATCATAGTATAAGTCACAAAGGAAAACTTATTGTTTCAGCAAAGCAAAGGAAGCTAGACAGTATAAAACATATAAAAATATATATTGTCCCTGACAATGGGAAAACTTTCAAATTTGGCAGTGTATCAAAAACTTATTTCCCCCACTGTATGTGTTCCCCTCCATTACACATGGAGGGGGTGATGATGCGGAGTGCTTTACTCGTGACACTGTTGGATATTTATTCCGAATTCAAGGCATACATATCTGGCATGGCTACAACAGCATTTTGCAACAACATGCCCTTCCATCTGGTTTGCACTTAGTGGGATCGTCTTTGACTCAACTGCGTAACTGCAAAAATATCATACAATTACTATAAAAACATATCAGTGGAAACTTCAGTCCATTTTTTTATAAGATCCTCTCCCAAGTCAGTTTAGCATTTTAGGAGCAGTGATAAATTTTTTGTCTTTTATACTGCAAAAATACCACATTTACATGTTTTCTCTTATATGTGACAGAATTATAAAAGCCAGAACAGAGTGGAACCTGAACAGTACCCATCGGTGCCAATATCTAATCGAGACCAAGCTTTTCCCAAGAAGGATGCATATACTTCCATGGAGGTTTATGAGCAGCTCCTTAATAAAAGACTATCTGAAGCTGAGAGGACAAGTAGAAGAGATAATGAAACTGAAACCGAGGATCGTTTTATCCGGAGACAAGATGTGGATAATGACAGGATGGATCGTCCCCAATACCTTTTTACAGATTGGGAACCGGAAAGAAGACCCCTCAGACTTAATTTCAGTAATGAGGTTGACGACAGTAATACTAGTAGATTGAAATATGACAGGGAAGTAGAAGACAGAAGGTCCATGAGATATAACCCACGTCCTGAAAGGTACTGGATCCAATGCCGAATTGAGCACTGTTGCATATAATGCTTTATCACAGAAATACATGTATGTAAGTGAAGGTCTCAATATCCTTTAGTGGAATTTTACAGTTTCAACAAATAAAGCTTGTTCACAGGTTAATGACATATAAGCAAATTCCTAAAATACAATGGGAAGATTTATTAAGTGACACGTTTTGTGTTGAGAAGAAAGTCACAAATTTTGGAGCATGTGTGTTTTGTGAGCAAGTTTGCAACTTTAATAGTTTTTACAATGCTCTTTATGCTTTTATTTTGTTTAGGTTTGTGGAGACTAGCAAGAGGGGCATAGGCTTCATCAGACCAAAAAATTCACTATCATTTATGGGAAAAAAATGGCATATAGAGCAAAATAGTTTTCATTTCAAATGCAAATAAATTGGTAGCATCTCTGTCAATGTGTTTCGCCAACTATGGCCAGGCTTAGTTTTGCTATCCTGGCGCAGGGATGCTACAACTACAGGTGCTTTTCACAAAATTAGAGTATCATCAGTAAGTTAATTTATTTCAGTTCTTCAATACAAAAAATGAAACTCATATATTATAGAGTCATTACAAACCGAGTGATCTATTTCAAGGGTTTATTTCTGTTAATGTTGATGACCATGGTTTACAGCCAATGAAAACCCAAAAGTCATTATCTCAGTAACTTAGAATTGACGAAAACACCTGCAAAGGCTTCCTAAGCATTTAAAGAGGTCTCTTAGTGTTAAGGGTCTGCGGAACGCACCAAATATATAATGTAGAGAGGTGCGTTCGCAGCCCGGGGTCCACCGTGCAAGCGGAGCCTGCTGCTAGTAAAAATGGCGCGAGAAGCAAACTCTGTTATCCCGCAGAGTCGCTAACATAAACGCCGTAATGCGCTGTGACAATAAGTGCGAACTCTGTTAATCCACAGAGCCGCAAGAAAGAGAGCCGCAGCGCTATATGGCGATGTGTGCGCACTCACTAGACACAACTGAGTCGCAAAGAAAACACGCTAGGGCGCTGCCTAGCGTAGAAAGCGAACCCTGTTACGTCACAGGGCCGCAGAGAAAAAGCACTGTGTCCTGTCAGGCTCTCAGGTACACAGTTAAGTGCTAAGCGTACATAAAGTGTGATCATGTGCTAATGTCCTCGCGGGAGTCACCTGCAATCTATGGCGTCTGAACGCCAGACCCTGAATACGGCAATCAAAACTCCTCACCGGTTATGCCGGTAATCTAGGGCATCTAGGACACCGACCCTGACCAGCTACCATACCAAACTCCTCACCGATTAAGTCGGTATTCTAGTGGCTTATTTCAGCCGGGTCCCTAACCACACATACGCATGATCACACTGGCGCATAGCATACAATGGTTGATATTAGCGCATGGCGGCCCAGCCATGCTACCCTTTTATAGCAACAGCTACAGGACCTTCCAGGAACAAGGACCAATGAGAAGCTGTTACAAACAAACGTAGCTACATGACCTTCCTGGCGGACCAATAGGAGCCGCTGCAGCACCTGAACATGTGACCCTGATCTCCAATGAGAGATCTCACTCTGGGCATGCTCAGATGGGAAAACGCAGGACTTTGTCTCAAAGACGACTGCTCCAGCACTGGCTATAATAGCAGATCCAGGAAAGGCAGCAGCAAGTCACTGCACAGTAGAGGAGTGGGCAAGACGCCTGGACCGACGTCTCTGCTGAGCAGGCTCCACTGCGGCCGGAGATGAATGGGAGACCGCAGCGGGACGGGTTCGAGACTCCCCTTTGCAGCAGCGGGAAATCGAACCCTAACATTACCCCCCCTCCTAGGGCCCCCCTTCTTTGGGCCTCGCTGCGCTCAAAGGCAGCGATGAGCTGCAGAGCGTGAATATGCTCGGCAGGCTCCCAAGACCTATCCTCAGACCCATAGCCCCTCCAGTCCACCAAATAAAACTTTTTGCCCCATACCACCTTACACCCTACGATGCCGTTCACCTCATGGTCATCCGTAGATGAACCGATGTCCCGACAGATGACTCAGAAAACCAGGACATGAGCACGGGTTTCAGGAGGGATACATGAAAGGTGTCGGAGATACCCAGGCGTGGTGGAAGAGCCAAACGGTATACCACAGGGTTAACCTGCTCGAAGACCTTGAAAGGACCCAGGTAGCGGGGTGCCAACTTAGTGGACTCAACTTGCAGCCTGATGTTACGGGCGGAGAGCCACACCAAGTCCCCAGGAGCAAATGTTGGAGCGGGGCGCCGATGTGCGTCGGCGGAGGACCTCATCCTCTCCTTGGACGCCTGAATGGCATCCTGGGTACGGTCCCAAATGTCCCGTGCCTCCACAGCCCAGTCTGCCACCCTGGAGTCGGCGGAAGACACGGGCATGGGCACCGGAACCGCGGATGCTGACCGTAGTTCAGAAGGAAAGGAGTCTGTCCGGTGGAGTCAGCCACAGCATTGTTTAATGCAAACTTAGCCCATGGTAGCAAGGATGCCCAGTCATCCTGCCTGGCAGAGACAAAATGTCGTAGATAGGTGACCAAGGTCTGGTTGGCCCTCTCTACCAACCCATTCGTCTCAGGATGATACGCTGAAGAGAGATTTAACTCAATACTGAGTAAACGACAAAGCTCTCTCCAGAACCGAGACGCAAACTGGGGACCTCGGTCACTGACAATTTTGTCCGGCATGCCGTGTAGACGGAAGATGTGCCTAACGAACAACGCTGCCAGAGCCCGTGCAGAAGGTAACCGTGGTAGTGGCACCAGATGCACCATTTTAGAGAAATGGTCGGTGATTACCCAAATGATGGTGCAACCCGAGACTTGGGCAAGCCCACCACAAAGTCCATCCCAACCATCTCCCAGGGCCTGTCTGCCACCGGCAAAGGATAAAGTAAACCAGCTGGCCGTTGTCGTGGAGACTTATTTTTGGCGCAGGAGACACACGCCCGAACATAGTCCCCAACATCACGGACCATATGCGGCCACCAATATGTCCTCGCCAGCAATTCAGATGTCCTCTTTGCCCCAAAATGTCCACCAACCCTGGACGAATGTGCCCAAGAGAGTACCTCCGGTCGCAAATTGGTAGGCACAAAAGTCTTGCCCGGGGGCACAGACTCTAGTGAAACCGGAGCCACTGTTCTCAGGCTCTCTGTGGGAACAATAAGCCGAGGCTCCTCTACCTCCTCTTCAGAGGACACCACAGAGCGAGAGAGAGCGTCGGCACGAATGTTCTTCTCTCCCGAGAGAAAATGGAGTGTGAAATTAAACCGAGAGAAGAACAAGGACCATCTGGCCTGGTGAGAGTTAAGCCGCTGGGCTGTCTGCAGATACACAAATTTTTGTGGTCGGTGAAGACTTGGAAGGGAAAACGGGCCCCCTCCAACAGATGTCTCCACTCAGAGAAGGCCAACTTCATGGCTAGCAACTCCCTATCCCCGATGGAATAATTCCTCTCCGCTGAAGTGAAGGTCTTAGAGAAGAAGAAGCAAGGATGCTTCCGACCTTGAGCATCCTTTTGGAAGAGGACTGCTCCAGCACCAACGGATGAGGCATCCACTCCAATAAAAATGGCTTATCAACATCGGGGCGATGTAGGATGGGAGCGCTAGCAAAATGAGACTTAATAGAAGAGAAAGCCGTGGAGACCTCTTCCGACCACAATTTGGGATTTGCTCCCTTCTTGGTGAGGGCTACCAAGGGAGTTACCAAGGTAGAGAAATGCGGAATGAACTGGTGATAGTAATTAATGAACCCCATAAAGCGCTGCACCGCTTTTAGAGAGTGAGGTTCCTGCCAGTCCATCACAGCCTGTAGTTTGGCCGGATCCATAGCCAATCCCTGGGTTGAGATGATATAACCAAGGAAAGGTAAAGACTCCAGCTCAAACATACATTTCTCTAACTTAGCATAGAGGGAATTAGCCCGTAAGAGGTCGAAGACTCTGCAGACATCTCTCCGGTGGTAGTCAATATCTGGAGAGAAGATGAGTATATCATCCAGATAGACTACGACCGAGGTGGAGAGCATATCCCGGAAGATGTCATTGACAAAGTCTTGGAAAACTGCTGGAGCATTACAGAGCCCAAAGGGCATCACCAGATATTCGTAATGCCCATCCCTGGTATTAAAAGCCGTCTTCCATTCGTCCCCCTCACGGATGCGAATCAGGTTATAAGCACCGCGCAGATCTAGTTTAGTGAATACTCTTGCTCCCCGAAGCCTATCAAATAGCTCAGAAATCAGGGGCAACGGGTAGGTACTTGTTTTTAACGGTGATGGCGTTAAGACCCCTGTAATCAATACACGGACGCAATTCTCCATTTTTCTTCTGCACGAAGAAAAATCCCGCCCCTGCCGGTGACACCGACTTCCTAATAAACCCTCTTGCCAGGTTCTCCTGAATATATTGCGACATGGCCTCTGTCTCAGGAAGAGAGAGGGGATAGTCCCTTCCCGAGGAGGTTCTGCGCCAGGCAAAAGGTCGATAGGACAGTCATAGGGGCGATGAGGCGGAAGAGTCTCCGCAGCCTTCTTGGAGAACACGTCTGCATATGACCAGTAGTGCTTGGGAAGTGGAGTAAGATCTGCGGGTAACTCCGTAGTGGTAACCTGAACGCAACTCCTGACACATCTGCCTCTACATGCATCACTCCAACCCAGTATCCTACCCGAAGTCCACTCTATATGTGGGGAGTGGAAACGGAGCCAAGGTATACCTAGTAGGATCTCGTCTATTCCCTCGGGAAGGACGAGTAGGGAAATAAGTTCCTGATGGGAAGGAGATACAGACAATGCAAGTGGAACAGTCTGGTGTGTAATTTGTGAGGGCAATGTCGACCCATTCACTACCCGGACAGTCACTGATTTGTCAAGCGCCACCAGAGGTATTGCATGACGGCGAGCAAAGCTAGAGGACATGAAATTCCCCTCTGCTCCTGAGTCCACGCAAAGGTCGGCGGTGAGAATGGAAGTACCAACAGTGATTGTCCCTTTAAGTGTCATCTTGGAGGAAAATGCCGCTGTCTCTAGTGAACCTCCTCCCAGGGCCACTAGATGCGATCGCTTCCCGATCGCTGTGGACATTTGTTGGCATAGTGTCCTGTCTGCTGACAACGGTTACAGACCACGGATACTCGGATGGACCGAGACTTAGGTCCTGCATGAGGAACTTCTGTGGCCTTTTGGGGTTCGGATGCCAGATCGGGAAATTCGAGAGGTTTGGCAAAGGTGTGAGCCAACCGAAACCTCTGCCTACACTGGGCCCGCTCCAACCTCCGCTCGTGAAAACGGAGGTCAATGCGGGTAGATATGGAGATAAGCTTCTCCAGTGTGGCGGGAATCTCCCTGGTAGCCAAAGCGTCTTTAACATGGTCAGCCAGTCCTCGCCAGTAGATTGGAATAAGAACTTTATCAGACCAATCTAGCTCAGAAGCTAGAGTCCGAAACTGGACGGAAAACAGACTGACCAAAGACGAACCCTGTGCCAATGCCAGCAGTTGTAGCGTCGTATCGTGGGTGACCTGAGGTCCTAAAAAGACCTTTTTAAGAGCCTCCAAGAAATGAGGAGCACTCCGCACCACACGATTGTCGCGCTCCCACAGCGGCGTTGCCCACTCCAACGCTCTGCCCGAGAGTAGAGAAAGTACAAAACCCACTTGTGCCCGATCCGTGGGAAAACGTGCAGCCAGAAGCTCGAGCTGTATAGAGCACTGACTCACGAATCCCCGACATTGCTTGCTATCACCGGGAAACTTGTCAGGAAGCGGGAGGTGGGATAATGTAGGGGCAGAGGTGGCAGAAGACAAACTGGCTGCAGCCACGCTAGCAGCCTGAACAGCGACTGCGGTAACATCCACAGCTGAGGTTGTGCGCTCAAGAGCCGCCAACCTACCCTCCAGCTGTTGGATGTACTGCGATAGACGCTGTTCATCCTCCATTTTACTAGCCAGACCCTGGCGCTAATATTATGTTAAGGGTCTGCGGAACGCACCAAATATATAATGTAGAGAGGTGCGTTCGCAGCCTGGGGTCCACCGTGCAAGCGGAGCCTGCTGCTAGTAAAAATGGCGCGAGAAGCAAACTCTGTTATCCCGCAGAGTCGCTAACATAAACGCCGTAATGCGCTGTGGCAATAAGTGCGAACTCTGTTAATCCACAGAGCCGCAAGAAAGAGAGCCGCAGCGCTATATGGCGATGTGTGCGCACTCACTAGACACAACTGAGTCGCAAAGAAAACACGCTAGGGCGCTGTCTAGCGTAGAAAGCGAACCCTGTTACGTCACAGGTCCACAGAGAAAAAGCACTGTGTCCTGTCAGGCTCTCAGGTACACAGTTAAGTGCTAAGCGTACATAAAGCGTGATCATGTGCTAATGTCCTCGCGGGAGTCACCTGCAATCTATAGCGTCTGAACGCCAGACCCTGAATACGGCAATCAAAACTCCTCACCGGTTATGCCGGTAATCTAGGGCATCTAGGACACCGACCCTGACCAGCTACCATACCAAACTCCTCACCGATTAAGTCGGTATTCTAGTGGCTTATTTCAGCCGGGTCCCTAACCACACATACGCATGATCACACTGGCGCATAGCATACAATGGTTGATATTAGCGCATGGCGGCCCAGCCATGCTACCCTTTTATAGCAACAGCTACAGGACCTTCCAGGAACAAGGACCAATGAGAAGCTGTTACAAACAAACGTAGCTACATGACCTTCCTGACGGACCAATAGGAGCCGCTGCAGCACCTGAACATGTGACCCCTGATCTCCAATGAGAGATCTCACTCTGGGCATGCTCAGATGGGAAAACGCAGGACTTTGTCTCAAAGACGACTGCTCCAGCACTGGCTATAATAGCAGATCCAGGAAAGGCAGCAGCAAGTCACTGCACAGTAGAGGAGTGGGCAAGACGCCTGGACCGACGTCTCTGCTGAGCAGGCTCCACTGCGGCCGGAGATGAATGGGAGACCGCAGCGGGACGGGTTCGAGACTCCCCTTGTGCAGCAGCGGGAAATCGAACCCTAACACTTAGTCTGTTTCAGTAGGCCACATAATCATGGGGAAGACTGCTGACTTGACAGATGTCCAGAAAGCAGTCATTGACACACTCCACAAGGAGGGTAAGCCACAAAAGGTCATTGCTAAAGAAGCTGGTTGTTCACGGAGTGCTGTATCCAAGCATATTAATGGAAAGTTGAGTGGAAGGAAAAAATGTGGTAGAAAAAGGTGCACAAGCAACCAAGATTACCGCAGCCTTGAAAGGATTGTTAAAAAAAGGCCATTCAAAAATTTGGGGGAGATTCACAAGGAGTGGACTGCTGCTGGAGTCATTGCTTCAAGAGCCACCACACACAGACGTATCCAGGACATGGGCTACAAGTGTCGCATTCCTTGCGTCAAGCCACTCATGACAATGCCAGAAGCATCTTACCTGGGCCAAGGAGAAAAAGAACTGGACTATTGCTCAGTAGTCCAAGGTGTTGCTTTCAGATGAAAGTAAATTTTGCATTTCATTCGGAAATCAAGGTCCCAGAGTCTGGAGGAAGAGTGGAGATGGAAATTTAATTCTCCAGCAGGACTTGGCACCTGACCACACTGCAAAAAGTACCAATACCTGGTTTAAAAACAACAGTATCGCTATACTTGGTTGGCCAGCAAACTCGCCTGACTTTAACCCCATAGACAATCTATGGGGTATTGTCAAGAAGAAGATAAGAGACACCAGACCCAACAATGCAGACGAGCTGAAGGCTGCTATCAAAGCAACATGGGCTTCCATAACACCTCAGCAGTGCCACAGGCTGATCGGCTCCATGCACATTGCATTGATGCAGTAATTGATGCAAAAGGAGCCCCGACCAAGTATTGAGTGCATTTACTGAACATTTCAGTAGGTCAACATTTCAGATTTTAAAATCATTTTCCAAACTGGCGTTATAAAGTATTCTAATTTACTGAGATAATGACTTTTGGATTTTCATTGGCTGTACGCCATAATCATCAACATTAACAGAAATAAACACTGGAAATAGATCACTCTGTTTGTAATGACTCTATATAATATATGAGATTCACTTTTTGTATTGAACTGAAATAAGTTAACTTTTTGATGATATTTTAATTTTGTGAGAAGCACCTGTATATGGAAAGGTCTGTGCCTCTTGATGGATAAGCTTTATCTGCTGAAACTGGAAAACATCTTAACGTGTCATGAAAAATAAATCCACTTCATGTCTGTAGGTAAAAGTTAGACTTTTCAGCAAGACAGCAAATTGTTATTTTACAGTGCTGTTCTTTGTGCTTATGAATGTTACTAGATGTGCCTTAATTGGTTTAGGATCCTAAGTAACAGAACTCTTTTTACAGAGTATTACATCAGCATGGTGATGTTAGGGAGAACCGCGAATACCGACCAGACCGAGCCTCTTACTTTCAGGTTGAAAGGAGTGATCTCAGGTTGGAAAACCTCATTAACTTCCATTTAACTTAGTCTAGAAGACATTTTTTTACTATATGTTAATTAAGTTGTATCTATCAAATTGGTGTGAGCTTGGGTCCCAGCACCACTAGGAAGCTGTTGATTTTGCGCAGTAAAGTGCAGCTGGCCACTCAGTTTGTGTAATGTGGCTGCTGCGGGGGACATGTATTGGCCCAGCACTCCCTGCTTCACCATGGCTCCTTTGCTGGTCATCAGGGACTCAAAGGACTGGCCCACACCAACCAAATAGTGATGAGGACTACATGCCACTATATAAGGATTATTATTATCATGCAGAACTTAGCAAAATAATCGTAGGAGGCAGAGTGTCCTGCCCTGCCACCTATGCATTTGCTTTCAGAATGAAAACAACTAGTCTGGACCTTGTTTGTGTAATCACATTTAAAGACTAAATATTTTCTCGCACATGATATTCTTGACACAGAAGAGAATAGCCACTGCTACTAGGAGCCACACCAAGCACAAAAAAGTACTAGTCACTTTTTTATCCTATAGGGAATTTCTCACCATTTTTTTGCTATTTTATCTGAGAGTAGCATGTGATGGGGGCAGAGACACTAATTCCAGCATTGTATCGCCTAATACTAGTTGCTGCAGTTTTGATTAAAAACCATTTCTCTGCTGCAGATGTAGCAGCTCTCTGAATACTAAGTCCTGTATAACCTCGCCCACACCACTGATTGGCAGCTTCCTGTGTATAGGCAGAAAGTTACCAATCTGGCTTCTTCATAATTGGTAGCCTTCTTTATTGACTGCACCTCTTGACCGATGTTCATCTCTTTATTCTCAGTCCATCTTTAAAGCCTTTCTATGAAAATGATTCTTTCCATTATAGTGAATAGTCTTTTCTGTCTCAAGTGGTATCAAGCTCTCATTAGTATTCCTGAAAGCCACTTGTGGTTACTATTGTTTATTGGATCTAATATTTCTCTCGGCTGACTGACGGATCATTCTGTTGGTCCTGCATAGATCCCTAGCTACTCCGACTCTGCTGTCCCCGCACCTTTTGTCTCTGTCCTTTCTGTCTTCTGTAGGGGACACACCTTTGCATCCTATGATGTTTTTTGTTAGTCGCAGCAGAAGACCAGTTCTTTGCTCTCTTCCTTCCACTGGAACTACTATAAGATCTTCCATGGTTTCTGTGTCCCTCAATGATGTGAGCAAGAAAAGAAAATTTTTTGCTACTTGCCTGTAAAAAATCTTTTCTTGCTGAGCTCATTGGAAGATAAAGCTCCAACTCTCTAATTTTGTGGGCGTTCTTCTAATTCGCAGTTCTTACCTATACAGAGGCTTCTTTTAGGATCATGGTTTCTCTTCTGTTGGCTTCTTCTGTATATATGCAGGAGGGGTATAGGCTATGTAGAAGGAGCCAACACTACTTGGCTTAGTGTCCACCTCCTAGTGGCAGCAGCTCTTCTGTGTCCTTTAAAACTCAGCGTGAAAAGCATTTTACAGGTGAGTAACACACAATCAATTCTCTTCCTTATAGAATTTGGTTATAAAGTAGACTGAGCTCTCAGTTTCCTTAATAAATCATCCACTCTGTTATCTCCACTTGTTATATGTGTGCACTGCACATGAAATGAGCGGGAAGTAGATGCTGCACACTAAAGTTAAATCATTTTTTGGGATGAAATATAGGCCACATAAAGACAGGAGAGATCGAGAATATCCAGTGGACTATGAAGATAATTTTCGGGAGCAATCAAATCAAAGGCCTGCTACATCACTTATGAGGAACAGGTAAATTCAGTCCCCTAGCTAAATGAAAAGCAGAACTCATCATAAAGTAGAGAGGAATCATCTTACATTTACTTAGAGAATATTTCTTTTGTCTCTGCTTAGATTTAAAGAGGACCTAACAAGATAAAAAATGGCCAGTTTTTGCTCTTATTTTTTTCCTGCTGCTCCTCAGAGTATTTTCTTTCTTTCCATTCCTTTTTTTTTTCCTTTTGTTTTCTTTTTCAAGAGATACAGGCCTATATATTTAAGTGCTAATTTTAAAAGACTTTACCAAGGGAGTGCTGTTTGAAAACAAAAAAAACAGAACACTGGAGAGTAGAGGTGGGCAATTAATCTTCCCAAGGGCCACATGAGATACTGTGACTGTTGTGGTGAGGGGAAACAAATAGGCTGAAATTAATGCTGCTCAATATTTTCCCATGAACAAAAGTACATTGTAATCAATAGATCTTGGAATAATAAGTTCCACAATCGAATGTGTTTAATTAAAATGTTTTTCCTGTGCTAAGATAATCTTATAAATGTGCCCCTGCTGTGTACTGTGTAATGGCTGTGTCTGACCATACAGGAACATAGTCTGATTATACTACAGCTCCTGGGGAGGGGAGGAGAAAAAAAACGTATACAGACATTACAGCATGATATCACGTAGTCTACAATATACCATATGATCCCCACGTAGTCTACAATATACAGTATGAGCCCCACGTAGTCTACAATATACCGTATGATTCCCACGTAGTCTACAATATACAGTATGAGCCCCGCGTAGTCTACAATATACAGTATGAGCCCCACGTAGTCTACAATATACAGTATGAGCCCCACGTAGTCTACAATATACCGTATGATTCCCACGTAGTCTACAATATACAGTATGAGCCCCACGTAGTCTACAATATACAGTATGAGCCCCACGTAGTCTGCAATATACAGTATGAGCCCCACGTAGTCTGCAATATACAGTATAAGCCCCACGTAGTCTACAATATACAGTATGAGCCCCACGTAGTCTACAATATACAGTATGAGCCCCACATAGTCTACAATATACAGTATGAGTCCCACTGGACTGGAACAACCAGAGGGTGGGATGTGGCCCGCCGGCCGCACATTGCCACGGTCTGCTGTAGAGAAAGTACTGTAGGGCGATGCTCCATATGGAGTCATGACGAAGATCTGAAATAAAGAATAATAAAGAATTTATTATTTATAATTCCATGTACTACGTGTTTTGGCTCAGAATAGACGAGCTGTCACCAGGTAAGCAGCAGTATTAAAATAAGACCAAACATTGACCACTTTTCACCTGGTGACAGGTCGTTTTTAAGTCCAGTTTTGATTTAAAAAAAATAACCTGGTTGAAGCCAATAGACAGTACTTTTGACACTTTGTTTATTTTTACCTTTCAATGAAATTAGTTTTGGTTTCTTGTGGACTTTCGGAAGTTTAGGAAAAGCTTAAAGGGAATCTGTCATCAAATTTTTCTTTTGCAATTTGAGAGCAGCATAATGTAGGGTCAGAGAGCCTGATTCCAGCAATGCATTACTTACTGGGCTGCTTGGTGCAGTTTTGATACAATCTGTGTTTTCCCTGCTGTAGACATAGTAGTGCTCAGAATGCTGATCTGTGTATCTGATCTGATTCCTGTGTTCTATTTGCATCAATCAGTGGTGGGGCAGGGAAACACAGATTAGCCTGACACCTGCTCCCCTATCGATAATCTGCTGCTGATAAAACGCTGATTGTATTGAAACTACAGCAAGATGCTGAGGAAATGATACATTTTTGAAATCAGGTCCTCTGGCCCAACATCATGCTGCTGACAATTTCTCTTTAAGGTATTTTATAGTAAGTAATTTCCTGTCACGGATAATATATATGGTTTAGGTGACTTTTTTTTTCTATTTACTAACTAGGACAAAAATTGAACCCCCAGTTCTGCAGATGGAGCGCTCAAAGTCTGCTCACATCAAAGATGAAGTTTTCTCCACGGGCCTTCTACTTGGTAAGACACATTTACATACAGAAAGCAAAATAGAAAATTCACATACATTAGTGAATATGAAAAAGCCAAATGCACAGATCAGCCTTAGGGACTCTGTGTACCTCTATATTGTGTGCTGTACAGGGCAATATTTTTTAAAACTTTTAATGAACATTTTAGAACATAAGATTACATCGTAGACCAAACCACATTTCTCATTGCTAATTAATATTGTCTGGCAAATTTATCCTTGCACTTAACATACTATGGGTCTAATATATTAACCAAAAGCCTAAAACCCCCATGTCAGGCACCAAATATCACACACTTTAATCATGAGAGAATACTCCTCATCGCCTGGGGACTAATATGAGTCCAAGGGGAATCGAAATAAGGCATCCATACCTTATCCAATTTTTGAGGACAATGTATATTTTTTATATAACACCCTCTCATAGGATGCAGTATTTACCATATTGAACCAGTGTGCAATTCGCAGAATCTTCTTTTGTAAAGGTCAATATTTCTGAGATATTTTATCCCAGAAGAAATGCTTTAACAGGGCAGTACTCTTTTGAACAGAAAAGAATGCATGCAGAGATGTAGGTATCTGCGGTTATCAACTTGGAAGATGTATAAAGCCAAAAACCAGTCTAAGGCTAGGTACACATTGCGTTAGGGGCATCCGTTTAACGGATCCATTAAACAGATGCACTAACGCTGATGTCATTTTTGACATCTTTTTAATCCCTAGCGCTAACGTATGCGCTAACGTATGGTATCATTTTGTTACCATGTGTACAGGTCTATGCACATTGAACGCGTCCGTTCGCTTTGCGTTAGACCTAACGCACCCCAAAACGCTGTAGACCGTGTTCATCGCTAACACATGAAGAATTTGGCATGCGTTAGGATGCTTTACTATATTGGCGGCCAATGGGTGCGTTAACACATCCGTTACATAGTGTTAGAGCCGCTATTATGTAACGGATGCGTTAAACGGATGGCACCTAACGCAGTGTGAACCCAGCCTTACTCATAATTCTCAAAGGGAATCTGTCTGCAGGTTTTTTTCTGTTTAATCTGACAGCAGCATGATGTTTGGGCTGAGAGCCTGATTCCAGTGATGTGTCACTTATTAGGCTGAGCGTTGTTGTTTCAATAAAATCAGTGGTTTAACAACAGGAGATTATCACTTCAGGACTAGCTGCTTTGTGCCTCCTAGTGAACTGCTCTGTATAACCTTGCCCCAACCAATGATTAGCAACTTTCTGCCTATGCACAGTGTACACAGAAACTTGCAAATCAGTGGTGTGGGCGGGGTTATACTCAGCTCATCATTCAGAGAACTACTAAATATGCAGCAGAGCAATAATATATATTGATACTATGTAATACCGAAAATCTCTTTGTTCTACTGATCTCTTCTTGTAAAAATATTATTGTGTAATTCTTAATAAAAATGATCTGATTTAAAAAAAAAAAAAAAAGATCTGCAGAAGAGAAAACAGTGATTGTATCAAAATGACAGCAAGAAGCCCAGTAAGTGACACATCGCTGGAATCAGGGTTCATGCTGCTGTCAGATTACATAGCAAAGACCTGGTGACAGATTCTCTTTATTCAGTGCTCCAAATACCAAATTAGAATGAACTGGTTTTCAGAACATCTTCGATTCTATGTATGGCCACGTTATAGAGAGCAAGTGGAGATGAGCAGTAACTGTAACACAATCTCTAATTTGGAAAGATATTGGTCTGAAGTGTAAAACAGATTGGATCGTGAGGACAGTATGACATTTTTATTTGTTTCATAGGCGAAGCAGATAAAGATGAGGCTCAAAAGAGAAGGAAAGAGCGTTACAGAGAGGAACTAATGCAGCAAATGGCTGAACAGCAAAGAAACAAAAAGCGGTACATGTGTAATTTAATGACTATATTCTAATGTAGGACGGTAAATAGCAGCTGCCATGATGTACTAGTCACGTACGTATTACCAATGCTGGAGTAACCTTCCTTATATCTCCGCATTGTGCCATATTTCTGTTATCCCCCTGAAATGTATGAATATACTGACAATTAGATGTGGCCATTTTCCTTCTCAGTTCTTCATATTGACTCCCCAGCTGAGCCTCAATAACCATTAAGGGGCGCCTCACTGTTAGAGGGGCACCGCACTGCTATACACAGCCCATTGCTGTTAATGAGTCACATGTCATGCTTCCATTTTACCTGTAAAGGCGCAGTGATGGGCCTGAACACACGGCCAGGGTACGCCACAAGGGAAAGGTTGCCACTAGAGTTTTATTTGGGATAAATGGTTGTGGCCAACCTTTTTACTGTCTAATTTGTAATAGTTATTTAGTTCTTATTTAAACAAAGTGTGGGTACTGCAACCTATATAAAAGACTGGCATGACCTGCCTATGTGTACAGCCCACTTATGTCTCAGCAGCTCATGATAGGTAAAGTACTGTAAAACATTAATGTTTTGTTCCTCCAGACTTTATCTTGGGGAGAAGGACACTTTTTTTTCCCATTTGGGTAAAATTCTTAATTTTACATTTTTGATTGTGATAATGTGCTTTCCTACTGACGCTGCGGACATAGTGACTGAGTGGTATGTGACTTTATCTTGTGATCGCACCGTCTGTAGACTAATAATGTTGTTCTTCTGTTTATTAATAAGGGAGCCATCCTGCCATTGGTTACAATTCTTCATAATGTTTGATCTGAAGTAATTATACTGTAATTCATGTTTATATTTATGGTGTCATATATTTTTCCAGGGAGAAGGAACTGGAACTGAAAGTGGCTGCTTCTGGAGCCGTAGATCCTGAGAAGCAAGTGAGAAATTTCACTTTCCTAGTTTGCTCTCCCTCCATTTTAAGAGGATCTGTCAGTTCACCTGCTATGAATCTTTTAGTAAATACCTGCCTCCCTAATAAAACAACAGTTCCATCTTTTCTTGGAGCTCTGTTTGTGCTGTTCCTCTTTTATTCCTCCTAGAAACTCATGAATAAATTTACAATGTTAAGGGAGGGGGATTTCCACTACTCAGATAAACCTTCTCAATCACCATATTCCTCCACGTAAAATAATAACAGCCTGTACTCCCCTCCGGTGCCATCACTATTCCGGTGACGTCGGCACCAGGTCCCTTGGTATTGTGCGATGTTGCTATGTCAAGTGAGCCCTGCAATCAGTGACCGCTCTGGGCCACTACACTCTCACTTCCTTTGGACGAAACACAAATCTGGAAGAATTGAGAGGTTCTGCACTCTGACCTCCTCCAGATGTCATCTACGTCTGACGGAAGTGAGGGTGAAGCAGCCCAGTAGCGGCCACTGCTTGGCTGCAGGGCTCACATGACATAGCAACGTCATGGGAGACCTGGCGCCAATGTTGCTGTAATGGCACTGTCACCGTGAAGGTGAGTACGGATTGTTATTTTACATGGGGTAATATGGTAATTAAGAAGGCGTTGCCAGAGGAGTGGACAATCCCTTTAAGGCCCTATTACACACTAGATAAGTGTGCATTTATGGAGGCCTCTTAACAGATTGTCAAGATAGAGAAGGATGCATCCTCTGCAATTTCAGCTGTCGACACTTGTGTATGGCCCTGAGATAAGCTGCTGTCAGATCGTTCCAGTGTATGGAGGAGTCGGGAGAGGCAACTGTTGGCCAAACGGTCATTTAGCAGTCAGCTCTCTAATATATATGGTGTATATACCAGCTTTATTACTGCCCTTCAATTTGTCCTAATGTGTCCTGATAGTCACACCCATTTGTCAATTTATGCATATATTTATATAAGGAGTAACAGCATAATATAGAAAAAAAGATGCTGCAGCTGTCTACAGACACCACAGAAGAGCTCTATGGTGTACTTCTCTAGTATATTAGTGGCATTATTGGCCACGCTTCCTCATTGTGGAGGTGCTAACGGAAAAAGACACTACTGGGACATTTATCACCTGTCTGTGGGTAGTAATTGACACTAGGGGGTTCATTATATCTCTTATGCTATGTTTTATCCTAAGTGTATTATTTTCTAATTATTTTTACGTGCTTTTTCTAGCTAAATGAAGTGGAGGTAAATTGAGCATATTTTTTTAAAACGTTCTTTTGTTTGTTTTTTTCTATTTCTCTAGTGCAGGGATGCTTTACAAATGTTAATAACTTTCCTTTTGAGTCTTTTGCTTGCATGTTGTAGTAGTTTGGATATTGTAGACCTGAGCACGTGTTGAACATTTGCATGCATTTGGAATTAGTTTAAAAAAATTACGTCGGAAGCAAGAGACTTGTGATTATGAGCAACGTGGTGTTATACCTATTCGCTGTCCTTCGGAGTGGCATTGGTATCTTTTTTAGGGGTGTAAGAGATTGCCAGCTCTTGGCTCAGATGCTTCAGGAGTCATGGAGGTTTCACCATGCCCTGAGAAGAGATCATGTCCTGATACCTAAGGAGGTTATCCCATGTCTGCTTCAAGCTAGGACTTTTTCAGAACTGCCCACTATTTTTCTTTTTAATAAGTAAATTCATCTGCCATTTTTTAGGTGCACTGAAGCAAAATGAATTAGCCAATGCCTTTTGTTTGTATTTCTCCATCGCCTCATTGGGAGACACAAACCGTGGGTGTTATGCTGCTGCCACTAGGAGGACACTAAGCAATACATAAGCAAAAGAGATTAACTCCTCCTCCTGCAGTATACACCCTCTGTTGGCTCAATCCTGAACCAGTTCTTGCTTAGTGTCTGTAGGAGGCACTAGGGTCTGCTCTCAGACCCCAATTTTTTCACCTTTTTATTATTTTTGCTTTCTTCACGCACGGATGGGCGACGGGACTTGTACGAAAAGTCACGATCTCCCAAAAACCATCAACAGGCGGCATCGTGCGAGTGTCGCCTCCACGTACCCCTCCTGCTACGCTACCATGGGGCGACAGATCCCTTGAATGGGCCGCTCTCCCCATGAGATACCCCTTGATGTGGGCGATGTGATTGGCATGGCACCATGGATGGATAACCCTCACCACCTCTCCTGAAAGCGGTGGCGGTCTGGAGGCATTTAAGATCCCTCTCCACCCCCTATCAAAGGGGAAGGTGGATTGAGGAAGTACGGCCATATCTGCCGTAGTCCCTGCGGAGGTCCCTTCCTTCTCCATCTTCGGGTCTCTCCCCGCAGTGAGTACATGCACCTGGATGCAATGTGTACCGACCGTCTGTCGCCGCGGCTGCCTCTGCGTCGCACCGCGACCGCCTCTGTGTCGCACCGCGACCGCCTCTGTGTTGCGCCGCCGCAGCTTCAGCGTCGCGCCGCGGGCGCTTCCCGTCGCTCCGCGGCCCCAGTCTCAAATTTAGTCCCCAGCTTCAGCCCGGGATAGGCCGCAACCTGAAATTTAGTCTCCGGCTTCAGGCCGGGATAGGCCGCAGCTTGAAATTTAGTCCCCTGCTTCAGGCCAGGATAGGCCTCGATGGGGGAGGGTCTCCTGGCTCTCCCCTGTGACTCCGCCCACGTCGCGCGCACTTTCTGCGGCCCAGGATTGGACAGGGCTCCTTCCTGGTCACTCCTTCGCCCCCCCCCCCCTCACCTTCTGGCGCTTCTCGTGGCATACAAGAAGCGCAATCCTAGTCTCGGGCGCCATCTTTAACTGGAGACGCTTTCCGCTGCTAAGGGGCACAGTACCTGGGTAAGTGCAATAGCGCTTAACCCTTCTCCTGCCGAAGCCCCATTTGTAATAATGTTGCAACCAAGGGCAATAAAAAGGCTCACAAATCACACACTGCGGTGTATACCACCTGTGCCTCATGCAGCGCTTCGCTGCCAAGAAAGCTAGGTTACGCACTATGTGCTACAAGCGACCAGGAGCCTCCGGTCATTACGATCAGGAGCCCCAGCTATTCTCAACACAAAAAAAAAAAAAAAAAAAGGGGTAAGCTTATAAATGGCTTTACCCCTTCCCTGCAGCAGTCTACAGGCTCGCTTAATTGCAGAATGTCACAATCCAAGAGCTCTAAGAGGATTGACAAACACACTCAGTTGTGTATGCCTGGTGTGCTTCATGCGATACCTCGCTATAGTGAAGACACGGTTCCGTTTTTGTCTGTGGGGCCTGCTGTTTTTTTTCATAAGTCCAGGAGCCCCACGCGTCTCAGACTCCATACGACGCCCGTGCGCCCCCACTATGTCACCACTGTCCAAAGTGAATGGTGACTGGGGGGCTAACAAAAGCCTCTCCACCTCACTATCAAGGTGATGGTGGATTGAGGAGATAATCAGTGCAGATGGTCACTAGAGGCTACCAAAAACCTCTCCACCTCCCTATCAAAGGTATGGTGGATTGAGGAGATAATCAGTGTGGATGCTGACTGGAGGCTAATATAACCTCTCCACCCCCCTATCAAAGGTACGGTGGATTGAGGAGATAATCAGTGTGGATGGTAAGTGGTTTGCAATCTCCTGTGACCTACGTTATTTGTCTGTTGCCGATAGGCAGTCTGCCGTCTCTGGCCGGGCCGGACATATGGCCTTAGAGCACTGACCGATAGAACGCACGCTGACGCTTAGTGTGTTACGGATAATGTCATTTTACCGCGGCGACTCTACACTTTAATCTGTGCAGTTTGTCTTTCTCACAGGAGTCCAACGGATGGGCACCCAGCTCCCCCGTTCCTGGGGATTGCAGCAAACATGACTCAAAATATGAGTCGTATGTGGGTATATCCGGATTTGCCAGACTATCAGTCTTACCTCACTGAGATCTTTAAAGGGATCAAACGTCTTCACGGGGTTTTTTACCAGCCCCCCTGACTTGCTGACATGGGTCAGTGATACAGTAGTTGCCGGACAAAGATTTCTCGGAGCTAAAACCGTTTAATCACAGTGTCCTTTTTTTTGGCCACTTTCTAGTACAGAGCGGACGGAGTCTCCAACAATGGATCCTATACCACAGCTCGCTTACTAACTTCTACTGTCTCTGACTGACGGTCTGTTTATTAAAACCCCCACTGACCGTCCAATTGGGCTGCGGTCAGTCTTTATTCCTTCCGCAGCACAGAGTCAATCGACCCTTTCGGTCTCAATACCAAGGTCATTCCCGGCCACTCGCCCCCCAAAGTCCAAGGACCTCGCAACTCCTTTTTTCTTCAGGCCTTGACATTCTTCGCACCAGCGGGGTCATCGTCCCAGTTCCTCACGAGGAAAGGTTCAAGGGTGTTACTCAAACCCCTTTGTGGTTCCCAAGAAGGACGGCTCTTTGTGTTCTATTCTGGACCCGGAAAATTTAAAGAAAAAAAAAAAAAGAAAGTTGCTAAACAAATTCATCAGAGGCCGCCATTTCAGAATGGAATCTCTCCGCTCTGTCGTCGCATCTTTAGAAAGAAAGGAATACCTGGCGTCAATCGACATCAAGGACGCGTATCTGCACGTCCCGATTTCCAGTGGCCATCAAAAGTTTTCTGCGTTTTTTGCAGTCGGAGAGGATCATCTTCAATTTGCCGCTCTGCCCTTCGGACTCGTAACCGTCTCCAGAGTGTTCACAAAGGTCATGGCGGCCGCCATGTCAATTTTACACTCTCGAGGTGTGGTGGTCCTCCCGTACCTAGACGACGTGTTCATCAAAGGACCAACCTTTCCGGACTGCGCAGAGAGTGTCGAGATCACTATCGACACCCTCTCTCGCCTAGTTTGGTTAGTCAAATTGGACAAGTCCTCTCCCATTCCTTCTCAAAGGATCCTTTTTTTCTGGGAATGATTCTAGACACTTGCCAAGGGTTAGTGTCTCTCCCTCCAGAGAAGATCGCTTCTGTGAGGTGGGGAGTGCTACTGTTGTCTCTAGCCCACTCTCACTCTCTGCGAGTCGCCATGCAGGTCCTGGGAAAAATGGTAGCCTCTATCGAGGCAGTACCGTTCGCTCTTTTCCATTTCCGACCTCTACTACAGGAGTTAATATAAGTCTGGGACAGGAACCCAGCGTCCTTAAGTCGCCGCTTTCGTCCTTCTCCCAGAGTCAGACGCTCCCTAAAATGGTGGACAATTGTTTCATCATTGAATCAAGGGAACTCTTTTCTGCCCGTCCATTGGTTGGTGGTGACCACCGATGCCAGTCTCCTCGGATGGGGAGTGGTTTTCCTTCACCACATACCTCAGGGCCGCTGGTCCCTTCCAGAGACCCGTCTCCCGATCAACATCCTGGAGATCAGAGCTATCAAACTAGCTCTCTTGCATTTCCAGCATCTTCTGGCCGGTCGTCCCATCCGGATCCAGTCAGACAACGCCACGGCTGTGGCGTATATCAACCGCAGGGATGCTCGAGGTATCACACATCCTGCGCTGGGCAGAGAAAAAACCGCTCGCCCATCTCCGCAGTTCATATTCCGGGGAATGGACAATTGGGTGGCCGACTTTCTCAGTCGCCAAGGATTAGACCTTCAGGAGAAGGGTCCCTGCACCCGGAAATGTTTCAAATCATTTGCCAGCGTTGGGGTATGCCGGATGTGGATCTCATGGCATCCAGGCTGAATACCAAAGTTCAGACTTTCATAAGTCCATCTCGCGATCCACTAGCCATCAGATCGGATGTACTAGTCCTCCCTTGGAGTCAATTTCGTTTTCCTTACTTCTTTCCTCCTCTTCCGTTAATCCCCTGGGTGATCCGGAAGATCAAAATGGAAGGCGCTCCTCTCATCCTGGTCGCACCGGACTGGCCTCGCCGTCCGTGGTATGCGGAACTAGTACGTCTGCTCGCAGACGTTCCTTGGAGATTACCGGATCGTCCGGATCTTCGTTCTCAGGGCCTAATCTACCATCACAATTTGAGAGCGCTGAATTTGACGGTATGGACATTGAAGCCTGGATCTTAGGCCAGGCTGGTTTTTTCACAAGAGGTTATCTCTACAATGGTCAATGCCAGGAAACCGGTTTCCATACGCTTTTACCATCATGTGTGGAAAACATTCTTTTTCCTGGTGTAAGGATAAGGGTCGTTCCCCTTTGGTTTTTTTTTTTTTATCCCTTCCATTCTGGAGTTTCTCCAGGCAGGGTTGGATTCAGGGTTAGCACTCTCTTTCCTCAAGGGACAGTTTTCTGCCTTATCCGTCCTTTTTTTCCAACGACGGATCGCTTCCAAGTCTCAGGTCAGGACTTTTATCCAAGGAGTGGCACATCTTGTTCCACCCTACAAGAGGCCCCTGGACCCTTGGGATCTTAATCTGGTCCTCAGTGCCTTACAAGAATCTCCCTTCGAACCTTTGCCGGAAGCGTCCTTATCTCCTCTTTCCTGGAAGGTTGTCTTCCTAGTTGCAATTACCTCTATCAGGCGGGTATCGGAATTGGCAGCCTTGTCTTGTAAACCTCCGTTTCTCAATTTTCACCAGGACAAGGTAGTCCTCAGGACTTCTCCTTCTTTCTTGCCTAAAGTCGTCTCGGTTTTTCATATCAATGAGGTGATAGTCCTGCCCTCCTTCTGTCCGGCGCCGATGCACCGTACTGAAAAAGCCCTTCACACCTTGGATTTGGTGAGGGCTCTCCGAAGGTACATTTCGAGGACTGCATCTTTCCGCAAATCGGACGCCCTGTTTGTGCTTCCGGTGGGACGCAGACAAGGTTTTGTTCCTGCTTCCAAAACCACGTTAGCCAGATGGATTCGTTTAACGATCCAAGAGGCGTACCGTGTCAAGAGTCAGCCTATCCCGACTGGGATTAAGGCACCTTCTACTCGATCTGTGGGGGCCTCCTGGGCCATTCGGCACCAGGCTTCGGCACAGCAAGTGTGAAAAGCTGCGACCTGGTCCAGTCTGCACACTTTTGTCAAGCATTACAAAATTCATGCTCAAGCCTCTTCAGATGCGACTCTTGGCAGACAGATTTCTGCAATCAGCTGTTGCGCATCTGTGAGTTGTTTTCTGTTAAGCTGTTTAAAGCGTTTATGCATTTGGCTTATGAGGCTACATCTGTGGTGATGTTTCTTCCCACCCAGGGACTGCTTTGGGACGTCCCACGGTTTGTGTCTCCCAATGAGGCGATGGAGAAAAGGGGATTTTTGTCTTACTCACCGTAAAATCCTTTTCTCTGAGACGCTCATTGGGAGACACAGCTCCCACCCTTGTCTACTCAGTAGCCTCGAGCCTTTGTTTGGTTATGACATATGCATTTGCTATGAGCTCCTACTGCTTTGGCACCGAACTGGTTCAGGATTGAGCCAACAGAGGGTGTATACTGCAGGAGGAGGAGTTAATCTCTTTTGCTTATGTATTGCTTAGTGTCCTCCTAGTGGCAGCAGCATAACACCCACGGTTTGTGTCTCCCAATGAGCGTCTCGGAGAAAAGGATTTTACGGTGAGTAACACAAAAATCCCCTTTTCTCTTGTACACAGGGATGCTGTACCAGTTTTTTACAATTAATGCTTATAGGTTGCATGTAAGCCAACTCCAAAATCAGCAACAAGGGTTAGCCTTTCAAACAGTTTTTTTTTATTCAGTTTTACATTCAATTCTATAAATCCCCTTGAGTTTGTCAAAAGTGCATTCTTTATACCTCTTGGGGTATGTTCACACATTGCAAATATGCTGTGAAATACTGCTGGAAAATATGCAGCGTATTACAGAAGCAACAAAATCTTTGCAACTGAAATCAATCTGGCATTCATTTCTAATCCACAGCATGTCTGAATACGCCGTAGATTTTCTCCTTGGATTTCCTCCCTTCAAATACACACCAAAAAAATCATAGAAATCTGCTTGGAAGCGTGGCACAATCCACAGCAGGAAAATGTGTTCATGTAAATGCACCCTCAAACTTTTTTTGAGGATCTTTTATCAAAGCTAAAATATAAAACTAACCTGAAAACCTATGCTGGCATTTGTTTGTGTTTCTTTGAAAAGCCTGACCGCTTACGTCAGTTTGGGGCAATAAACCGCCACCAGGAAATGTCAGATCGAAATGTCCCCTATCGTCCTGGAATACTTGTGGACCCCCAGAAGACAAGCAGAACAGCTATGGAAGAAGAAAAGTCCCCACCGGAAAGACCAAGAGTGGCTTTTCAGACTCCTCTTCCTGAGTCCGCTGTCACTGGTAATGCCTTTCCTACAGCCAACGAAGAATACCATCGAGGAATATCCAACACCCTCGGAGAAATAGTTGCCCCAAGGTAGATCTACGTGCCGAACTATTGATCTTTATTGTGTTTTTCTTGTATATAGTAATAGCTGAAGACATAGATAAATGAGCTGTCTGAACACTTGTTTGGCCTACAGCAACTCCTGCAGTAGCTAGATAGCAGGGATGTTAGAATCCATGATGCGCCTCCACTACATGAAAGGCCCCCTTCACACGTCCGTGTAATAAATGATCAGTGTGCCATCCGTTTTTTACCTGTATGGCTTACGAAAAATCAGTTGCAAAGCCTCTAATATACTTTGCAATGTTATACACATACAGCACATGGATGACACACGGATGCCACCCATGTGCTGTACGTTTTTTTTTTACATGGACCCATAGACTTGTATTGGCCCTTGTCATCCGTGCTGCTGGTAAAAAACGGACATGTGTCCACGTTCTTTGCACGAACATACGGTCCATGCCAACACACGGACATTTGTGCAGCACCATAGATAATGAGTATGTGTGGTATCTGTGACAACAAAAAACGGTTGCCACATGTACCCGAGGCACGGACATGTGAAGGAGACTAAAGGCAGAATGGGAAACAAAAATAGCACCATTTCTAGTTGTCATTAACAGTTGAGTTTTCCATAAATGATATTAAATAAAAGCCGGACTGAGGGGTTATGTAATAGAAGACAGCTCAGCTTCTGTTTCATAGTAAGTCCATGATGCAATATCACCAGAGTTGAATCCTGACATGAGGTGTATTATTAAAATCTTATGATGGTAAGTCCTCCATGATGTTCTTCTTCCCGTCAACCTGACAACTGATTCATGCTGCCCGAATCACAGGCAGCATACATCAGAGTCCACCCTGTTATTGCAGCAATATCTTCCTCTGAGTCACTGCAGCGTTTCAGATAAAATACGGATTTTGGTAAGAACTTACCTGTTAAATCCTTTTCAGCGAAGAAGGAAGGGAGACACACTAGTCATTACTAGTGGGTAGGCGGAGCCCACATAGGATAGAACACCTCAGATTAAAAAGAGTGTTGACCGGCCCTCCAGCTTGGGCTTCTCCTACTCCAGCTCTCCAGTCCATACACAAGCTAAGGAAGAGCAAATATCACCAGCGTAGCAACATAACCCCTTCTGAAGGACTTCAGAGAAAAAAACAAGAAGACAGGTTATGCATATAGCCGAAAAAACCACACAGTCCCAGGTACTACTCACTGAACCTGACCACTGCGATGAGCTGGCAATGCTGGAAAAGAGCCTTAGCGCGCCGACCTCAGCCCAGATAATCGCTATCAGAGAAGGGTCACGCCGCATCTGAAAACACAACAACACACTTCTGCCATGGGAGGGATGTGTGTCTCCCTTCCTTCTTCGCTGAAAAGGATTTTACAGGTAAGTTCTTACCAAAATCCATCTTTCAGCAGCAGATGAAGGAAGGGAGACACACTAGTCATTACTAGTGGGACGTCCCAAAGCAGTCCAAAAATAAGGGTGGGCAAAAAAACCAACAGAGGCAGATACCCAACAACCTAAATAAATGCGCAACTAGCGCTAAATACAAGTTCACAAGAACTTTAAACTACAGCCGCCTGCAGGACCCTACGTCCTAAGGCCGCATCAGCGGAAGCACTGACGTCCACCTTATAAAATTTCGTAAATGTGTGGACGGAGCGCCAGGTCGCCGCCCGGCAGAGCTGAGCTGCCGAGGCTCCTTGATGAAAAGCCCACGATGAACCCACAGCCCTCGTGGAGTGAGCTCAAATCTTAATCGGGCAAGGTTCGCCCTTAAGTCGGTAAGCCTCTAAAATGGCCGACCGAATCCAACGAGCTATAGAATCCTTGGAAGCTCGTTGCCCACGTCGTCGACCTGCTGGAATCACAAACAGAGAATCCGACTTCCGAAAACTTTGAGTAATAGACAAATAGAACTTCAAAGCCCGTACCAAATCCAATGAGTGCAAGGCCCGTTCCTTCGCATTCTTTGGCTCCGGACAAAGCGAGGGCAACACAATATCCTGGTTAACATGAAACTGTGACACCACTTTAGGTAGAAAATCGCCCCGTGTGCGAAGCACTACGCGATCTGGATGAAACTCCAGAAAAGGAGGCGAGCAAGAAAGAGCCGCCAACTCAGAAACCCTTCTCAAAGAAATGACCGCCACTAGGAAGGCAACCTTCCAAGATAGAAAAGAAAGATTAATAGAGTCCATAGGCTCAAAAGGCCCATGTTGAAGAGCCTCCAAGACAAGATTGAGCCGCCAAGGAGACACAAGCGCCTTCCGCGGCGGAAATTGACGGGTTACCCCGTGAAAAAAGGAACGTACGTCCCTACGCGAGGCGATAGCCTTCCGAAACAGCAAGGACAGAGCAGAAACCTGCCCTTTCAGAGTGCTAACTGCCAAACCCTTGTCCAGCCCGTACTGCAAAAAGGCCAACAAATTGGGAATGGAAAAAATCCTCGGGTTCCTAGAAGAACCCGAACACCACGAAAAGAAGGCTTCCCAAGTCTTGTGATAAATTCTAGTAGTAGCCGGACCTCTGGCAGCTCGCAGAGTGGCAATGACTTCGGCTGAAAAACCTTGACGGGTCAAGATTTCGGTCTCAAGAGCCACGCCGTCAAACGCAGAGACTTCAGGTCCGGGTGACGAACGGGCCCTTGGGTTAACAGGTCCGGGCAAAGAGGGAGTGGAAGTGGAGGCGCTGCCAGAAGCGACACCAGTGTCGAGAACCACGTCCTCCTTGGCCAATCTGGGGCTATCAACATAGCCGGGACTCTCTCCAGTCTGATCCGACGCAACACCAGAGGAAGTAAGGATATCGGCGGGAACACATAGATTAGCTCGAATTGGTCCCAAGGAGCCACCAGAGCATCCACCGCCACAGCCTTCGGGTCCTTGTACCTGGACATGAACGTCGGTAACTTGGCATTGAACCTGGATGCCATCAAATCCACTTGGGGAGTTCCCCAACGGGAGCACAGCAGTGCAAAAATTTCCGGATGAAGACTCCATTCTCCGGGATCCATCTTTCAGCAGCAGATGAAGGAAGGGAGACACACTAGTCATTACTAGTGGGTAGGCGGAGCCCACACAGGATAGAACACCTCAGATTAAAAAGGGTGTTGACCGGCCCCTCCAGCTCGGGCTCCTCCTACTCCACTCTCCAGTCTAAAATTTGAGGTCACAGAGGATAGTCGCTGCTGAAGCAGCTCCTTAGAAGATTTTTTATTTTTATCGGACAGAGACTTGGACTCCCGTGGTCTTGAGGTCTCAGGGGTCTCAGCGCTGCTGGACCCCCACCTCTCCCTTGGCGGATCTGTATTACCCTTTAAGGAGGTCCCTGCAGAACCCTGCCGGCCCTGGGGGATGAGGATTGCTTCCCTGGCGGGGACGCAAACCGCGCTTCTGGGGTCACTGCGTTCCCCGCCCTTGGGGGAAGCTATGGGCACAGCGCCACAAATCCCTGGGGGTCCCTGTGGTGCTCAGCTGGGTGAGTACTCAACATTTTAATATGTTTTGAGTGCTTCAGCGACTGCTGCGGCAGCCGCTGGTACATGTGACATGTTGGTGACTAGTGTCTTTTGTCCGCAGGTGGATGTCTGCAGGACATGGAGAGCGGAGGAGTCGCGCGCCCTTTTTTTGAATTTTTTGCGGCGCTCTGAGCGCGCGCTTTACTACCTCTTCCGGCTTCTCTCTCAGAAGCACAGCGCGGCGGCCATTACTGGATCAGGGAGCTGAAGGCTTCTTTCCTCACTCTCCTCCCCTCCCGACAATCGAAGACGCTACACCGCGGCCAGCTGGGTGAGTCGCTTCTGCCTGCCAGGGCAGAAGCTTAACCCCCTCACCCCCACAGCGCAGGACACTGAACGCTACCGCTAACGATCACGATAACGTCGCATACTAATGCGATCGTTTTTTTGTGATCGTTTTAATGTCGCTGATAGCGGCCATAGTGGAAGATCTCATTAACGACGCAGAGTGGTTAGCGATCTCCTTAACGACTTTGGCGGTCATTGCGATGTACAATCAGCGCAATATGTTAGCGTTCTTGTTTAGTGTGGCATACCCTTGAAACACTGTCCTGCAGCTGCTACCTCATAAGAGGCACCTGGGGCTCGCACACCCTTTTCATTAACAAGGGTTGTGGGGAGTCTGCGTCATTAACCCCTTCTTAGGCGGTTAACCCTTTATTGGGGGACAGCTGGGGTAGCTCTCTCTTTAAGAGCTTTAACCCTTCAGCGTTCGTTTTGCCTTTAAGAAACCACACTGTTCTAGTTGCTGACAGGTTTAACCTGCCCTATACTGTGTGAGGGCATGTCAGATCAGGGTCCAGGAGGTGCGGACCGTCTCCCAGATCCGCTACAGGATCAGTCTCGCGTATCTGACACGCAGACCTCGACGGCGTCAAGCGCAGCGGTCGGAGGTGTCAGTGATGTCAAAATGGAGACCCTCGCTCGTTCTATTGATGGCCTTTCTGACCTTCTAGGTTATTGGGTGTCGGCTAGATCCTCTCATGGTAGGTAGCAACACAGGCCGGTGCCATCCTTCCCGCGTAGCGTCTCGGAGATCTCGGGCATGGAGGGTTCCCCTTCAAGCTCGGATGGGGAGATGTCCGATTCAGATAAGGAGGATCGGCAGGGACACTCTGCCTCTCTTTTGGGCCGTACAGAGGCTTTTATTGAAGCCATGAGGGAGGCGTTACAGTTACCGGAGGAGGTAACTAGACGTCCTGGTAAGTCCGCCCGGATGTTTCAGGAGTCGCATAGGTCGCGATCAACTTTACCATCTCTGGATGAGCTTAATTGGACAGTGGAGAAGGAACGCCTGTGCCCAGATAAACGTTTTCAGGGGACACGGTTTTTTGAGACGCTGTATCCGTGTACTATGGAGTTGATTGATAATTGGATTCCTTCTCCTGAAGTGGATGTCCCTTTATCCCAGCTTAGCAAATCCTCATTACTTCCTGTTAAAGGGAAGGCGAGTCTGCAGGATCCGCTGGACAGAAAAACGGAGATGGCGGCGAAATCCATCTACGAGGCCGCGGGTCATGGATTCAGAGCAATACTAGGGTCCATGTGTGCTTGTAAAGCTTCCCTGAGCTGGTTAGACCATCTACGGACGGCGTGGCAAGATGGATCCCCACTATCCGAGGTAGATGGGCTTTCCAAATTGTTGGAGGATGCAGCCCGATATGGCAGCGATGCAGGTTTGGATACTGCGTCACTGCTGTCCAGGGCGCAATCCTCGGCGGTCACAGTCAGAAGAGCACTGTGGATTAGACAGTGGACCGGAGACGCGGTTTCCAAGCAAGGTTTGCTATCTTTAGCTTACAAGGGTGGTCAGCTATTTGGATCTGACCTCACGGAGCTGATTGCCAAGGCAAAGGCAAAAGAAACGGCTTTACCGCAGCGAAGAGCTGTAACTTCTGCGTCTGGCAGGCCTAGTGCCGGTAGTAGTCGGCGGTCCTTTCGGTCCAGGGGACGGTTCGGTCAGCCCTCTTGGGGATCGGGTCGTTCCTCTTTTTCAGGAAAAAAGAACGCTCAAAAATCCCGCACTCCCTGGAAACAGAGCTTCCGCCAAGACAAGCGGGAAGCTGACAAAAAGCCCGCTAAGGCGGACTGACGCCAGGGTCTCACTCGAGGGCTCTCGAGTGGGAGGTCGCCTGCTCCAATTCGAACCGACTTGGGCTTCCTGCGTGTCGGACGCCTGGGTGACGCGGGTTGTGTCGGCAGGCTACTTCATAGAGTTTCTGTCTCGACCCCCAGACAGTTTTTGCCAATCTCGCATTCCGTCAGAGCCCGAGCTATTTGCCGCTCTACTGCGAGAGGTCTATTCCCTTCTGCAGAAGGGTGTGGTGGTACCGGTTCCGCCGGAGGACCGGGGAAGAGGGTTTTATTCCAACCTCTTTGTGGTCCCCAAAAAGGAGGACAAATATCGCCCATTCTGGATCTCAAAAGATTGAATCGGCATGTCCACACCCCAAAAATTCCGCATGGAATCACTCCGCTCCGTGGTGGCGGCCCTGTCGCAGAAAGATTTTTTGGTGTCAATCGACATTCGCGACGCTTATTTGCATGTTCCCGTCGGAAGGGCCCACCAACGCTTCCTTCGTTTTGCCATAGGTCAGGACCATTACCAGTTTGGGCCCTGCCATTCGGGTTGGCCTCAGCACCCAGAGTTTTTACGAAAATTCTGACACCTCTCATGGCGATTCTTCGAAGACAGGGGGTTACGATTCTTCCCTACCTGGACGACCTTTTGTTTGTGGCGTCCTCAAAGGAGGAGGCGGTGACGGCTCGCAATCTATCCCTTCAGCTCCTGGAGGACTTCGGGTGGCTGGTCAATTGGGAGAAGTCGTCTCTGGAACCGTCGCAGTCAATCCTGTTTTTGGGAATGCGTTTCGACACGGTACGAGCAGTGGTGTCTCTGCCTCCAGACAAGCAAGCGAGTCTTCTTCGACATGTACAGGTTATGAAGTCTTCGACAGCAATGTCCCTTCGAAGGTGTATGCGCCTTCTGGGTTTGATGGTGGCGTCGATGGAGGCAATCCCGTTTGCCCAATTTCATTCTCCAGGGCTCTCCAAAGGCTCATTTTGAACCGTTGGGATCGATCGCAGGTTTCACTGGATTGCAGTGTCATCATCTCCCACAGAGTGCGAGAGTCTCTAGGATGGTGGTCACGTCCGGAAGTGTTATCCCTGGGGAAGTCCTTTCTCCCTCCGAGGTGGTCGGTCATAACCACCGATGCCAGCCTGACGGGCTGGGGGGGTGTCTGGAACAATCTCTGGACTCAGGGAGTATGGTCGTCGGAAGAGTCTTTCCTGCCGATCAACATTCTGGAATTGAGGGCGATTTTTCTTTGCCTCCAACACTGGACGGTCCCTTTAAGCGGTCTACCAGTCCGAGTGCAGACAGACAATGCGACGGCGGTCGCGTATATCAACCATCAAGGTGGAACGAGGAGCTTCAAGCTCATGATGGAGGTGTCTCGGATCCTGGTATGGGCCGAGGCCAGGGTGCCAGCCATCTCTGCGATTCACATTCCAGGAGTTTGGAATGTCACGGCGGACTTTCTCAGTCGCGAAAAGATGGATCCCGGAGAATGGAGTCTGCATCCGGAGATTTTTGCACTGCTGTGCTCCCGTTGGGGAACTCCCCAAGTGGATTTGATGGCATCCAGGGTCAATGCCAAGTTACCAACGTTCATGTCCAGGTACAAGGACCCGAAGGCTGTGGCGGTGGATGCTCTAGTGGCTCCGTGGGACCAATTCGAACTAATCTATGTTTTCCCGCCGATATCTTTACTTCCTCTGGTGTTGCGTCGGATCAGACTGGAGAGAGTCACGGCTATGTTGATAGCCCCAGATTGGCCAAGGAGGACGTGGTTCTCGACGCTGGTGTCATTTCTGGCAGCGCCTCCACTTCCACTCCCTCTTCGCCCGGACCTGTTAACTCAAGGGCCCGTTTGCCATCCGGACCTGAAGTCTCTGCGTTTGACGGAGTGGCTCTTGAGACCGAAATTTTGACCCGTCAAGGTTTTTCAGCCGAAGGCATTGCCACTCTGCGAGCTGCCAGAGGTCCGGCTACTACTAGGATTTACCACAAGACTTGGGAAGCCTTCTTTTCGTGGTGTTCGGATTCTTCAAGGAACCCGAGGATTTTTTCCATTCCCAATTTGTTGGCCTTTTTGCAGTACGGGCTGGACAGGGGTTTGGCAGTTAGCACTCTGAAAGGGCAGGTTTCTGCTCTGTCCTTGCTATTCGGGAGGCTATCGCTTCGCGTAGGGAAGTACGTTCCTTTTTTCGCGGAGTAACCCGTCAGTTTCCACCGCGGAAGGCACTTGTGTCTCCTTGGCGGCTCAATCTTGTTTTGGAGGCTCTTCAACATGGGCCTTTTGAGCCTATGGACTCTGTTAGTCTTTCTTTGCTCTCTTGGAAGGTTGCCTTCCTAGTGGCGGTCACTTCTTTGAGAAGGGTTTCTGAGTTGGCGGCTCTTTCTTGCTCGCCCCCTTTTCTGGAGTTTCACCCGGATCGCGTAGTGCTTCGCACTCGGGGTGATTTTCTGCCTAAGGTGGTGTCACAATTTCATGTTAACCAGGATATTGTGTTGCCCTCGCTCTGTCCGGAGCCGAGGAATGCGAAGGAACGGGCCTTGCACACATTGGATTTAGTGCGGGCTTTGAAGTTCTATTTGTCTATTATTCAAAAGTTTTCGGAAGTCGGATTCTCTGTTTGTGATTCCAGCAGGTCGTCGACGTGGTCAACGAGCTTCCAAGGATTCTATAGCTCGTTGGATTCAGTCGGCCATTTTAGAGGCTTACCGACTTAAGGGCGAACCTTACCCGATTAAGATTCGAGCTCACTCCACGAGGGCTGTGGGTTCATCGTGGGCTTTTCATCAAGGACCCTCGGCAGTTCAGCTCTGCCGGGCGGCGACCTGGCGCTCCGTCCACACATTTACGAAATTTTATAAGGTGGACGTCAGTGCTTCCGCTGATGCGGCCTTAGGACGTAGGGTCCTGCAGTCAGCTGTAGTTTAAAGTTCTTGTGAACTTGTATTTAGCGCTAGTTGCGCATTTATTTAGGTTGTTGGGTATCTGCCTCTGTTGGTTTTTTTGCCCACCCTTATTTTTGGACTGCTTTGGGACGTCCCAATAGTAATGACTAGTGTGTCTCCCTTCCTTCATCTGCTGCTGAAAGACGGATTTTGGTAAGAACTTACCTGTAAAATCCTTTTCAGCGAAGAAGGAAGGGAGACACACATCCCTCCCATGGCAGAAGTGTGTTGTTGTGTTTTCAGATGCGGCGTGACCCTTCTCTGATAGCGATTATCTGGGCTGAGGTCGGCGCGCTAAGGCTCTTTTCCAGCATTGCCAGCTCATCGCAGTGGTCAGGTTCAGTGAGTAGTACCTGGGACTGTGTGGTTTTTTTCTGTTATATGCATAACCTATCTTCTTGTTCTTTCTCTGAAGTTCTTCAGAAGGGGTTATGTTGCTCCGCTGGTGATATTTGCTCTTCCTTAGCTTGTGTACGGACTGGAGAGCTGGAGTAGGAGGAGCCCGAGCTGGAGGGGCCGGTCAACACCCTTTTTAATCTGAGGTGTTCTATCCTGTGTGGGCTCCGCCTACCCACTAGTAATGACTAGTGTGTCTCCCTTCCTTCTTCGCTGAAAAGGATTTTACAGGTAAGTTCTTACCAAAATCCGTCTTTTCGCGACTGAGGAAGTCCGCTGTGATATTCTGGACTCCTGGAATGTGAATCGCAGAGATGGCTGGCACTCTGGCGTCGGCCCATACCAGAATTCGAGACACTTCCATCATGAGCCTGAAACTCCTCGTCCCACCTTGATGGTTGATATACGCGACCGCCGTCGCGTTGTCTGTCTGCACTCGGACTGGTAGACCGCTTAAAGGGACCGTCCAGTGTTGGAGGCAAAGGAAAATTGCCCTCAATTCCAGATGTTGATCGGCAGGACAGACTCTTCCAACGACCATACTCCCTGAATCCAGAGATCGTTCCAGACGCCCCCCCAGCCTGTCAGGCTGGCATCGGTGGTTATGATCGACCACCTCGGAGGAAGGAAGGACTTCCCCAGGGATAACGCTTCCGACGTAACCACCATTCTAGAGACTCTCTCACCCTGTGGGAGATGATGACACTGCAATCCAGTGAAAACTGCGATCGATCCCAACGGTTCAAGATGAGCATTTGGAGAGCCCTGGAATGAAATTGGGCAAACGGAATTGCTTCCATTGACGCCACCATCAAACCCAGAAGGCGCATACACCTTCGAAGGGACATTGCTGTCGCAGACTTTATAACCTGCACATGACGAAGAAGACTCGCTTGCTTGTCTGGAGGCAGAGACACCACTGCTCGTACCGTGTCGAAATGCATTCCCAAAAACAGGATTGACTGCGACGGTTCCAGAGACGACTTCTCCCAATTGACCAGCCACCCAAAGTCCTCCAGGAGCTGAAGGGATAGATTGCGAGCCATCACCGCCTCCTCCTTTGAGGACGCCACAATCAAAAGGTCGTCCAGATAGGGAAGAATTGTAACCCCCTGTCTTCGCAGAATCGCCATGAGAGGAGCCAGAATTTTTGTAAAAACTCTGGGTGCTGAGGCCAACCCGAATGGCAGGGCCACAAACTGGTAATGGTCCTGACCTATGGCAAAACGAAGGAAGCGTTGGTGGGCCCTTCCAATGGGGACATGCAAATAAGCGTCGTGAATGTCGATTGACACAAAAAAAATCGTTTTGCGACAAGGCCGCCACAACGGAGCGAAGTGACTCCATGCGGAATTTCCGGGTGCGGACATGCCGATTCAATCTTTTGAGATCCAGAATGGGGCGAAATTTGTCCTCCTTTTTGGGGACCACAAAGAGGTTGGAATAAAACCCTCTTCCCCGGTCCTCCGGTGGAACTGGTACCACCACACCCTTCTGCAGAAGGGAATCGACCTCCCGCAGTAGAGCGGCAAATAGCTCGGGCTCTGACGGAATGCGGGATTGGCAAAAACTGTCTGGAGGTCGAGAAAGAAACTCTATGAAGTAGCCTGCCGACACAACCCGCGTCACCCAGGCGTCCGACACGCGGGAAGCCCAAGTCGGTTCGAATTGGAGCAGGCGACCTCCCACTCGAGAGCCCTCGAGTGAGACCCTGGCGTCAGTCCGCCTTAGCGGGCTTTTTGTCAGCCTCCCGCTTGTCTTGGCGGAAGCGGGATTTCTGAGCGTTCTTTTTTCCTGAAAAAGAGGGACGACACGATCCCCAAGAGGGCTGACCGAACCGTCCCCTGGACCGAAAGGACCGCCGACTACTACCGGCACTATGCCTGCCAGACGCAGAAGTCACAGCTCTTCGCTGCGGTAAAGCCGTTTCTTTTGCCTTTGCCTTGGCAATCAGCTCCGTGAGGTCAGATCCAAATAGCTGACCACCCTTGTAAGCTAAAGAAAGCAAACCTTGCTTGAAAACCGCGTCTCCGGTCCACTGTCTAAGCCACAGTGCTCTCCTGACTGTGATCGCCGAGGATTGTGCCCTGGACAGCATTGAGGCAGCATCCAAACCTGCATCACTGCCATATCGGTCTGCATCCTCCAATGACTTGAAAAGCCCCTCTACCTCGGATAGTGGGGATCCATCTTGCCACGCCGTCCGTAGACGGTCTAACCAGCTCAGGGAAGCTTTACAAGCACACATGGATCCTAGCACTGCTCTGAATCCATGACCCGCGGCCTCGTAGATGGATTTCGCTGCCATCTCCGTTTTTCTGTCCAGCGGATCCTGCAGACTCGCCTTCCCTTTAACAGGAAGTAATGAGGATTTGCTAAGCTGGGATAAAGGGACATCCACTTCAGGAGAAGGAATCCAATTATCAATCAACTCCATAGTACACGGATACAGCGTCTCAAAAAACCGTGTCCCCTGAAAACGTTTATATGGACACAGGCGTTCCTTCTCCACTGCCCCATTAAGCTCATCCAGAGATGGTAAGGCTGATCGCGACCTATGCGACTCCTGAAACATCCGGGCCGACTTACCAGGACGTCTAGTTACCTCCTCCGGTAACTGTAACGCCTCCCTCATGGCTCCAATAAAAGCCTCTGTACGGCTCAAAAGAGAGGCAGAGTGTCCCTGCCGATCCTCCTTATCCGAATCGGACATCTCCCCATCCGAGCTTGAGGGGAACCCTCCATGCCCGAAATCTCCGAGTCGCTACGCGAGGAAGATGGCACCGGCCTGTGTCGCTTCCTGCCATGAGAGGATCTAGCTGACACCCAATGACCTAGAAGTTCAGACAGGCCATCAATAGAACGAGCGAGGGCCTCCATTTTGACATCACTGACACCTCCGACCGCTGCGCTTGACGCCGTCGAGGTCTGCGTGTCAGATACGCGAGACTGATCCTGTAGCGGATCTGGGAGACGGTCCGCACCTGGACCCTGATCTGACATGCCCTCACACAGTATATGGCAGGTCAAAACCTGTCAGCAACTAGAACAGTGTGGTTTTCAAAGGCAAAACGAACGCTGAAGGGTTAAAGCTCTTAAAGAGAGAGCTACCCAGCTGTCTCCCAATAAAGGGTTAACCGCCAAAGAAGGGTTAATGTCGCAGACTCCCCACAACCCTTGTTTAATGAAAAGGGTGTGCGAGCCCCAGGTGCCTCTTATGAGGTAGCAGCTGCAGGACAATGTGCCACATTAAACAAGAACGCCTACGAGATCGCTAACATATTGCGCTGATTTGTACATCGCAATGACCGCCCAAGTCGCTAAATAGATCGCTAACCACTTATGCGTCGTCAATGAGATCGCCCACTGTGGCAGCTACTAGCGACATTAAAACGATCACAAAAGAACGATCGCATTAGTATGCGTCGTTATTGTGATCGTGAGCGGGAGCGTTCAGTTGGCAGCACCTTCAGAAAGGTGCCCTGCGCTGTGGGGGTGAAGGGGTCAAGCTTCTGCTCTCAGAAAGGTAGAAGCGACTCACCCAGCTGGCCGCGGTGCAGTTTGTTCCTTTCGGTCGGTCGGGGGGAGCGGAGAGAGAGAGGAGCCCGAGGAGGCCGTCAGTAATGGCCGCCGCGCTTGAGGAGAGGAGCCGGAAGAGAAGAGGCAGGGTAAAGCGCGCGCTCAGAGCGCTTCCTGCCCGCGAAAGACGGGAAAACATGAAGCCACGCCCCCCGCCGGCTCAAAAAAATGGCGCGCGACTCACTCTGCTCTCCGCTCCCATGTCCTGCAGGCATCCACCTGCGGACAAAAGGACACAATCATCACACTGAAAACTGTAACAGCGGCTGCCGCAGCAGCCGCTGAAGCACTCAAACACATCAATAAAATGTTGAGTACTCACCCAGCTGAGCGCCACAGGGACCCCCAGGGATTTGTGACGCTATGCCCGTAGCTTCCCCCCAGGGCGGGGAACGCAGTGACCCCAGAAGCGCGGTTTGCGTCCCCGCCAGGGAAGCAATCCTCATCCCCCAGGGCCGGCAGGGTTCTGCAGGGACCACCTTACAGGGTAATACAGATCCGCCAAGGGAGAGGTGGGGGTCCAGCAGCGCTGAGACCCCTGAGACCTCAAGACCACGGGGGTCCAAGTCCCTGTCCGATAAAAATAAAAAAATCTTCTGAGGAGCTGCTTCAGCAGCGACTATCCTCTGTGACCTCAAATTTTAGACTGGAGAGCTGGAGTAGGAGGAGCCCAAGCTGGAGGGGCCGGTCAACACTCTTTTTAATCTGAGGTGTTCTATCCTATGTGGGCTCCGCCTACCCACTAGTAATGACTGTGTCTCCCTTCCTTCATCTGCTGCTGAAATATATTTTTAACAGTTGACCTGGGACCGTGCGTCTCAGATTGCTATCCCCAGAGTCAGGCTTCTTCCTGCTGTGTCCCCATGACTGACAGGTCTCTCCCATTACACACACTGCTGCATTCAAAAGTGTAACATACATGTCTGCTATAACTCTGATGTTTGCTGTCTGCAGTATGGATCAGCTGTCAGCCTCCCTTTAAAATTAAGTGAGGACCCCTTTGGATTCATACTTTTTTGTATTCTATCTTTTATAGGATTGCAGCCGTGCCTCCACCTCAACCTCCAGTTCTAGTGGATAACTATCGAACTCCTTATGATGATGCTTATTACTACTATGGTGCCCGCAACCTGCTGGACCCAAATCTTGCTTATTGTAAGGAAAAATCATTTCATGTGATAGGGGAAACCTATTGTTGGTGATACATAATAAAGCAAGATATACTGTCATCAGTCATATATATACTGTATATATATGTGTATGTGTGTGTATATATATATATATATATATACATATCAAATATTTTATAATAAATATTTTATATATATATATAACACATACATATGTGTGTGTATATATATATATATGTATATATATATATACATATGTATACATACATATGTATACACCTACACATATCTATATATATATATATATATATACACACACACGGTATTTTACATTTTTACATCTAATTTGTTAGATTCCAGATAATCTATAAATAAATTACTGAATTTATTTCTCTTCATGCAGATGCTCCAGGTATAATGGCTATGCAGGCCCCTGCAGGTATTAACATGCCTGCCACACATGTCACCCAGCTTTATCCAGGGGATCACCATCCGTAAGTAACTATGATCAAAATGCTTTTTTTATCTGATACACACATTCACACAGCAGTATAATAAGCTGTGATTGTGCATAATATTCGGGACTTTAATAGAGCATTGGCTCAGTATTTAGCATTCTTTTTGGGTTTGCTAAGTTTCAATTGAATGCTGATTTTGTCACCTATCTTGTAAATATACCCCCTAAAAATATGGGGAAATCTTAAGCCAGACTGCTCCTCCAACAGTACTTGTAAATACTAACAGCGGCTGATTGATGGCACTCTTCCAGAGGCGAGGAGCCCCATCTTCCATAAGTGTCTGGAGAATTTGTCTGCAGATCTCCTTCACAGCACAATGGACTTGTTCTCATAGGCATAAGAGGATTACAAGGACATGAAGTGATACTGATGCTCCAAGTATATTAGGCTCTGTATTATTAGACCTTTAAAGTTATTGAGAGAAATAGATGTTGTTCCATCTGCCTGGCACACCTGTGTAAGACAAATGTAGCATTGCTGTCAAATTTCCCAATAAAGTGTCTTTCTGTCAGACTAAACTTTTACTTATATATATTCTTTCACTTTATTTTTTTTTCACTTTTTTATTTTTATGTTCTAAAATTGGAAAACCAATAACAATATAATTTGAAATAAAAATTGTCTCCAAGGGATAATAAACAAAGGCCGGGTGCTGAAAAGGGTGCCAGTTTAGGAGCATTCCCAGAAGAAAGGCCACGACAGACCCGAGAGGCTGTTATTTCGTATCAGGAGGAACTGGAACGGCAGGTTTGTTATCTAACCCCTTAAATGAATATTCTCAAATTGCTTTTGAACAGTTCAGAGTAATGCAGTCTCCTTACTCCCTGGTTTTTGGCAGGGCAGGCTTTCTTCCTTGAGTGACAGCTCTGGAGATTAGTAATACTGTAGAATTATAAGGCTCAGCATAAGTTCTGCTATAACACATTTAGCTCTCAGTAGCTTGCCCTGAGTCTCCACTTTTCTTCCTGTATTAACACACGAGATAACAGAGCATTTGTCCAAGCACACAGGTCACAGGTCTGGACAGGGAGACCACTGTAAAAGCTGCTGGGCTGGTGATTTATAACTGCATCTCTTCAGAAGATGAGGGTGAGAGGAGGGAGGTGAGCGGCTGACTGCTGTACAGAAATCAGTGGACTGGAGAGAGCTGACTGGGATGTTAAGAGTTGACCCCTCTCCTGGAGTACAAGTGTGGTGCACTAAAGGCCGGGCTCTTCTTTTTACACTACCTGCTCCACTGGTGACAGAATTGGTGGCGGACCAAAAAACAAATTTTCGATTTTGTTAAAAATAAAAAATGTGCTGACTGCAATGTAAATGAATCTGATGTATTTGATTAATGGCCCAGCCCTACTTGTCACCTTATAATTTAGTCTCCATAGTGAACTTGAACCTTCTATCAATGTCATGGTATAATGTGGGTTGTCCCATTTGGACAATGCAGAGAGCCCATTTGTTGGTCTCTCCAATAATTAGAATGGGAGTTATGAAAATTTCTGAGCACTCTATCTCTGCAGATTTTGGAACTCCAATACAAGTAAAAAGAAAGGGCTGCAGATGTGCGACCACCTGTTGATTATCAGTGGTGGACAATGGCGGTTGTACTTGATACAGATTTATGTGACCTGTGGATATGCCTTAAATGTCCAGAGTGGGAATAACCGTTTAATGGTTCAAAATGATTTTCAGTGCTTTCGTATGCAAATCCTAATGCTGTTATAAGATTAATTTGAAGCATTTTTTTATTTTTAGATAAGGGAAAGAAATGACAGACGCAGAAAGGAAAAAGAAGAAAGAGAACATTATGAAGCTAAACTGGAAGCAGATATGAAGAACTATAACCCGTGGGGTAAAGGAGGTGGAGGAGCCCCACTGAAGGATCAGAGGGGAAATCTGATTAGTAAGTGCCTTTCTCCTGCTTCTGACAGGGCCCTCTTGGTACAATTTGTCTTGGCATTGTATGTACTAATGTATTTGTCATGGCTGCTAACGGAAGATGGTGTCTGATCAACACTGGATGGATGATTTGGCATTTGACCACCTACAGATTCCCAGTGCCCTAATCTCTTCGTGAAATTGTGAGGGCTTATAATATTTGGAGGTTTTGTTGGATCTATTAATAAAATAGAATTACACACTATCAAAATAATAGAGATTTTTAAAGGCACGCTAAACTTCAGTGTATAAAAAAAATGCTTTCATAAAAATGTCCCCTATAAATATGCCTGTGAGAATTTCAGCAAGTACAGGAACAAGCAGTCTTGCTATAATTCAGATAACTGTAATCACCGGCTGATATTAGGATGGGGAACTAACTTGAATTTCCTGCTAAAACTGGAAGCTCAGGAAGAAGGGGAAGGCGCAGGCGGGACTATTAACTATCGAGTCTGTTCTCTGGGGTTAGTGTGCACGCATGACTACAGACGAGGGTGAAGTGGTCGCTGTCATTTCAAAAACTTGGCATAAATCAATAGTACAAGTGAATATATGAAACTTATCTTAATCTAACTCTGCTTCTTTCTCCGCTTATGAGCCTCTTCTTCCCTCCTTCCAGCCTCCTCAACTCAAGATGCTTAAAATTCTTGGGTAATGCAAAGACGTTTGCGACAACGTCTTTCCACCTATTAGTTCAGAGAGATCTGAAAATTAGAGGAAAATGCAGGATACAAGTCATATAATGGCCAGAAATAGTTATTCCTCATGTACACACAGATGACGACTTATTTTGAAAAGTTACCTGAAATGATAGAGGCACTTTAACCCCTTAATGTCCACTGACGTGCAGAGTCCGTCATGGCAAGGTGCCAGTTCCGGCACCAGGATGGACTCTGCACGTCATGCCTTTGATCTACCACTGCGTGTAAACACGCAGTGGTAGATCAGTGCCGACAGCTGTCACAGACAGCTGACAGGCACGGCAAGCGGTGCGGGGACCTTTGCCGTCGGTCCCCGCACTCACAGCGCTGTGATTGGTCAGTCAATCTGACTGACCAAACACAGCAGCGATCGCGCAGGAGAAGCTGAAATTTCAGCTTCCCCAGCGCGATCAGTGCAGGAGCCGGCGCTGCAGTGGCCAGGCTTCCTGCACTGACAGCCAGGAGCGGAGCCCCCACCGCCCCTGGCTGTTAACCCCCTGACTGCTGCGATCCAGCGCGATCGCAGAGCTCAGGGGGGGAGGCAGAGGGTCGGGAGCTCCCTCTGCCTCAGATCGGCACCCTGCACTGTATTTGCAGGGGCCGATGTCTGCCTTGATGACCCGGGGGTTGTCATGACAACCTCCGGGTCATTTAGCTACGGGAAGCTGCTGTGATCATGTCACAACAGCTTCCACTATAGTTGCAATGCATTGCAATGCCGGAGCATTGCAATGCATTGTAACTGCAATCAAAAGTAAAAAAAGTGAAAGTCCCATAAAGGGACAAGTTAAAAAAAATCATTTTTTAAAAAAAATTGTAAAAAAAATATTAAAAAATAATTTTAAAAAAAATCCCCAAAAAAATACACATTTTTATGTAATAAAAAAAATAAAAAACAAAAAAATACACATGTTAGGTATCGCCACGTCCGTAAAAATCCCATCTATAAAAGCGTAACCCTAGTTAACCCCTTCAGTGAAAGCCGTAAAAAAAAACACAAAAAAGTAGTAAATTATACTTTTTCCAAGCGGTATCATTATACCGCTTGGAAAAAGTGCAATAACACGCGATCAAAAAGTCAGATATAAATAATCATGGTACCGCTGAAAACGTCATCTTGTCCCGCAAAAAACAAGCCGCTATATAGCATCATCAGCGAAAAAATAAAAAAGTTATAGCTTGCGGAATAAACTGATGCAAAAATAATTATTTTTTCTATAAAATTCTTTATTGTGTAAAAAACGCCAAAACATAAAAAAAAATATATAAATGAGGTATCGCTGTAATCGTAGTGACCCGAAGAATAAAGCTGCTTTATCAATTTTACCACACGCGGAACGGGGGAAAAAAAATTTTAAAAAAACCAATTCCTGAATTGCTGGTTTTTGTTCATTCTGCTTCCACAAAAATCGGAATAGGAAGCGATCAAAAAACGTTATGTGCCCGAATATGGTACCAATAAATACGTCAGCTCGTCCCGCAAAAAATAAGCCCACAGATAACTCTGTCGGCCGAAATAGGAAAAATTATAGCTCTCAAAATACGGCGATGCAAAAAATTCTTACAAAAAATTATTCCAAAAAAAAGCATCTTTTAGTGTGTGACAGAAGCTAAACATGAAAAAAGGGTGTAAATCTGGTATCGCTGTAATCGCACCGATCCGAGGAATAAAGTCGCCTAATCACTAATACCGCACGAGGAACGGCGCAAAAAAGAAAACCAATTCTTCACCTTTTGTGGATTTGTTCATTGTGCCTCCCAAAGATCGCAGTAAGGCGATCACAGTGGTTCCCCCCCGCATATGGGGTATCAGCGTACTCAGGACAAAATGCACAATAGCTTTTGGGTCCTATTTCTCCTGTTACCCTTATAAAAAATGAAAATTTGGGGGCAAAAAGGTCATTTTTGTGGAAAAAAATATGATTTTTTTTATTTTCACGGCTCTACGTTATAAACTTCTGTGAAGCCCTTGGGGGTTCAAAGTGCTGACCACACATCTAGATAAGTTCCTTGGGGGGTCTAGTTTCCAAAATGGAGTCACTTGTGGGGGGTTTCTACTGTTTAGGCACATCAGGGGCTATCCAAACGTGACGTGACACCCGCAGACCATTCCATCAAAGTCTGCATTTGAAAAAGGCGCTACTTCCCTTTCGAGCTCTGCCATGCGTCAAAATAGTGGTTCCCCCCCACATATGGGATATCAGCGTACTCAGGACAAATTGCACAATAGCTTTTGGGGTCCTATTTCTCCTGTTACCATTATAAAAATAAAAATTTGGGGCAAAAAGATTATTTTTGTGGAAAAAAATATGATTTTTTTTATTTTCACGGCTCTACGTTATAAACTTCTGTGAAGCACTTGGGGGTTCAAAGTGCTCACCACACATCTAGAAAAGTTCCTTGGGGGGTCTAGTTTCCAAAATGGAGTCACTTGTGGGGGGTTTCTACTGTTTAGGCACATCAGGGGCTATCCAAACGTGACATGACACCCACAGACCATTCCATCAAAGTCTGCATTTGAAAAAGGCGCTACTTCCCTTTCGAGCTCTGCCATGCATCAAAATAGTGGTTCCCCCCCACATATGGGATATCAGCGTACTCAGGACAAATTGCACAATAGCTTTTGGGGTCCTATTTCTCCTGTTACCATTATAAAAATAAAAATTTGGGGCAAAAAGATTATTTTTGTGGAAAAAAAATATGATTTTTTATTTTCACGGCTCTACGTTATAAACTTCTGTGAAGCACTTGGGGGTTCAAAGCTCTCACCACACATCTAGATAAGTTCCTTGGGGGGGTCTAGTTTCCAAAATGGGGTCACTTGTGGGGGGTTTCCACTGTTTAGGCACACAGGGACTCTCCAAATACGACATGGCATCCAATCTCAATTCCAGCCAAAAAAGTCAAATGGCGCTGCTTCCCTTCCGAGCTCTGCCATGCGCCCAAATAGTGGTTTACCCCCACCTATGGGGTATCAGCGTACTCAGGACTAATTGCACAATAAATTTTGGGGTCCTTTTATCCTTTGGAAAATAAAAATTGGGATGAAAAGATAATTTTTGTGGAAAAAATATGATTTTTTAATTTACGGCTCTACGTTATAACCTTCTGTGAAGCGCTTGGGGGTTAAAAGCTCTCACAACACATTTAGATAAGTTCCTTGGGGGGTCTAGTTTCCAAAATGGGGTCACTTGTGGGGGGTTTCCACTGTTTAGGCACACAGGGACTCTCCAAATGCGACATGGCGTCCAATCTCAATTCCAGCCAAAAAAGTCAAATGGCGCTGCTTCCCTTCCGAGCTCTGCCATGCGCCCAAATAGTGGTTTACCCCCACATATGGGGTATCAGCGTACTCAGGACTAATTGCCCAATAACTTTTGGGGTCCTTTTATCCTTTGGAAAATAATAATTGGGATGAAAAGATCATTTTTGTGGAAAAAATATGATTTTTTAATTTTACGGCTCTACGTTATAACCTTCTGTGAATCCCTTGGGGGTTAAAAGCTCTCACAACACATTTAGATGAGTTCCTTGAGGGGTCCAGTTTCCAAAATGGGGTCACTTGTGGGGGGTTTCCACTGTTTAGGCACACAGGGACTCTCCAAATGCGACATGGCGTCCAATCTCAATTCCAGCCAAAAAAGTCAAATGGCGCTGCTTCCATTCCGAGCTCTGCCATGCGCCCAAATAGTGGTTTACCCCCACACATGGTATATCGGTGTACTCTGGAGAAATTGTACAACAAATATTGTAGTTCATTTTCTCCTGATACCCTTGACAAAATTTTAAAAAATTGTGTCGAAAGAAAAATTTTGGGAAAAAAAGTTAAATGTTCATTTTTTCCTTCCACATTGCTTCAATTCTTGTGAAGTACCAAAAGGGTTAATAAACTTCTTGAATGTGGCTTTGAACACGTTGAGGGGTGCAGTTTTTAGAATGGTGTCACTTTTGGGTATTTTCTGTCATATTGACCCCTCAAATTCACTTCAAATGTGAGGTGGTCCCTAAAAAAATGGTTTTGTAAATTTTGTTGGAAAAATGAGAAATTGCTGGTCAACTTTTAACACTTATAACTTCGTAACAAAAAAAAATTTTGGTTCCAAAAGTGTGCTGATGTAAAGTAGACATGTGGGAAATGTTATTTATTAACTAATTTTTGTGACATATCTCTCTGATTTAATGGCATAAAAATTAAAAGTTTGAAAATTGCAAAATTTTCAAAATTTTTGCCATATTTCCATTTTTTTTTAAAAAAAACGCAAGTTATATTGAAGAAATTTTACCACTATCATGAAGTACAATATGTCTCGAGAAAACATTCTCAGAATCGCCAAGATCCGTAGAAGCGTTCCAGAGTTATAACCTCATAAAGAGACAGTGGTCAGAATTGTAAAAATTGGCCTGGTCTTTAACCTACAAAATGGCTTGGTCATTAAGGGGTTAAAGGCAGATGGCTAAATGGACAATCCACTGCAGTATGGAAATACTGAGGAGAATGGTCCAAGCGATCGCAGATTCAAGTCCCTTAGAAAAAAAAAAAAGTAAAAACAAATGATCTGAGGTTTAAATTGCCCTCTTTTTCAATTTTTAAGAAAGAGATCTAGCAAATCTACACATTTGTTATTGCTTTGTCCAGAACAGTGTCAGCTATTAACCCCTTTACTCCCGAGGGTTGTTTGCATGTTAATGACCGGGCCAATTTTGGACAATTCTGACCACTGTCCCTTTATGAGGTTATAACTCTGGAACGCTTCAACGGATCTTGGCGATTCTGACATATTGTACTTTATGAAAGTGGTAAAATTTCTTCGTTATAACTTGTGTTTATGAAAAAAACGGAAATATGGCGAAAATTTTGAAAATTTTCAAGCTTTGAATTTTTATGCCCTTAAATCAGAGAGTTATACTGCACAAAATAGTTACTAAATAACATTTCCCACATGTCTACTTTACATCAGCACAATTTTGGAACCAACATTTTTTTTTGTTAGGAAGTTATAAGGGTTAAAAGTTGACCAGCGATTTCTCATTTTTACAACATCATTTTTTTTTTAGGGACCACATCACATATGAAGTCACTTTGAGGGGTCTACATGATAGAAAATACCCAAAAGTGACACCATTCTAAAAACTGCACCCCTCAACGTGCTCAAAACCACATTCAAGAAGTTTATTAACCCTTCAGGTGCTTCACAGGAATTTTTGGAATGTTCAAAAAAATTAACAGTTAACTTTTTTCACAAAATATTTACTTCAGATCCAATTTTCTCCTTCGCCTCTTTGGGTGACACAGGACCGTGGGTGTATGCTACTGCCGCTAGGAGGCTGACACTAAGGCTAGTTTCACACTAGTGTTTGACCGACCTGCGTCGGTCTGCGCACGGCCGCTGCTAAGCTCCGCCCCGGCCGCACCTCCCGATAGCTCCGCCTATGGGCGCATGACGCTGCATGCAACCTGCGCACCCTATCTTTAGCATTGGGTGCGCAGGTATGCGTTTGCCGGCGCCTGCATCCTGTTGACGGTGTGCCGACCTGCGCCCAACGCACCGTTTTGCATTTTGGTGTGCTCAGCGCACCGTCAAAAGGACGCAGGCGCTGGCAAACGCATACCTGCGCACGACCTGCGTACGGCCTGCGAACCCAATGCTAAAGATAGGGTGCGCAGGTCGCATGCAGCGTTATGCGCCCATAGGCGGATCTATCGGGAGGAGACGCGACCGGGGGCGGAGCTTAGTGGCGGCCGTGCGCAGACCGACGCAGGTCTGTGCAATGCTAGTGTGAAACTAGCCTAAGTAAATACAATTAGCTCCTCCTCCGCAGTATACACCCTCATGCTGGCTCTAAGTGAACCAGTTCATGCTTAGTGTCCGTAGGAGGTACAGGGGTCTGGGTTTCAGACCATTCTTTTATTTTTTTCCTCACCATGAAGACGAGACTGGCGACGGACCCTATTGAAAGGGTCCGATCTCCCCAAACCAACAACAGGTGAGCATGTGGAGTGTCTCCTCCACGTATCCTCTCCTGGGACGTTATGCCGGACGCAGCCTGACCACCCTAAGGTAGAGAAACCCTAGGCAGTACAGAGGCATAAAAACAGTCCGTGCGGCCCCCTCTGCATCACCTATGCTGAGACTGCAGTGATGGAAGGAGGCGGACGGTCCCTCTCCTCATCCCCCATAAGGGAAGATGGATTTAGGGAGCATGCACCATCATTTTGACAGCCCTCCTCCTCTCTAACCTGGCCATGGACAGAGCGTGGGGAAGGAGATATGCTAGGAGGGCTCCTGTAGCGCTGCGTTCTTCTCCGGCAGGCGTAGGCACGATGCAGCCGGCGTCCTCATCCTCAGGGGGCAGCTTCCTGTCACAGCTAGCGTGGCGCTAGTCTGGGCATCACAGCGCCTCAGTGCCTCTGTTTCTCATAGCGCCTCTTGTGGCTCCGTGCCCCGGGCCTTGTGGCTAGCCCACTTCCGGCACGCAAGTCCATGTCCCAGCGCGCACTCCCGTCTCCCAGCCGGCGTCGGAACTTTAGGCCCCGGCTTCGGCCTGTGCTAGGCCGCAAAACGGATGTCCCGCCCCAGGAGCGTCTATTTCCGGTGGCACATCACAAAAAAGGCGCTGCCTTTGAATCCTGGCCGCCTGATAAATCTACAGCTCTTAGTGCAGCCCCCAGGCCGTTTTGGGACACAGATCCAGGGTAAGTGCTGCTGCCCTATACGCTGCCTCATTGTTCAGAGGCTGCACTGATCCTCTCACAAGTTACACTCTGCATATACCCCCTAGCACGTAGGAGGTACAGCATGTCCAGGAAGACCAAAACTCAAACGGTGTTGTTCACTTTCTGTACCTCCTGTCGGTCTGTTTTTCCGCAAGCGCAGAGTAAACAAATATGTGGAGCCTGCGATTCCAAACGCGCCCAGGAGCCCCCCGCTGCAACTAAACCCAGTGTACCTAGCCCTCCTGAATGGGCTTTGTCTCTGTCGCAGTCCATGGCATCACTAACTAGAGCAATTGAGTCCCTTCAGACCCCCAACAGGGGTAGGGACCGTGGCTCACCTGTCTTGGAAGGATCCTCCACCTACAACGAACCCATACAGCGTCTCCCGGGCCATCCGGCGCCTCGGCATCCATAAGCTCTGGTTCTCGCTTACTCTCACCAGTGTACGGTAGCGAGCAGAACTCGGATTACGATTCGGATGGGCCCCTCAATTTGGGTACACCCGGCTATCAGGAGACTGTCGATAGTCTCATTGAAGCCGTCAATCAAACCCTGGCAATTGATGATGAATCCACCCGGGCCACCGGCCACAAGGTGTCATTTAAATGGGTCAAACGGTCTCATAGAGTGTTCAGCACTCACCCAGAGTTTGAGGACATAGTGCAGCTGCACAGGGAGCGACCAAACATTTCTCAGGTCAAAGGGTGCTTGAAGCAAGATACCTGTTTGCTTCCGATCTCTGAAAAAAGTGGGCAGAATCTCCCCCAGTAGATCCACCCATGTCGCCCTTGTCTTCTAAAACCCTGCTATCCTTACCTAACGGGTCTTCTATCAAGGATCCCACTGACCGTTTAATAGAGAGCCTTGCTCATTCAGTTTTTGAAGCTTCGGGTTCAGCTCTCTCCCCTTCCTTTGCTGGAAACATGGGTCGCTAAGGCCATGGTATTTTGGGCAGAGTCTTTAAATAGAGCCCTGCAGGGCACTGACCTTCCTCCTGAGGTAGTAGATCTCGCGAATCAGATCGCTTTGGCCGGAGACTACTTGATTAATGTGTCCTTGGACACCGCTAACTGCGCGGCTCTTGCGGCGGCAAACGCCATTTCCATTAGGAGAGCTCTGTGGTTAAGTACATGGCGAGCAGACTCAACATCGAAGAAGTCCCTAACTTCTCTGCCTATCAGAGCGGCCGGTTGTTCGGTGAGAAGCTAGATCAACACATCTCAGACACCACAGGGGGGAAAAGACCGTTTCGTCGCCAACTGCAGACACGTTTTCAGTCCTTTCGTAACCCAGGGTGGGCCACATCGGCCAATCCTGCCGGCGCAGGACAGAGATTGTCAAATCTCATATAGGTCCAATCCGTTGGGGAGAAACCGTCATTACCAGTCCAAATCTAAGGGATCAAGGTCCCTTAGATTTTCAACCAAATGACTCAAGGCATTTTCCAGTCGACTCCTGCAAAGTTGGCAGTCGCCTGCTCGGGTTTCGCCATGTCTGGCTCACCGTCGTACACGACGCTTGGGTCAGAGATCTGCTGTCCTCTGGGTACAAAATAGAGTTTGTCAACCACCCTCTGGAACGTTTTTTTCTTTCCCGTCCTCCCAGAGCGTAAGCACGCGCTCGATCCTTCTTCAGAGCCATCGAGTCACTCTGTCACGATTGAGTTATCATTCCCGTGCCGGAAAACAAAAGATTCCAGGGGTTCTATTCAAATCTGTTCGTGGTCCCGAAGAAGGACGGAACTGTAAGGCCCATTCTGGATCTAAAGCTCCTAAACAGATTTGTCAAAATCAGGCATTTCCGGATGGAGTCCTTTCGGTCCGTCATTTCATCAATAGAAAGGGGAGAATTTTTGGCCTCTATCGACATCCAAGACGAACATCACGGTGGATACGCTCTCTCGCCTAGGGTGGCTGGTAAACTTAAAAAAGTCATCTCCTGTCCCAGCTCAGAAAATCTCCTTCTCAGGAATGATCTTGGACACCTCCCGAGGGTTAGTAATTCTTCCTCGGGGCAAGGCCCTATCCCTCCATCAAGGAGTCCAGGCACTCCTCCAACCAGGTCCTTGTGCCATCCGTTTTTGCATGAGGGTCCTGGGGAAGATGGTGGCAGCAATGGAAGCAGTTCCGTTCGCCCAGCTTTACCTTTGTTCCCATACAGCACGCCCTTTTGGCAGCTTGCGACAGGAGCCCATTTTCTCTCGACCGCCCGTGCCGGCTGCCGCTCAGGTCAGGCAGGCACTCAGGTGGTGGACACTGAGGTCTTGCCTTCTCCAGGGGAAGTTCTTTCCTCCGGACCATTGGCTGGTGGTCTCTACGGATGCCAGTTTCCTCGGCTGGGGAGCTGTTTTCCGTCACCACACGGCTCAAGGACGTTGGTCTCCTCGGGAATCAAGCCTCCCGATCAACCTCCTGGAAATGTGGGTGATCCGGCTGCCTTTGCGACATTTTCATCATCTCCTGGCGGGTTGCCCCGTCCGGATTCAGTCGGACAATGCCATGGCCGTGGCTTACATCAATCACCAGGGGGGCACCCACAGCAGGGCGGGCATGCGTGAAGTAGAACACATTCTCCGCTGGGCCGAGGAGAATCACTTGGTGATCTCGGCAGTTCATATTCCAGGCATAAGGAACTGGGCGGCGGACTTTCTCAGCCGGCAGGGTCTTGCGTCCGGGGAGTGGTCTCTCCATCCCGAGATTTTTCAAAAATCTGTCATCGTTGGGGAACCCTGGATGTGGATCTGATGGCTTCCAGGTTAAATGCCAAGGTGCCCGAATTTGTCGCTCGGTCCCGGGACCCAGAGGCCATCGCCGTGGACGCCTTGGTTCTGTCATGGAACCAGTTTCGTCTCCCGTACGTGTTTCTCCCGTAACCACTGCTTCCGAAAGTCATCAGGAAGATCAAGTCAGAGGAGGTTCCAGTAATCCTGGTCGCCCCAGACTGGCCTCGTCTGGCGTGGTACGCAGACCTAGTGCAATTAGTGGCAGAACTCCCCTGGTGGCTACCGGATCATCCGGACCTACTTTCCAAGGGCCAATCTACCACCAGAACTCAGGTTGCCCTGTGTTTGACGACTTGGGCGTTGAGTCCTGAATCTTGAAACAAGCGGGTTTTTCCCGAGATGTAGTTACTACAATGTTTAGCGCCCGGAAGTCCGCCTCACCGCACCTGGAAGGTCTTTTTTGCGTGGTGCAGAGATCATGGTCGCCCTCCTCTCATTTTCTCCATCCCCAACATTTTAGAATTCCTCCAAGCCGGCCTGGACTCAGGTCTAGCACCGAGCTCCCTCAAAGGACAGATCTCAGCCTTATCTGTCTCATTTCAGCGCAGGATTGCTTCCAACCTGCAGGTAAATACTTTCATTCAGGGGGTCTCCAAAGTGGTACCTCCATATAAGGCTCCTCTGGACGCCTGGGACCTTAACCTGGTCCTACGTTCTCTGCAGGAACCCCCTTTTGAGCCACTGCTGGACAGTTTGTTAACCTACCTCTCATGGAAGGTGGTTTTTCTTGTTGCCATAACGTCAATCAGGCGGATTTCGGAGTTAGCTGCCCTATCCTGTCGAGCACCGTTTCTGATTTTTCACCGGGATAAGGTGGTTCTTAGGCCGGCCCCTCCGTTTCTGCCAAAGGTCGTTTCTTTGTTTCACATTAACGAGGACATTGTTTTACCCTCGTTTTGCCCGGCACCAGTGCACCGCGTGGAAAGGGCCCTTCATACGTTGGATCCTAGTGCGAGCTCTCTGGTACATATCTCGGACGGCATCCTTTCGCCAGACAGACACGTTGTTCGTGCTCCCTGAGGGTTGCAGGAAGGAACTTGCCGACTCAAAGTCAACAATAGCCAGGTGGATTCGTTTGGCTATTCAGGAATCTTACCGCGTCAGGGGCACACCTGTTCCAGCAGGGATCAGGGCACATTCCACCTGTGCGGTGGGCGCCTCTTGGGCTCTTCGACACCAGGCATCAGCAGAACAGGTTTGCAAGGCTGCAACCTGGTCTATCCTGCATACATTTTCAAAGCACTACAATATCCATACTCAGACTTCAGCAGATGCAAGTCTGGGCAGAAGGATTCTCCAGGCAGCGGTAGCACACCTATAGACAGTTGGTACTTGTGACTTAAATCCATTGGGTCAATTTCCCACCCAGGGACTGCTTTGGGACGTCCCACGGTCCTGTGTCCCCCAATGAGGCAAAGGAGAAATAGGGATTTTTGTGGTACTCACCGTAAAATCCTTTTCTCCAAGACGCTCATTGGGGGACACGGCACCCACCCTGTTAGACTGATGGCTTCTTCTTGTTTTTCCTTTTTTGATTGGTGGGTTTCTTGACATGTTGTACCTGTATTAAGGTTGAGTTTTTGTTCTACTGCTTTTGAACTGAACTGGTTCACTTTGAGCCAGCATGAGGGTGTATACTGCGGAGGAGGAGCTAACTTTTTTGTATTCACTTAGTGTCAGCCTCCTAGCGGCAGTAGCATACACCTACGGTCCTGTGTCCCCCAGTAAGCATCTTGGAGAAAAGGATTTTATGGTGAGTACCACTAAATTCCCTATTTTTTTATTTTACCAAGGGTAACAGGAGAACTTGGACCGCAAAAGTTGTTGTGCAATTTGTCATGACTACGCTGATACCTCATATGTGGGGGGGAACCACTGTTTGGGCGCACGGCAGAGCTCGGAAGGGAAGGAGCACCGTTTGACTATTTCAACGCAGAATTTGCTGGAATTGAGATCGGACGCCATGTCACGTTTGGATAGCCCCTGATGTGCCTAAACAGTGGAAACCCCCACAAGCGACACCATTTTTGAAAGTAGACCCCCTAAGGAACTTATCTAGATGTGTGGTGAGCACTTTGAACCCCCAAGTGCTTCACAGAAGTTTTCTAACGTAGAGCCGTAAAAAAAAAAAATCATAATTTTTCCACAAAAATGATCTTCTTGCCCCCAATTTTTTATTTTCCCAAGGGTAACAGGAGAAATTGGATCCCAAAAGTTGTTGTGCAATTTGTCCCGAGTACGCTGATACCCCATATGTGGGGGTAAACCACTGTTTGAGCGCATGGCAGACGCTTTTTATTGCAAAAAAGTTTTTGCATCACCATATTTTGAGAGCTATAATTTTTCCATATTTTGGCCCACAGAGTCATGTGAGGTCTTGTTTTTTGCGGGACGAGTTGACGATTTTATTGGTGCCATTTTAGGGCACATGACATTTTTTGATCGCTTTTTATTACGGTTTTGGGAGGCAGAATTAACAAAAATCAGCAATTCATGAATTTCTTTTGGGGGGGTGTTTATACTGTTCCGCGTGTGGTAAAATTGATAAGGCAGTTTTATTCTTCGGGTCAGTACGATTACTGCGTACCTCATTTATATCATTTTTTTATGTTTTGGCGCTTTTATACAATAAAAACTATTTTATATAAAAAAATAATTATTTTTGCATCGCTTTATTCTGAGAGCTATAACTTTTATATTTTTTCGCTGATGATGCTGTACGGGGGCTTGTTTTTTGTGGGACAAGATGACGTTTTCAGCGGTACCATGTTTATTTATATCCGTCTTTTTGATCACGTGTAATTCCACTTTTTGTTTGGCGGGATTATGAGAAAGCATTGTTTTTTTGCCTTGTTTTTTTTTTTTTTACTGGTGTTCACTAAAGTAGTTAACTAGTGGGACAGTTTTATAGATCGAGTCGCTACGGATGCGGCGATACCAAATACGTGTACTTTTATTGTTTAGAATTTTTTTTCACTAAAATATTTATTTATTGATATAATAAATATTGATTTTTTAATTTTTATTTTTTAAAATATTTTTACAATTATTTAAAAAAATTTTTTTATTTAATTCTTATTTTTACACATTGTCCCACTATGTGACACTCATTTTCTGCAGGCTGATCGCTGCTATAGCATGCAGATGAAGCAGCATCTGCATGCTATAGAAGCTTGCAGCCCTGCAGCTTCTGTGCATGTACCTCTGAGACTTACTGACATGCACTGCGCATGTTAGGAAGTCTCTTTGACATCCAGTTCTCCATGGGAACGATCGGGACATCGCAGCATGCTGCGGGGTCTCCAATCCAAAAGCAGAGGGGCTGTCAGCCCCTGTGCAGCTGTCGGAACGCTGCGATCGTCTTTGATCGCAGTGTGCCGGGGGTTAAAGTGCCGGGAGCGGTCCGTGACTGCTCCTGTCACTTAATGCCGGGTGTCAGCTGTGAGAATCAACCAACACCCGGCCGCGATCGGCCGCGCTCACCCCGTGAGTGCGTCCGATCACATATGACGTACTAGCCCGTCCATGGGACTTAAGGCCCAGGCCACATGGAAGGAATAGTACGTCAAATGGTAGAAAGGGGTTAAAATATTACATTATACAACCAACATAGTAAACCCAGTCCTGTGGAAGCCATGTTTTTTTTTCTTTTTACGGTTTGCTTTTACCTTCTCTTTTTCTAAGAGCCATAACAATTTTCTTTTTCTGTCATCATAGCTGTATGAGGGTTATACTTTTTTTTGGCAGAACTGGTAGTTTTTAATTTACTTTGCCATATAACGTAACAATATTTTTTGGGGTTTTGTTATTATTCAGTGTGTATTAAAAATGACCTTTAAACAAGATCCACCCGCGACTGTTAACCAATGAAATACTTCTGTCAATCACTGACCCGCGGCATTTAACACGGACTGGCTGGAAGCTCGTCACAAGTCCCTGTCACATGATCACGTGGAGTCTGCAGAAGACCCCTTTGCCTGTCATTGCAATACTCCTGTGAACGCCTGCTAAACATCGGTAAAATCAATGTCATTCAAAGTACAACTTCACCCGCAAAAAAACAAGCCCTCAAACAGCAATATTGACAGAAAAATAAAAAAAGTTATGGCTCTGGGAAGAAAGGGAGCAAAAAACAAAAACGCAAAAATGAGAATTGCAAGGTTGTGAAAGGGTTAATAATGTGAGCACTCTATATAAAAAAAAAATGTTTGTGTGAGTCCCAGGATTTTTTTTTCCCATACCGATGGAACTGTATGAGAGCTTGTTTTTTTGTTTGTTTGTTTTTTGCATTGACTGAAAAAAACAGCAATTCCAGCTTTTTTAAATATTTATCTATAGCATTTACTGTTTGGGTTAATTAAATTTATGATTTTATAAATTGCACTTTTACAGATTCCTCAATACCAAAATATGCCTTTTTTTAATTTATTTTTGGATTGAAAAGAGAGGGACGAGTCTTGTAGATGTGGCTCCGCAAAGCCCGGCTCCAGAGTTTAAGACTCTCATTCTTGGGATCACTGTTGGTCCACCACCCTCATAGATCTGTCTCGCTATTCTGATATTAACACTTTAAGCTACTGTATAATTTAGAGTTCTCATATAATCCTTCATTATTATTTTAGCTGATCTTAAGCAAATGCATAAGCTAAATGAAGATGCTTATCAAAATCCTGATATTAGAGCCTTTGAAGATAGGAGGGCAGTTGTTGCAGTCGACACCAGCCTAGCTGCTCATACTACTTCTACTGGCAAAATACCAGGTAAATAATCATTTTATTTTTATAACGCCAACATAGTCCGCAGCGCATTACAATTAAGCGAGGATATGTACAGACTATAAATACAATACAAAGTAAGGCTAGTTTCACACTAACGTTTGACCGACCTAGGTCGGTCTGCGCACGGCCGCCGCTAAGCTCCGCCCCTGGTCGCGCCTCCTCCCGATAGCTCCACCTATGGGCGCATGATGCTGCATGCGACCTGCGCACCCTATCTTTAGCATTAGGTTTGCAGGTCGTGCGCAGGTATGCGTTTGGCGGCGCCTATGTCCTTTTGACGGTGCGCCGAGCGCACCAAAATGCAACACGGTGCGTTGGGCGCAGGTTGGCGCACCGTCAAAGGGACGCAGGCCCCGGCAAACGCATACCTGCGCACGACCTGTGTACGGCCAGCGAACCCAATGCTAAAGATAGGGTGCGCAGGTCGCATGGAGAGTCATGCGCCCATAGGCGGAGCTATTGGGAGGAGGCGCAGCCGGGGACGGAGCTTAGCGGCGGTCGTGCGCAGACCGACGCAGGTCGGTCAAACGCTAGTGTGAAACTAGCCTTACACATACAGTGACATATAAAAGTTTGGGCACCCCTGGTCAAAATTAGTCTTATTGTGAACAGTTATGCAAGATGAAAATGAAATGATCTTTAAAAGGCCTAAAGTTAAAAATAACACATTTCCTTAGTATTTTAGGCAAAATATATATATATATATATATATATATATATATATATATAAAAGTTTGGGCACCCTTGGAGATTTGTGTTCTCGGATATCGTTGACCAAGGTTTCAGATCTTAATTAGACTCTTAGCCATGGCTTGTTCACTATCATCATTAGGAAAGGTCAGGTGATGAAAATTTCCTAGCTTTGGGTGGATCAATCATGCTTTGGGTTGTGTTGCAGCCAATGGCTCAGGAAACATTTCACGGGTAGAGGGAAGAATGGATTAAATTAAGCCTCAACAAACTCTTGATTCAAACATAACACCATCTGTAAAAAAAAGCTGAAGTAGAAAAGCAGATGGCTTCTACAAATGGATAATGATTATAACCTTGCGTCAAAATCCACAATAGACTACCTCAAAAGGCGCAAGCTGAAGGTTTTACAAAGGCCCTCACAGTCCCTTGATGTGAGCATCATTGAAAATCTGTGGCTAGACCTCAAAATAGCAGTGCATGCAAGACGCCCCAGGAATCTCACAGAACTGAAAGAATTTTCCACAGAAGAATGGAAGAAAATCCCTCAAACAAGAATTGAAAGACTCTTGTCTGGCTACAAGAAGCATTTACAAACTTTGATGCTTGCAAAAGGGAATGCTTCTAGATACTAACAATGGAGGGTGCCCAGACATTTGCATCAGCCCATTTTCCTTTTGATAATTTTTAAAATGTAAAAGATGAAAAAAAATTTTTTTTTGCTAAAATTACAAAGGAAATGTGTCATCTTTAACTTTAGGCATTTTAGAGATCATTATAGCTTCATCTTGCTTAGCTGTTTACAATAACAGTAATTTTGACTAGGGGTGCCCAAATTTTTACATGCCACTGTAGTTCAACAGTTATAGGTGGAGTGATGGTCCTGCTCACAAGCTGACAATCTAGTAATTCAATGTTGTTCTCCATCCAAGGATTGGGGCATAAATATGCATTTTATAAGGGAATGAGACAACTAGTTTTGCAGCATTCTGAAAATCTTCCATAATAAGCAAAATAATAAGAGGCCATTTAATTTATCTAGAGGCATTGCAATTTACGAGACTGCCAGCACTGGTATATTGACCTGCACACAATAGAGCTTCCTATGTAGCACTTGTGCATTAATGAAATAGGCATGCATTATAACATGATACATACCTCACTTTCTGCTAAAATGTA
>JARQOD010000006.1:367531106-367547281 GCA_033576555.1 Oophaga sylvatica
TTGTGTCTACATAAGAAAGTAACCTGCAAATCACATCTCTCGGTGGATCAGAAGGAGCACTTTGCGGCCTCAGGGCTCTGTGAATTCGTTCAATGGTAAGTGCTGCTGCTCTTTCCTGCCCCAACAAATCACTGAACATTTCTATGGCTACTTTGGGAAGGGCTTCAGAGGCCCAGCTTTCCGGTAGGCCTTTCATTCTAATGTTATTACGCCGGGACCGATTCTCCTGATCCTCCAGCATTGTGTAAACATGGTTGAGATGTTGTGCATGAGATCCTGCCACCTCAGTCAGATCTTCTGTAGTTCTTGACAGCATGTTACAATCCTCCTCCACCTGCGCTGTTATTACAGCCCTAAAGTCAGAGAGTTCCTTCATAGTGGGTAAATACCTTCTGCAGAGCTGCATCTAGATACGATTTGGTCACAAGACTTTTGCTCGAAGCAGCGGTTGTTATTTCATCCCCACCTTCCATATCTGAGGTGTCAGACCCCTCTGATAGCGGGGAAGCTGAGCGTGCTGGGACTGTCGGCGCCATCTTGCGCGCTGTGCCTGGGGATGCACCGTTACCTTTCTGCACAAAACGCTGAATATTTCCTTGGCCTTTCAGTTTTTTGTGGGTCCCGGTAAGCTCCCCTCCTCTATCTCTCCCGGTACGAACCATTAGGTCGCTGGATAAACTGCTAGAGGGCTCTCAAAACCAGCTCCAAGGCAGAGCTAGTCCTGCATGCGTCTTCACAGGAGCGCGGCCAGACTCCGCCCCTTATTTAACCCCTTAACATCCGATGACAGACAGAGTCCGTCATTCGACGCCTCCCCGTTTGGTGCGGGCACCAGCTAATGAGCCCGCACCTTTTCTGAGACATGACAGCTGATCTGATCAGCTGACATGTGCCGGGAACAGCTGGGGGTGAAATCGTGATTCAACTCTGACAGTGGCATTTAACATGCACGCGCAGGAAGCGCGTCCTTTCCTCCTCCCATCGGAGCCCATGTCAAATGACGCGGGTCCTCGATGGGTTGGCATGACAACCCGGGGTCAGGGGAAGACCCTTGTGGTTGTCATTGCTGGATCGCTATGAGCGACGCCTGGTGGTCGGCGCTCATAACAAGTGATCTGCAGCCCTGCTCTATGTAGCAGAGGCGATCGGACAACTTCAGCTTCAAGTCTCTCATTGAGACTATTGAAGCAAGTAAAAAGTAAAAAAAAAAAAAATGTTTTTAAAAATAAAAAAATATAAACAATATAAAAGTTCAAATCACCCCCTTTCGCCCCATTAAAAATTAAACAATAGAAAAAAAAATTAAAATATACACATATACGGCCTAACGAGAAAAAAAAAATCAAAATGCCAGAATTACGTTTTTTTTGGTCGCTGCAACACTGCAATAAGATACAATAACGGGTGATCAAAAGAACATACAGTATCTGCAACAAAATGGTCATTAGAAACGTCAGATCGGCATGCAAAAAATAAGCACTCACCCAGCCCCAGATCTCGAAAAATGGAGATGCTACAGGTCTCGGTAAATGGCAACTTTTTTTTTTTTTTTACAAAGTTTGGAATTTTATTTCACTACTTAGATAAAAATACGGATTTTTGTGTTACTTACCGTAAAATCCTGTTCTCCGAGACGCTCATTGGGGACACAGGACTGTGGGTGTATGCTACTGCCGCTAGGAGGCTGACACTAAGTAATCATAAAAAAAGGTTAGATCCTCCTCCGCCGTATACACCTCGACACTGGCCACAGGCGAATCCAGTTTAGTGCAAAAAGCAGTAGGAGGCCAAAAAGTAAATCAGTGTTAACACAGATGCAATATATCCAGAAATAAACCCACCGGAACAGACAAAAATAGAATTAACTAAAAAAAAAAAGCCATCCGGCTATTAGGGTGGGTGCTGTGTCCCCCAATGAGCGTCTCGGAGAAAAGGATTTTATGGTAACACAAAAATCCGTATTTTTCCTTCGTCTCATTGGGGCACACAGGACTGTGGGACGTCACAAAGCAGTCCCTTGGGTGGGAAACCGACTCCACAGTATAAGTCGTAACCAGGCATTGCCTATAGGTGCGCTACCGCGCCCTGAAGAATCCTTCTACCCAGACTTGCATCCGCTGAAGCCTGAGTATGGATATTATAATGTTTAGAAAAAGTATGCAGACTGGACCAGGTTGCCGCCTTACAAATCTGTTCCGCCGAAGCCTGATGCCAAAGAGCCAGGAGGCGCCCACCGCTCTGGTGGAGTGAGCCCTGATTCCTACGGGAACCACAGCGCCTCTGATGCGGTAGGCCTCCTGAATGGTTAACCGAATCCATCTGGCCAAAGTTGATCTTGAGGCAGCGAGTCCCTTCCTGCGACCCTCAGGGAGGATGAACAGCGTGTCCGTCTGCCGAAAGGATGCCGTCCGTGATACATAGCTCCTGAGTGCTCTCACCAGATCCAGCGTATGGAGAGCTTTCCCCACCCGGTGCGTCGGAGCTGGGCAAAACAATGTCCTCATTGATATGAAATGAGGACACGACCTTTGGCAAAAAAGTTGGTGTTGGCCTGAGCACCACCTTGTCGTGATGAAAAAGTAAGTACGGATCTCGGCAAGATAGTGCCGCCAGCTCCGAGACCCGCCTTATGGATGTTATGGCTACCAAAAACACCAGCTTCCAAGAAAGGTATGTCAAGGAAACTTCCTAAAGAGGCTCAAATGGAGATTCCTGCAGAACTCCCAGAACAAGGTTGAGATCCCAGATGTCTAAGGGAACCCTGTAGGGGTACTATATGGACAACCCCCTGAATAAAGGTCTTAACCTGTAAATTAGTAGCGATCCTGCGCTGAAAAAGAACAGACAAGGCTGATATCTGTCTTCTAAGAGTGCTGGCGCATGCCAGAATGTTGGGAATCGAAAACTAAAGCGCGGAATAACCATGTTCTCTGCACCATGTAAAGATCTTCCAAGTATGGTGGTAGATACAAGCCGAGGCGGGTTTTCGGGCGCTAGCCATTGTGGCAGCGACCTTCTGGAGAATCCGGCCCTGGTCAGGATCCAAGATTCAACGCCCAGGCCGTCAACACAGGACCGCTGAGTTCTAGTGGTAAACTGGGCCCTGGAAGAGAAGGTCCGCGCGTCCTGGCAGACGCCAGGGTGCGTCAGCGAGCAGCTGTACCAGCTCTGCGTACCATGAGCGACGCGGCCAATCCGGAGCGATTAATATCACTGGAATCCCCACTATCTTGATCTTTCTATCACCCTTGGGAGCAGAGCTAACGGTGGAAACAAGTACGGGAGGTGAAACTGATTCCACGGTAGAACCAGGGCGTCCACTGCAATTGCCTGCAGATGCCGGTATCGGGAGACGAAGTTGGGTACCTTGGCGTTTATCCTGGAGGCCATCAGGTCCACATCTGGAGTTCCCCAGCGTAGGCATATCTGCTGAAATACGTTGGGATGGAGCGACCATTCCCCTGACGCTATTCCCTGACAGCTGAGGAAATCCGCTGCCCAGTTCTCCTCGCCCGGAATGTGGACCGCCGATATCACAGTGATTTCTTTCTGCCCAGGCCAGAATATGTTTTACCTCGTGCATGGCCGCCCTGCTGCGGGTACCTCCCTGATGAATTATGTATGAACAATAGATTGACAAGCATGATATATGAGGAGCAATTAATAATTCATTTTAATAAATTGTGCTCCAAGAATACAAGGACTAAATGTAATAAGATTCAACTGCAAATATTAATGAACAAACACCACCACCACAACAATCAGTCATAGAATCCAATATATTAGATATAAAAAACAATATTTTATTAAGTCAAAAGAGTAAAATATATTGACAACAAGACAGGACAAAGACAGGTGAGGGTAGAGATACAAATGTCACTTCGGGTAAGCCCATCAAGCACTCACTGGGATATCCAGTGGTGACTCCCCATATTGATTAGACTAATACATAAGCCCATATAAAGATATAGTGTGGTATACAAACCACATTAGTCAGATAGAGGGCAGGGACAATTAGTAAAGCATACACACCGCGGATAATAAAAAACAGATCAAACAGTATAATTAGTAGTCGATTACATGATATAACATACCGCAGTGTGGATGGGGAGACGCCACCGGTAATCGCCAGCAACCCCGACGCACGTTTCGGAGATTACTCTCCTTCCTCCTTCCAATATATTGGATTCTATGACTGATTGTTGTGGTGGTGGTGTTTGTTCATTGATTTATGTATGCCACGGCCGTGGCATTGTCTGATTGTATTCGGACAGGGTGGCCAGCCAGATGATGGTGAAAATGCCTCAGAGCCAGCCGAACAGCCCGAATCTCTAGAATATTGATCGGGAAGGTTGATTCCTGCAGGGACCAAGATCCTGTGTTGTGTAATGGCGAAACACTGCTCCCCATCCGAGAAGGTTGGCGTCCGTTGTGACTATCAGCCAATGGACTGGGGGAAACTATCGCCCCTGTTGAAGAGTGGTGCTCCTTGTCCACCATGTAAGTGTCTGTCTGACCTGCGGAGACAGACGGCACCGGAGACTGAGAGTAAGGGCTCCCGTCCCAAGCTGACAAGAGGGCATGCTGAAGGGGGGGGGGAGATGAAATTGTGCAAACGGAATGGCCTTGATTGCTGCCACCATCCTTCCTAAGACCTCATGCAAAATCGGATGGTGTGAGGAATCGGCTGGCGAAGGATCCGTACCTCCTGACGGAGAACTAGGGCCTTGTCCCGAGGGAGGATTATCAAACCTCGAGCGGTGTCGAAAATCATCCCCAAGAAAGTGATCTTCCAAGATGGCACGGGAGATGATTTTTTCAAATTCACCAGCCACCCCAGGCGGACCAGGGTGTCTAGCGTAATGCTGACACTTTCCTCGCAGGCCTGAAAAAACGGACCGTTGACGAGGATATCGTCTAAGTATGGCAAGCCGACTATCCCCCGGGAGTGCAGAATGGACTCAATGGTAGCCATGACTTTTGTGAACACCCTGGGGGCTGTGGCTAGCCCGAAAGGCAAGGCTGCGAATTGAAAGTGAAGGTTGCTGATGGCAAACCGCAGAAACCTCTGATGAGGGGGGAATATGGGGATGTGAAGATAGGCATCCTGGATGTCTACTGATGCCAGAAATTCCCCCTTTTCCATGGCTACAATGACCGAGCGGAGAGACTCCATTCGGAAATGTCGAACTCTGACAAACCTGTTCAGACGTTTTAGGTCCAGAGTGGGCCTTACAGTGCCGTCTTTCTTGGGTACTATGAACAGGTTGGAATAGAACCCCTGACCTCTCTCGACCTACGGTACTGGAATGATAACCCCGCTGCACCAAAGAGATTCGACAGCCTTGAACAAGGCGCGAACCCGAGTTTCTTCTTTGGGAAGGCGCGAGGGAAAAAAACGATTAGAGGGATGGCTGATAAACTATCTTGTACCCCGAGGAGACTAACTCCCTGACCCACTTGTCGTGAGTGACCGATAGCCAGGTCGGGCGAAACCAGAGTAGGCGGCCGCCCACTCTGGATGACTTGACTGGATCCAGCCTCCAGTAATTTGGCCGAAAATCTTTGGGACCTAGACCCTCTAGATTTTGGCTGTTGGGATCGCATCCTTCCCAAAGGGTTGGTCTTGTAAGAGTCCTGAAGATCTCTGGCCTGATTAGGTCGACCTGAGCCGCCGGAGCTTGCTGCCGTGGCCCAACCTGGGTTGCGAAAGGCCCTAAACCGAGGCTGAAGCTGTCGGCGAAAGGACTGTCTACTTTTCTGCTGAGGAAGGAAACTGCTTTTCCCTCCTGTAGAATCAGATATGAGCTGATCCAGTCTCTCGCCAAATAATCGGCCACCCTGATAAGGACGTAAGTGACTTTTTTGAGGTTGAGTCAGCCCGCCATGTCCTCAACCATAAGGCTCTCCTAATAGCAATCGCGTTGGCGGCAGCTAGTGCGCAATTTGCCGCATCCATGGAAGAATTAATCAAAAAATCTCCTGCAAGAGTGATCTTTTTGGCGATCTCAATTACCTCTGACGGCACATCTGTACTGTGGAGGGCTCTATTTAGAGACTCCGACCAGGATATCATGGCCTTAGCTACCCAAGTCGCTGCAAAAGAAGGAGAGAGCAGAGCCTGACGCCTCAAACACTGAGCGAGCCAAGCTTTCAATTAGGCGGTCTGTTGGATCTCTGATCGGGAACATCTTAGACGCTAAACGTGACACCGGAGGGTCGACCGCAGGAGATTCCGCCCATTTCTTAAGGAGCTCGGGGGAAAAAGGATATCTGGTATTGAGAGACTTTTGTCCTGAAAAGCGCTTGTCCGGCTTTTCCCGGTGGCTCTGCACTAAGTCCTCAAATTCAGGGTGAGCGCCAAAAACCTTATGAGTTTGCCTGGCCCGTTTGAAGGACACCTTATGGCCAGAGGCCGAGGTGGATTCATCATCTACCCCAAGGGTCTGATTGATTGCCTCAATGAGACTGTCAATTGTCTCTTGACAATTAGGCGCCTCCAGATTGAGGGACCTTCGGAGTCAGAGTCCGAACTTTGTTCACTCGCCTCCGCTGGAGAACGAAAAACGAACTGATAGATGCCGAGGCCCCGGACGGCACAGTTAACGGTGTGGGTTCGCTTCCCCCGCGTCTGCCTGGTGAGAGCGCGGCCCCTGCAAGCCGGAGGTTCCTGAGAAATGGCCAAGACCGGTGAACCACTGTCCCTGCCCCTATCGGGAGCTTGAAGGGACTCGATTGCTCTCGTTAATGACACCATAGATTGTGACAGAGACAGGGCCCATTCCGGGGGACCTGACGCACTGGGCTCCGTTATAGGGGAGGGCTCCTGGGCACGTTCGGAGTCACAGGCTTCGCAGACCCGATTAGTCTGGGCGTGCGGAAAAGGGGACCTACAGGCAATGCATGCGGTATACAGCACCATGTGAGTCTTAGCCCTTCTGGACATACTGGACCTGTGCCGGAATGATTTGAGGCTGCAACAAAAATAGGGTGCAGCGCAGCGGTGCAGAGGCGCGCAGCGGAGCGGAGCTACCAGGCTGGAGGTAGTAGCACTTATCCCAGTCCTGTGTCCCCGGACGTCCTTGAATGGCGTGCAGTGGGCGCAGAAGAGGCCACGGAGGCTGCCGTTGTCTGGTGCAATCTCCTGATTTCAAAAGAAGCGCACCCAATTCAGGGGGTGTGCCTGAAATAGCTGAGGGCCTTTGGGGGAAGGGATCCTGGGTCACGGCCTAGTACCGGCCGAAGCCGGGGACTAAATTTGCTGCCGGGAGCAGCGATTCCGGCATAGCTTCCGGCCGTAGCCGGGGGCTAAATTTGCTGCTGGGAGCGGCGATTACGGCCGCGGCCTAGCTTCCGGCCGAAGCCGGGACTACATTTTCGGCGGTGGCCGCCCGAGAGTCGGGGGCGGGCCCGCCGGAAGATCGCGCAGCGGGGGGCGGAGATTGAGAGCGCGGCCTAGTTTCCGGCCAAAGCAGGGGACTAAATTTTTGTGCGGTGGCCATCCGAGGGTCGGGGGTGGGCAGCCGGAAGTCGACGGGCCTCAGGGGGCGGAACTTTCGCTGCAGCCTGGCTGAAGCCAGGCCCCGAATCTAACTCTCCCGATCACAGGCCTACCTGAGGCCTGCCCGGGCCCTACCGCCGCAGTCCATACTCCGCCTCCCTTCCACGCTGCAGGAGCTTGCCGCAGGAGCCCTCCCGGCCCCCCATCCATGATCGTCCTTCTTCAGGTTAGAGGGGGGCTTTGTAGAAAATGACGGTGCAGGCAACCTAACTCCATAATCCCTTCAGGGGATGAGGAGAGGGACCGTCCGCCTCCTTGTAGCACCGCAGTCCAGCATTGGTGGTGCAGTGGGGGCCGCACGGACTACCTCTTGCCTCTGTACAGCCTAGGGTTCAATACCCTAGGGTGGTCAGGGCTGAGTCCGGCATTCATGTCCCATGTTGCAGGAGAGGATACGTGGAGGCGACACTCCACGTGCTCGCTCGTTGATGGTTTTGGGAGATCGGACCCCTTCAAAAGGGTCCGTCGCCCCTATCTCCTCTCATGGGAAAAAAAAATAAAAAAATGGTCTGGATGAAACCAGACGTGTGCCTCCATCAGACACTAAACATGAACTGGGTTCACCAGCGGCCAGTGTCGAGGTGTATACGGTGGAGGAGGAGCTAACCATTTTTTTTATATCTACTTAGTGTCAGCCTCCTAGCGGCAGTAGCATACACCCACAGTCCTGTGTCCCCCAATGAGATAAAGGAGAAAGAACCTATACATGTTTGGTGTCTATGAACTCGTAATGACCTGGAGAATCATAATGGCAGGTCAGTTTTAGCATTTAGTGAACCTAGCAAAAAAGCCAAACAAAAAACAAGTGTGGGATTGCACTTTTTTGCAATTTCACCGCACTTGGAATTTTTTTCTCGTTTTCTGTTACACGACATGGTAAAACCAATGGTGTCGTTGTTCAAAAGTACAACTCGTCCCGCAAAAAATAAGCCCTCACATGGCCATATTGATCAAAAAATAAAAAGTTATAGCTCTGAGAGAAGGGGAGCAAAAAATGAAAATGCAAAACCAAAAATACCCCTGGTCGTAAAGGTGTTACTAGCTTTGAGTGTTAAATGTCCAACTCCACTTTTCTCTCCCTCTCATTTCTGTGTTAATGCTTCTGCTGGTATCTACTTTCTGCTCTGGTGCTGTTGTTGAGGAGAGCCATAAGAGCAAATACTTAATTAACCTCAAGACATAAGAGATTGAGAGAAACGATTATTTCACCTTACATAAGCTAGCTCAGATCCAAGTGTGACACTAAAGATGGCTGCTATTTCCTGTTTCACCAAACACCATGTGCTTGTATCCATGATGACCCCACCCTGATGACCTCATAGATCCGCCCACGATGACGCCCACCCTGATGACCTCATGGACCAACCCAGCCTGGTGACCTCATGGATCCACCCAAACTGACGCCCATTGCCCAACCCATAACCAATGGAAAACATCCAATCACTCCCATTGTACAGCTGACCGAGCCCCTTACAGGGGTTATATAACTCTATGTTCAGATTAAATAAAGCCTCTTGGAGCTGTGCCATAGATTGATCAAAGAGAGGTTACATCCGACTGTTTGTCTGGTGTGATTCTTTAGTGCGCACTTGATCAATATCCATTAGGCCAGGAGCAGCAACTAGTGAACATTTCTTATTGTTCAACCTAACACCATCACACAAGAAATTGTTAAGAAACGAACCAATGACGTGCGTTACTCAGTTCGTCCGATTCCTGTCCCCAGATCAGAAATTGAAGCGGCTGCATCACATCAGAGGAATATATGACCCACACAGAGAAGATCTTACAGGAGCAGATAATGGAAGTATATTAGAAAAATGATTGTTAGTAGTGAAAACCTATTTAAATGATTTCCTTTAAGGTTTTGTGCATAATGCCATGATGGTGTCACAGATCTGTGCTCTCATCTTAAAGTCAGCAATCAGCTGCTTGGGATCTTTGCTACGTGACAGAGTTTTCAGAAATATCAAAGTAGACAAACTGATCTGATGGAAGGTAATAAAATATAAATTTTATTAAGTTAGAAAACATACTTTCTTAGGACAGCCTTAGTTTCATAATAAAATAGTTTCAGTGCAAACGAGCAAACAACAAACTGGGAAACACGAATGTACAATAACAAAAAAGTCCTTTACGTAAAGCCAATACTAGCTTATGATTCACATGGTGTTTTTTCTAGGGTTAGAAACCCGTAAACGATCATCAGAACACCCGCTGGGTTTAGACCACTGTCTCACATTAGCGGTCGCGTTTTATTTGTTGTTTTTTTTTTTTTTTTCCTTTTACACTGTATCAAAACTAAGTTCTAGCCTTTTGTCCCTGTTGAATCTGATTGTGGTTGTGTATGACAGCAGCCTTATACAGGTACCCGTAAAGATTTGTTCCTCACCAAAAATCTCACTAAAATTCAAGTATGTAATATCTGGAATTACAAGCACTAACACTGCTCAGATGTAGGGAATTATTAAAGTTTTATTAAGCTATCAGTTTGATGGGCTATTCTCATCTCGTACATTTATGACCTATCCTCAGTACATGCCATAAATGTAGGCTGGAATTTCCATACAAAGGAACAGCAATTCTGACCACATCTCCACTGACAGACAGAGTCATGCAATGGAGATAGACACAGGTTTTATTTGTGGGACCTGCATCAATTATACATTTATGGCATGGATGTTTTTTATTAGATGGAATACCCCTTTAAGCACTGCCCATGCATCTACTGGGAGCCACCATCTGACCCAAATGATACAGATGCTCACCATGGAGTCAATGCGTGGCTGAGCTGATCAACTTGTAAAAGGACACAGCCGGAGATGTAAGACTGGACTGGTTCAATACATTTAGGGGAAGTAATCCAACTGGAGATCAAACCAAGTACAGGTGCTTGATTAGGCCAAAGATTTTAGTGCACCTTTCAACTACTTTTTCCCACTTTTCTCTGGCTCTAGGAAATCAATGCTATCAATCAAGAAGAAGGAGGAGGGAGCTAGAGAGAAAACAAGTAGGTGGGAAGGTGCACTAAAATGTTTGACCCGCCAAGGGTGCACCGAGTGCCTGTACTTGGTTTGAACATTCATTCTTCGCTGTCAGCAGGTTTTTCCTACCGCATCTGAGCAGCAGCATCATGTAGGAAAAGAGAACCTGATTCCAGCGATGAATCACTTAGTTTACTGGGTGCAGCAGTTGTTATTCAATCAGAGGTTTTAGATGTAGCAGAGCTCAGAAAGCTGCCCCTGCTCACACCCCTTATTAGCATCTTTTTTATGTACTTTGTATATTGACAGTAAGCTGCTAATCAGTGCTGGGGGTGGAGTTGGACAAGGATGCATGGGAGCGCTAGTCCTGTAGTGTTCATCTCCTGCTGATAAAACTCTGTATTGAAACAACAGCACACAGCCTAATAAGTGACACATCGATTAATCAGTGTCTCAGCCCCTACCACATGTTGTCCTCATAATAAATATCCAAAACCTGCTGACAGATTCCCTTTAAGATATCTGACAGGGGCTAGACCTAGAAGATGTCAGTAGTACAATAGTTCAGCATAAACTATCCAAGCTGAAGAGAGGAAGCTGCTGGAGTCACATGTCTTATGCTTCATGCATCTGTGTCTGTCGGCTTTTAGCAAATCTACAATCATTATCACACAAAGGATCGTTATGTGAATGATGTACAGTACATGTTACGATTAAGTCTTCTTCTTCACATTATTGTCTAGAGGAAGGATATAGACGGTTAAATAGAAATCCTGATGTACCAAAAAACTGTCATGCTCTAAGTATAGTACATGTGCTGTATAGGAGCCTTAGGAACTGAACTGGAATCATGTCTGCGTTACAGGTCGTCCTGTAAAAGCGGCAAATACGCCAGTCTAGTTATCAATCATCTGTATGCAGAGGTTTATCTACGCTTTATCATAAGGAAAGTGCTTTAGTGATCGACATTCAATTTGTATGAAAAGGCACATAAAGGGCTGTGCGAAGAGGTCAGATCTGAGACAGGTAAAAATGTGCGTTTCCTCTAATCCAACCACAATAAAGGGTGAAAAATCACATTGGAAATGAAAACATCAATTGCCTCTTATCCAGTGGCTTGGTCCACTGTGTACTAGCCATGAGCCGTGGACAGCCCCTGCCAGTTGAAGGTTAAGGCATTTTCATTGGTAGATTTATCATGGCTCATTTGTCCCGCCATGAACCTTTTCAGAGTCTCTGATGTGCCAGGACGCATCCATGGATCTGTTGCGACCGTGTCCACAGACTGGGGTCTGTCACTAGGTTTTGTAGGAAACTGTTTCAGATAATCTTCAGCGTTTTCAAAGCCATCAGGATCATCATCTTAAGGTTAGAAAAAACAATGGATTAGGAACCAAACTAAAAATACGGACAAATGTAGACTAAATCGTTTAGATCTCGACATTCTTTGTTTCAAATTAAACAATATATGCACAATGGGCACGATTCATAAAGGAGTTTTCACCAGTTTTCTGGAGCAAAACTACTTGGAGAGTTACAACAATTTTTCTGCAAATTGAAGCTGTCCAAAAATTTTTTGCAACGCTTGTCATATTTATGCCAAGGTCGCCCAATAAATTCATTTTAATTTACGTCAGAAAATTACTCCAGGCACTAGCTGGAGAACGTGTATGGCCATAGCGCAAAGCAGTGAAAAAATGCACTCAAAGAGATGCATGCTTTTAGTTAGTTCAGAGCATCGTTCTCCAGTGATTCTTTCATTAAAGGGAATCTATCAGCGGGATTTTCCTATTTCATGTGACAGCACCTTTAGGTAGAGACAGAGCCCCTGATTCCAGTAATGTGTCACTTAGTTTACTGGGTGCAGCTGTTATGATGGAGTCACAGTTTTCTGTGCTGCAGATCAGTTCTTGAGCTGTGTATAACTCGCCCACACCACAGCTTTCTGTGTACATTGTATACTGACAGAGCTGCTAATCAGTGCTGGTGGGCGTGGTGGGACTAGGAGGCACAAGAACAGTTGTCCTCTAGTGATAATCTCCTGCTGATAAAACACTGATTGTCATGACACAGCAAAACGCAGCCCAGTAAGTGACACATCACTGTAATCAGGCTCTCTTCCACTACATCATGGTGCTCTCAGAATACGTAACAAAAACCTGGTGACAGATTCCCTTTAAGACTGACATGCAAAATACAAGTACTAATGAATTGGACCAAGAGTCTATAATGAGCAAAGCGTGAGTACCTCTGGATCTTACTGTAACTTACCTATGCTGACTGTGCTTTTCTGGAGGTTACTTAATCTTCTAAGACGCTCATCATTTCGGGTCCTCAGTTCGTCAACATTTAAGCTAGCAGCAGAGTTTAGTGAGTAGCGGTCTGGTTGATTTAGGGCGATGGGAGGCACATGAGGAAAGTCATTCTGTAGATACATATTTGGTCACAATTAAACACTTATTAGTTTACCTGGAGCAATAAATCAGTAAATTACTAAGGATTTTTACCATGTTCTATATTGCTAACTAGCAACTCTTAAATGATTTTATATTTATTCCAGCACATGGTTTCTGTCCAGGACGTATGTTGGGGATGTCCCATCAGAGAAATGGCCAAGCAGCAGTCTACTGAAGTGATGGAAGTTAGGGGATCAATTTGCAGTTCTGATGTGCCAAACCGGGATCAGGCGCTCTGCTTATAGCGGGGGCTCCAGGACATGTGCCAGAAATGACCCTGACCCTTTCGGGCAGCCTTACTTTGCCATTTAGGGAAGGCTTTCACTTTATTCCTCTGATACATTTAATTCACTACAATTATTTACATGCTATTAAAATATTCTTCTATTGTTCTAGTTGGGTTATTTGATCAATTACTATTTTTAAAGGAAAAGAAAATCTGCAGGGTTGTAAACTTTTTAAATCTGCATTCAAGCCCAATACCCCTCTATACCCCCAATGCCATTATACTCATCTATTACTTGGACCATACAATTTTCTTGTCAAAAGAAGAAAATCAATGATGACAAAGATGTCCCTTCTACAATACTGTCTCAGGGAAAGGAAAGACATACACCTCCTCATATCTCAGCTTCTTGGACCGCCATAAAAATTAATTGAGGATATTGTTGGATGGGTGTTTCCAGGATTTGAGGTCGGCTTTGCAATATCTGTTTTCAGCCCCAAATTGTACAAGTGACATATACAAGTAACAGTAACATACATCATAGTCCAAAACCTTATTCTTGTGTCTTCTGCGCTCCCGGGCTGAAGGTAATGCTTGTGGATCAGGGAATGCATCAAATAATGCAGGATAAGGTTCTCCATTTTCACCTTAAAAAGAAATACACGTAATAGTAATAGCAATGTATATGACGTGCGCTGATATCAGGCCACACCATTAATACAGTACCAAAGGAACATGACCGAACCTTCTCCAAAAGGTCTCACTTATCAAAACTGTCTGACTTTTTGCGGAAAGCATCCGATCACAGGGCAGCTTACAGGTAAGATATAAAAGCCCTGGTGAGATTTTCTGTTACAGAGCTTTCATGTTGTTGGTGGCGGCAGGAGAGATCCTCACAATGTGTCACTGCCATCATTACAATAGCCATATAAAAGGTAAAGGGAACCTCTTCTGTGATTCACAAACCTCTCATTACAAATATCTGTTTTACTCCAGAACACAGTTGTGTCAGAGAAAATACTATTGAAAACGAGGACCCGGAATATGGTGACGAAGGCGACTTGTCACAAGAGCTGACACCCGCCGGCATCTCCAAGCCTGCTCTGCTTCATTTACAGGTCTCCCCTTATGTGTGTAAGAAGAGACCTGTCAATCTGAGGGAATGTGTGATCCCTTGTAGAATCACCGGCCCCACGTTTCCTGGATGTGGCACATATGTGGCCAGTACAGCACTGTGATCAGTAGTGCTGCTCACATGCCGATATATACCAGCAGAAGCCGCACTGGGGGCAGAACACACTGTGCGCTCTGTGGGGGCGGATGCCGCAATCCCCTTCATTCCTCCAAACTCACTGTATGCGTTTCCTTCTTCCTACTGTTTCCCGCTTCTTACCCGGTGTTTTCCGGTTTAGACCCTGTTGTTGTCGATGTGATAGCTCATGCTACAATGACTGTAGTTCACACCGAGCCTATATTATATATGCTGTGCACATTTTTTTTAATACCAAAAATGGCTGAATATTTTCACACTGACATTAAAATATCCATTTATATTTGTTACAAACATGCCACAAAGTATTTCTGTGTACATGGAAATTCAGGAAAACACCAACCCTAACTTTTTAAAATAACCCTTGCCACAGAGACTGATCCACAATGTGCTTGTCCCAAAGTGTTCACTATTATCTGCATACAGTGGGGGAAATAAGTATTTGATCCCTTGCTGATTTTGTAAGTTTGTCCACTGACAAAGACATGGAACAGTCTATAATTTTAAGGGTAGGTTAATTTTAACATTGAGAGATAGAATATCAAAAATAAAATCCAGAAAATCACATTGTATAAATTAGATACATTTGCATTTTGCAGATATTTTGCAGACACCTCCCTGATGATTTATATACGCCAATGCCGTGGCGTTGTCTGATTGTACTCGGACGAGGCGACCTGCCAAGTGAGGATGGAAATGCCAAAGAGCCAGCCATATGGCTCGAATCTCCAGTAAGTTGAGCGGGAGGGCCGACTCCTCCCGAGACCAACGTCCCTGGGTTGTGTAGTGGAGAAATACGAATTTTGGTAAGAACTTACCTGTAAAATTCTTTTCAGCAAAGGAAGCAAGGGGGACATTTCATTACTTCTGGGTAGGGCGGAGCCAGATAGTAGGACTAACCTCAGGTTCTAAAAATGGGTGTTGTCCGGCCCCTCCGGCTCTGGCTCCTCCTGCCGTACACTCCAGTTTTGTACACAAGCTAAGGAGAAAGAAATCACCAGCGGAGCGCCATAACCAAATTGAAAGGATTCAAAAGAACAAGGTTATGCACATAACATGAATACCACACAGCTCAGGTACCACTCACAAAACCTGACCACTGCGATGAGCTGGCGATGCCGGAAAGAGCCGTAGAGCGCTGACCTCAGCTCAGAAACTCGCTTATCAGAGAGAGCCGCGCTGCATCTGAAACAACACCTTCTGCCTTATGGGAGGGAGAAGTGTCCCCCTTGCTTCCTTTGCTGAAAAGAATTTTACAGGTAAGTTCTTACCAAAATTCGTATTTCAGCTGCAGATGGAAGCAAGGGGGACACTTCATTACTTCTGGGATGTCCCAAAGCAGTACAAAAAACAAGGGTGGGAAAAAACCTTAAACAGGCAGAAGCCAACACCTTGATACATGCGCAACAGGCGCAACATAAACTTAACTAGAAGTTTTCAAAATACAGCCGCCTGAAGGACTCTGCGTCCTAAGGCCGCATCAGCGGAGGCACTGACGTCCACCTTATAAAACTTTGTAAAGGTGTGAACAGAACGCCAAGTCGCTGCTCGACAGAGCTGGGCTGCCGAAGCCCTTTGATGAAGGGCCCACGAAGAGCCCACAGCTCTCGTGGAATGAGCCCGAATATTAATCGGGCAAGGTTCGTCCATAACACGGTAAGCTTCCAAAATAGCTGAC